>JAMPIV010012807.1:0-172586 GCA_024509875.1 Oreohelix idahoensis | reverse complement strand
GTAGAAATTATTATTTATGAGTGTTATGGGTGGAAGGGAAGATTGGTGGATACAACTTGAATGAGATATGAGGAGGAGGAAGATTTAGAGTGTTTTGAATCAGGATTATTGTATAGGTGTAGTTATGATTTGACAATATGGGGGGGGTAGGCGGGGATATTATTGCTGGATGAATTGATTTTTCAGATCAATCAATATTGATAAAGTGGTGTTTTGAGGGTATTTTTTCAATTGTGGGGTGGGATTTTTTAGAGACATTGTAAATATGTCTTATTTTAATTTTATATTATTTGTTTTTAGGTAAGGATGTATATAACAGGTTGGGGGTTGTGATATTAGTGGGTCTTTTAGGGGTTGGTAGTATCTCTAGTAAGGGAATATTACGGATAGTGGTTTAACATATAGTCATGTGGGTGAACGTGTATCATTGAATATAAATATGATAAAGATGGGATTGTGTTGAGGATGAGTGAGTAAAAACCTAGTTTCCACTCATCTGTGATACCCCATTTGGTAGTTGGATACCCCCCCCCCCTATAGTGAGGGTATATTGAGTCCTCCCCTATCTGGAGGAGTACTGTTTAACCCCCCCATTGTATTAAGAGCGTGTACCTTCCTCCATGTGCAGTTAAAACAATGTTGTGGGATGTAATAGGATATTAGGAGAATGGGGAAAATTTTTTTATAGTTTGAGGTTTTCTGGTGGTTGTGTTGGCGTTGATGTGTTTGAACTAAATCATTGTGTTTGAGCCATACCATGGCTCAGTGTTGCTCTCTCATACATGTCTCTGCCTTTCCGCAAGAAGTCGGGTCAGAATAATTTCGCGATGGGTACATGTCCCATACTTTTTCCCTTATTCGATGTTCTCAGCGGCATGCCTTTGGCCAAACTTCGGATAATTAGATTTTTTTATTGCTACAATTGATAAGTTACATTGGTTCGCTGGACTTCTACCAACTGTGAAATTTTTGGGTCATGTTAATAAAAAGAAATAAAAACGAGTTTGAGATCCCACTCCCATATGCGAGAGCAATTTTTTTGTGTGGTGGTAGATAAAAACATGGATTTGCTTCACAGTGTGGATTTCTAGGCTGTGTCTCTGCTCATTAAAGGTCCACAAGTTAGAGTCTGCCTCTTTTAGGATATGGAAATCATTTCCCCATTAGGATCTTATGATTGATTTAATCCATCGTAGGGTTTACTGTTACATAGTGACTGTGGGTTTGTTCTGCACAAGAGGATTTTAGCATGTTGGATTGACTACCGGTAACATCCCAGGATTACACTAACCGTAGAATCTAAGGTTATTGAAGTTATATATTCACGTATGATCCCATATATGAGTCAAGGATTGACAGAGATTTAAACAGAGGGATTATAAGGATGGGTCTGTTATGTGGGATAATCTAAAAATGTGCTATCATAGAATTTAAAATTGTTGCAGTACAGTTCATGCTGAAACTACCATACATTACTAAAACCTTAAATGAAAGTACGAAGGCCAATGCTACAAGTCACTATGAAGGATCAGTATCATGCTGTAATCATTAAAATTGTCACATAAAGAACAACACATGCTCATTTGTGTTTAACCCTTGTAATGACTTAGTTGATAAAAAAATGTTTTCATAAGTTGGTGTTTTTTGTAAATATGGTTGAATCAAGATGTTGTCAAGTACTTTCCTTAGGGCAGAAATCTCAACGTGTTTTATCATTTTGTTTTTAACTTGTTCATTTGAAGTGTGGAATTAAAACACTTTTTTTGGAAAGTGAAATAATTTTGTATTAGACGTATGGACTTCCCACTCTAGTCCAAAGTTATCGCCCTGGCAATGCGTTTGGTCCTG
Organism: Oreohelix idahoensis; assembly: GCA_024509875.1. Taxonomy (NCBI): domain Eukaryota; kingdom Metazoa; phylum Mollusca; class Gastropoda; order Stylommatophora; family Oreohelicidae; genus Oreohelix; species Oreohelix idahoensis. The sequence goes on along the minus strand of JAMPIV010012807.1, from coordinate 170,738 downwards.
TCATGTTTTAATTTCACTTCCTGTTATTGGGCAAGATGTTGTTATTTCACACCTCACCTGCATATATAAAGTAAACACATTTAACACGTTTTTTATGATTCATATTTGATCTTAAATATTTATGACTTGTATTTATTCTGTTTATTTTCTCATTTTTATCCTCAATATTTCTGGATAAAAAACAACAGTTGAAGTAGGAAAGAAAATAAAATTTATGAAATTATTTCAGTGCTGACTGGAGAAATATGACTTTAGGAGTCAGCCTTTATGCTTTTCATCTTCTTGTTATAACATCAAACTAAAACAGATTTCCGAAGAGAAAATTAGAGATGATTATCATCAACAAAGATAGACTAAGAGCATCCTTTACCAAACAAAATGTTTATACATTTTATCTTTGCAAAAAGAGCTGATAGTTCCAAATGATCTTAAACGGTGGCTTAGCTGGCTGTCCCTTTCAGGGCTTCATTATGCTAGCAGATAGATACTATTAGTCCTTTTCTGGACTTAGTGTCAAACATTGTAACTCGGTTAATGGTTCACCAATTTTTGAGTGGCAAATTGCACTTTGATGTAGCCAAGGGACTCAGTTCTAAATTGAAAAGAGCAAGGAAATTTTTTAAAAATGATGTTAAAGAGAGGATTTTGTACATACCTGTCAGAAAAGTTAACTTCTTTAAACTCACCTAACTATAACTTGACAAGAAAGCAGAAGTTTTGATTCCTTGTGAATACTCCAAGATGTCACATAAACGTTATCTGAGAGTAGGGCTTTTAAATTTGGCAGTGCTGGCCTTTATTTGTTAAATTGCCACGAAGATAGAAAGTCAGTCCAAGAAGTAGGACATTTAAATGTGCCAGCACTGGCCTATTTTCCTAAGCTCTTGCCAGATAAAGGACAACAAGGGGTTAAAGATTGTGTGGCAACCATTTTAACAGTGCAGTGTTTTTTCGTGTTTCGTTTTATTTTTTGCTAAATGTTTCCCCAATTTATTTTAATATTAATCTTTTAAAACTAATAGACTTTTAGTAACAAAAGTTCTCAGAATATTCATGTTCCCTTTTTCTCTTAACTGCTTAAGAAGCATGAGGGTCACCACTGCAATAGGCCAACTTGCACAGAGGCACTTTTTGTACTCATGCAGTTGTGTTTTCTGCAGCAGCTTGTTTTACAGGATGCAGGTGCCATCCCCATGCACTCCCTCGCATTACTCACTTCGTACGACATGCCTGAGAGAGTATATGGGATGTACTTGAAAAATCATACTGGATGTACTTCTGAAAACCACAAGAGATGTACTTCAGAAAAACAAATCTGTTGTATTTTTTGAAAAACCATATGGAATGTACTTCAGAAAACCCCATGGGATGTACTTCTGAAAAAATGTATAGGTTGTGCTTTTAAAAAAAAAAAGTGGGATACACTTCAAAAATCATACGGGATGTACTTCGGGAAACCATATATGATATACTTCAGAAAGCCACATGGGATGTGCTTCTTAAAACAATATGGGATATATTTCTGAAAACCATGTGGGAAATGCTTCAGAAATGGTGTACGTCAGAAAACCACATAAGATGTGATTCTGAAAAATGTATGGGATATACTTATGAAAAATATATTGGTTGTACTTTTGACAGCCATATATGATGTACTTTAAGAAAACCATAAGGGACATATTTCTAAAAACCATGTGGGATGTACTTCTGAAAACCATATAAGGTGTACTTCCGAAAACCATATGGGATGAATTGGAGATTCATGGGTTTGAATCCCATCTTTGTCACCAAAGTGAAGTGTTTTCCAAGTGGGTGAACAGTAGTGAAGATAACTCAGGCCTGTACTTTCAGTGGAGCCAAGGACATTGGTTGACTGAAATCTGAATTTAAGAGCATGAAGAAACATTTCAAGACATGCTAGGGATCATTTGGGGAGCTAGTGCCATCACTCTTGAATTTGGCTGCAGGAAAAATAGGATGAATACAACAAATACAGATTTGCTGAGTGTTTGCTTTCTTCTGTCATTTTTTTTCTCCTTCCTTAAGAGGGCAGGACTACTGCTCAGTCGACACCCATACAGGAAATCTATACTACAGCAGTTCATATGCTTTGGCACGTAATGGTGTGTGGAGCAGGTTGTTTGACATGGTGAGGTTGCTAGCCCCATGTGCAAATCTCTGGATGATTTTTTACAAATGCATTGAAGGGTGCAGCGGTTTTATTGTTTGCTCTCAGGGTCCCATGTGGAAGTTTGTTATTGTTTGCTGCAGTAGTTGTCTCCATGCCCCTTGTGGTTCCCAGGGGGCCTCTGAGATAACAAAGGAAGGATAGGACCACTGTTCTCACAAGGCTTTTCACAAGAGGTGACTGAGATGGGGTTGTACCTGGAACTAGCAATCTCGTCATGTGATATTAATTGCTTGAGAAACCACCAGTGGACATTGGTGCTTTGGTGCATGCTTCCTGCATTTGGACTGGACTGCTGTATGATTTCTCCAAACTCCATAAGCATGAAAAAGAGAAGAAAGAAATGAAGGAATTTTCATTAAATACTCTGTTTACGTACAAACACTGCTTGTGAATTTTGTGGATTTGTTTAGGATGTGAAATCAAGTGTTTACTCCATTGCTGAATATTAGAAAGTACTGTAATATTATGCATGGAGGCATATCATCCATATATGATCATCAACTAAGCACAATGCTACAATACATAAATGCGGAAGTAAATCTCTGCCTGTGAGGCTAATTACACCCTCATTGACTCTTGAAATCATCCACACACTTCTAGAGATTCCCCCTGTGGTGAAACTTGTTGAGAACCCAGCATTGCACATTAAGCTTGAAGTACTCACTTTAACCAAAACGTGTAACTCTGGCTTTCACCTGGCTGGCTGCATGCAGGAGGATCTCACTGTGGGCCCATGATAGGCTTGGGGGAGCAGAGAAGTGGTTCAGTGTAGGACGTGACAATTCCTTGGGAGAGCCCAGAACCAGAGCACAGTATTTAGCTCTGCATATTCTGAGAGCTCCCTTGGAATGTGGGGATTGCACGAGATGAGGTTGTACCTGGAACTGTATGCCATGTGCATCTTCCTCCTCCTAGCTTGGGACCAGATGTGATGATCCTGTAAATGCAAGCCACGCTTGAGGAACTGGAGCTCATGACCTCAACTCAGCACATTTAGGAATAGCAGAAAAGCCTAGATCTACAGTGTAGATAATACCAAGGAGTCTTCAACTTGGTGTTGGCTACTAAAGAGCAAGAAGCTCAGCAGCCATAATTAAACAACAACAACTCTAATGTACAGCCACTTTGCCGATTGCAGGAAATCAGAATAAAACATTTTCGCCTCAGATATTTAAGATATAAGATTTCCTCCAGACAATGCAAACATGTAAGGTTTCCTTTAGGCAGTGCAATAATTTGCAGTGTTCATGCAGGCTGTAAGGATGTCAGGTTTCTTTCAGACAGGTAGGATGTACAGTATCCTCTAGACGATTATGAATGTAAGATTTCCTCAGACAGTGAAAGAATGTATGATTTCAGACTTCCGTTAAATATTTCAGTTTTGACTCAACCTGGTCAATCGTGCTATCAGTTGTAACTCAGTCTGGTTAATTGTGTAATCAGTTACAACTCACCATGGTTAATTATGGAATCTGTCATGACAGCCTGGTTTAATTGGGGTATCAGTTACGACTCAGTTTGGTTAATTATGGAATCTGTCATGACAGCCTGGTTAATTGGGGTATCAGTTACAACTCAGTTTGGTTAATTATGGAATCAGTTATGACTGAGCCTGGTTAAAATGTTATCAGTTATGACACAACCTGGTTAATTATGGTATCAGTTATGGCTCATGGTTAATCATGCGTTCATTTTTTTTAATTAAAAAAAATTACATTCATTCTAAACAACAGACATATAATCAATCATTTCTTTTCTGTTTAGTCACTTACACTACAGCATAAACTGAACTTTGTTATTCACTGATCAAAGAACCAACTTGTGTTTCTAAATAACTTTTGTTGTTAGTTTTAATCAGAGCTGTGTCGTGGTGTTTGGTAGCTGTTTTATATATTGAATATTGTTGTATTTTATGGTTGTTGTAATGCAAATTTCAGAACTATTTATAACTATAATGAGTTGGGGGTTTCCATATTGCTGACATCAAGATTCTCTCTCTCTTCCTCTCCCCCCTTCCCCCATCGGTCGCAGTTACAGGGTCCCTATCATCAGCAGTACATAGAATTTACCCTTTGTTAGGAGTAAGGGTTTTCCTTCATTCTTAATAATATGGATTGTTATCCATTTGTCAGCATGAGGGCCCCCCCCCCCCCCCATTTTTAGTTGTAAGGGTGGTTCCTCCCCTAATGTTAACAATGTGCGGGTTTCCTTATTATTAATAATAAAGACGTTCTTCATTGTCAGTAAAATGGATTCTATTCTTCATAGTATGAGGGGGGGGGGGGGGGGGGGGGGGGGGGGGATTATGGGTTTCTGATCAACGTAAGGTTTTTTTCTCCATTTTTAGCAGTAATGATTTAACCATTGTTATCAGATAGGGTTTTCAACTATTATTAGTGGTAAGGGTTCCCCTATTCCTATTGCTTACAGTAGCTCTTGTCCCCATTCTTTAACAGTAAGGATTTTGTTATGTTATTATTAGCTGTTTCCTGCTGCTAAAACCAAGGAATTACCCCCTGCTCCGCCCCATCGATTGTTGAGCTGTGTTGAATGTTAACCTGATCTGGATAAAATGGCATTCATCAGCTTGATAATCACAAACTACAACTTTGACGACTTAAATTCTGTGTCAGGTTATTTTTGATTGTCCTAGCAGAATGAACATAAATCATTTAAACACTCTAGATTTTATGATTTTTTTTTTTTTCATTCATATAACTTGATAATTGCAGGCTAGCACTTTGTCAACCATTTAAAAACTGTAGATGTAGTTTTTATATATATATTTTATTCTACCATACATAAATGTGATAATTAAAATCGAGAACTTTACCATCCTAATTCTATCATGTTATATTTGATTGGCGTAGGAGAATGAAACATTAAATCATAAATTTTGTGTGGTTTTTTTTTTTTTCATTCTATCATTCATTAAATTGATAATCACAAAAATAACTTCAATCAGACCTAAAGGTCTTTTGTATTTGGAGATGTGCCCTAATATAACCGACTAGGTTGAACGGGATGCACCTCGCCAAAATGAAGCAGAACTTTATTTAAAAATAAAAAAAATCCTTCACAAGTTAGAACTTCACCAGCTTATTATTCTGTCCAGTTATTTTTGATTGTGGTAGGAGAGAAGGAACATAGTAATTTGAACAGTGTGGTTTTGGTGGGGGTGTTCTTTCTTTCTTTCCATCCTTTCATTTATTCACCCTTTTGTGCCGTGTGGTGAACATCAGATTTGATAAGTGATATTTTAAGTTGATACTTTGTCACATTTATTTGAATAAACAAGCAAAACTGTGTGATCAATAATGGTTGGTATGTACATCTTAAAGGTAACAGAAGAACAGTGAATTTATTACTTTAATATTGTGATGTACATCTTAAAGATAATATGACAGTAAATAGTTACTTTTCCATTTTGCGATTGTATCAAGTCATTGAGACACATTTTCCCATACTGTTAACGTTAAGGACTTTCTTTAATCTAACCAGTTTGGACACAATCCTTAACATTTAGGAGAGGGGGGATTTTGGGTCCCTCATCAACTTAAGGATTGTACCATTGTTAACATAAATGGTTTTCAACCTTTGTTACAGCTGTGGGTTCTCTAGTTGCTATTGCTAACAGTTGCTGTTTCCCCTATTTTTAACAGTAAGGATTTTATGTTATTAACTTTTACTGCTTCCATACATTATCCTCAATATTAGATTTTGACATAGCATGATTGATCAAACGTGACATCAATTTTACTTTCATGTTTTTCCTACCCCCAGCGTCATACACGAAAGGATGTACATTTTTCGTCATTGTATGTTTAAAATATCTTCTGCTACCCCCAGCGTCAAAAATACGATGGGATGTAAAAATTGCGTCATTGTACAGTAAACATCATCTTGCTAGTAAACCTCTAGACCCATAGATGAAGGAAATCACTTGGATATTCTTTGACATAATCATACAATGACTATTTATTAATCTTTGAACTGTACATGCTTGTGTAAGCTATTTTGTATCGCCATATTCTTCTAGTTCGACATTTCTGAATCAGTTTTGTACACAATTTATTATTGGTGAGGTATTGTAGTCAGGGAAGAAATAGATTGTTCGGAATAATTATAATTTGGAAGATCTAGTTGTTGCTTGTGGTAGAATGTGTTTGGAAAGGATGTATCTTGGCTGCAGATCAAAAGTTTATCGAGATTGTTACTACGAGAAGGACATTGTTTTCGCTGTCACATTTCTGTTTGTTTAGTGTAGACTGTTTAAAAAGAAAGTGTCTTAATATCGACAAGTGACAACTTTTGTGTGTGTGGAGTGTTCTGTATAGGAAGAAAATATCTTGTTTGTATGGCGTTGTCAGAATTATGTGTGTGTGTGGAATGTTTTGTTTTGACAGAAATAGTCTTAACTCCACCAGGTTGTCATTTTTGTTTTTTAATGTGTGGATTAATATGATTGGAAAGAAAAATGACGTACTCCATCAGGCTATTTATTTTCTTTGTGTGTGAAATTTAATGTTTAAAAAGAAATGGTTATCATTTGTGTGCGTGAAGCATTATGTGCAAAGAAAAAGTGTGATGTTCAATTTTTTTGGTGTGGGATGCTAAGTTAGAAAGCCTTCATGGACTATCACTTTTGTTAATGTATAGAATGTTAATTTAATAAAGTATTTTGGCTCCATCAGGTTTTGTCAATTTTTGTGTGAAAAGTGTTCTATTTAGAAAGAAAATATGTTGATTACACCATGTCATCACGTATTTTTTGAAGTTGAGAAATGTCATATTTCGAAAGAAAAAAACCTAGGCCACACAAGCATGACTGTTTTATATGTAGAATATTTAGAAAGATGTATCTTATTTGAAAGAAATGTTGACCAAGTTATTACTTTTATGTATAAATAGTCACATTTGAGAGTGCGTATGTAAATTGTAAGCGTTCACCATTCAGCCCCAGCATCTAGTGTACAAAATGTGGTCGATATTTTCTCCATGTTACGTTGTTGCTCGCGTCTGCTAGGACTTTCACCGGAAGTAGTTTTTTTTTGTCACTTGGACGAGCCTACTTGAAGGGGAGACAGGATTGCAACGACAAAAAACTGAACAGTTGTATTTATATCATATTTCTCAATTGTGAGAACTTCTTGTTAACTGCTTCAGTTAATTTTTTGTTGTCATGTTTAAACATCATGAACATACATTTTTTTTTTTTTAGATTTAGTATCTGTGATGATTCTGTGGCAAAGGTTACCAGAAGCTCAAATGTCTTGCATGGTTTTGTTAATTTTTTTTTTTATTGTAGTGTCGCGACCTCTTGTTTTTTGTTTTAAAATGATTTAGAATTTAAGGGGTGTTGGTTCTGTCAGGTTCAAACAGCAGTGGTATTTGGGCTGGAAAAATAAACGTTTAGTTGTGGGCTTTTGTTAGATTTTATTGTAGTTAACTATTTCTTATAGTTGACCATCAGGAGGTCTAACGCTTCCAGGGAATTTGTGAACAAAATTAAGGTGAGGATTTTCATGGGAAAAGGAATTTTCAAATGGAAGAAAATGAATTTCCCCTCCGAAGTGAAAAAAAAGGAATTTCCCCTCCGAAGTGAAAAAAAGAAATTCCCTCAGATGTGGAAGGACAGGAATTGTCCGAGAAGTGGGTGGGAGTATATAATAAGGGCATCTGTCAAGTGATTGATGAAAACGTTCAAGGAAGTGCAAATGCAGGGTGATAAGAACTTCCAGAGAGAGAGGGAAAGAAGGCTGGAGATTGTCAGCCAATTTTGGTAAAACGTTTTGAACAATACATCTTCAGGACTAAAATGCTTATTAGCAGGTTTTGGCTTTCCTTTTTCCTCATGTACGTTAACCATAGCCGGCAGAGGACTCGAACCCAAACCCGTAACAGAATACTGTAAGAAATATTTTCTACAGTGCGTTTTCTTGAAAGATTTTTTTTTTTGAGAGTAAGGGGAGGGGGTCAGCGTTTTTTTTTTTAATCGCAAAACAAAATGGCTACAACATGGAGAGAGGAGGGGGAACAACCCTCCATGTTTTATGTTTTTTTTTTTTTATTTGTTGATGTGGTCGTGACGGCTTTATTTCCTGTAAATATTAATTATTGTACTTGGCCGTCAGATGGCGCCAGCCGTTTGACATAAACATGCATTTACTGGTGTCTTTACATGCAGTATTGTGTACATGGTTTCGTGTTGTATTTTATTTTGACCTTCTCTCCTCTTCTCCTCTCCCCCTCCCCCCCCACCCCGCCCCCCCCTCCCCCCCCCCCCTCCCCAGTTCATGACGAGAATGGGGTTGTGGTAACACCGCTGTCAGATTAGAAATGATGTCAGGTTGTGACTAGTGGAACTTGCGAACTTAAATGTGAGGGGAATGAGAGACCAATGTTAACGTTTCATTAGTAACAAACGTATTCCAACACTGAAACGAATTAGTGTGTGTTCATATGTAAGCTAAAGTAGTGGCGTATCTAGATGGAGGGGAGCTTGTGGGTTCAGCTCCCTTTTCCCAGTTAAAAAAAAAATATCTGCTGGGTGGCTCAGTAGTTTTTTGTGTTAGGCTTATACACGTTCAAACATGTGTTGAACACTGTTATGAAAGTTTTTAAACAAAATACTCGGTAAACATTAGAATATATTTTAACACAAGGGGATGTAGGGGGGTCTTAAAAATTGATCTTCCTAATAGCTGCCCCTTTCACTGGAAAAACCTATCTAAGTTACTGATGCTAAATACGCACTTGATTATATGGGAACCCCAGGATAGGTCTGCTTACAGAATGTTGCGTAACATAAATGAAATATACATGTTGATTACCGCTGCACATGTGATCATTAAAAACAAAAAGTTGCGGATTCTATTTTTGATTATTAGAATAACAGTGAATATTTTTGATGGTTATGTTAATAATTTACCATTTGTATTGCTATGTCTATAAATAACACACACGGAATGTTGTTCACTGCTAGAGTGTTACAGTTTTTGTTAACTTTTAAAAACATGATAGCTTTGCAAAAGGAATTCGTTTTTGTGTTTTTAATTTACGTTTTTATATTCTTCATCCGGAAAACAGAAGTTACGTTGCACACAGGAAAACATGGCCCGTGTTCCAGTCTTAATTTAGTTTTGCTGAGTTTCCAGTTGTGCTGGATGAAAATATGGTTAGTGTGTTCTGCAGAATCTAGATCAGAGGTTCCCAAATTTCCGCAAAAACAAGGTGCAAAGACAAAAGGTCTGCGCCCAGGGAAGTATGGATATTAGCGAAATGAAAACGATTTGCTGATCCTGCCACAGTTTGTGATACATCCGAAGGTCAGCTGCTGTGGATCTATAACATCTTCCGTCTCTTGTCCTGATGGTACCACTCTTTCCTGTTCATCTCGTGATGTTGTCTTCCCGACACATCGAAGGTCAGCTGCTGTGCATCTATAACATCTTCCGTCTCTTGTCCTGATGGTACCACTCTTTCCTGTTCATCTCGTGATGTTGTCTTCCCGACACATCGAAGGTCAGCTGCTGTGCATCTATAACATCTTCCGTCTCTTGTCCAGATGGTACCACTCTTTCCTGTTCACCTCGTGATGTTGTCTTCCCGTTTATAGCGCTGTTTTCCTGTAGGACCCTCGCTCGTGCTACAGAGTGCGTGCATTTTACTGAGATCTTTCATGTGTGATCTAAGGGAGAAGATCTCACTAATGGAGTTGTCTGTGTGCAGTGAAGAAGGTCCTTAAAAAAACCAAATATCTTTCTTGTTTGTCTTCAATTTGTCTGTGTATTATTGTTTATCAAGGTACTTTCATCTTTATATGTCCTAAATATTTGATATGTTCACATCGTTCGTTAATTTTTTTCATCCCAAGCCTGTGTAGGACTTGGTTTTCTACTCTTTTCATGAGAGGCGCACTATTCTTCTATTGGTTTTCTTCTCTTTTCATGAGAGGCGCACTATTCTTCTATTGGTTTTCTTCTCTTTTCATGAGAGGTGCACTATTCTTCTATTGGTTTTCTTCTCTTTTCATGAGAGGCGCACTATTCTTCTATTGGTTTTCTTCTCTTTTCATGAGAGGCGCACTATTCTTCTATTGGTTTTCTTCTCTTTTCATGAGAGGCGCACTATTCTTCTATTGGTTTTCTTCTCTTTTCATGAGAGGCGCACTATTCTTCTATTGGTTTTCTTCTCTTTTCATGAGAGGCGATTATTCTTATATATATGTATGTGTGTGTGTGTCAAGAGCCCCAGTTCAATCTTATAACTGAATCTTCATTGTCCATGTTTATCCTCATACAGTATTAGAGAGTGTTTGTAAAACTTGGCCACTTGTGTTTTTTTTTTTTTTAATTTAAGAGTTATTGCTTTTGATGTTCATATCGGTTTTATGTTGTTAAATGTAAGCCATCCTCTGTTGTGTTGTGCCGAAGATGTGATATCTCTTGACTTGTTCTGGTATGTCCTTGTTTCTTCTTCCTTCCCTTTTCTTTTTGGTCAAAGTTGTGTTCACAGCTGTTTTCGCTGATTACCATAGTAGTTTTTATTTTATTATTATATACATTTTTTATTTTTTTTTGGGGTAAGTGGGAAGTGTTAAAAATAAATAACCACGAAAATTCGCGCTACATCTTTTGCCCCTCGCGAAAGATATGTCAGTGGCGATCCCCGATCTAGAAAGTTACATACATCCCAGTCTGATTGTTGAACAAGGACGCAGCTAATGATAGGTTGCTGTTCACTTCTGTGTGTTTCATAACTTTGTGCTGCAAGCAGTTAGTAATCGAGGCTACGTTTTATGGCGGCATCGCATTAGAACAGTATTTCCCAAGCTTACAGTAATCGTGTACCCCTTAGGAGAGTTTTGCCTTGCGGGCGAATATAGTTTGAGGGGTAGTTTTAATAATACTATTTTATCTACACTATGGATTATATATATATAACTAAAGAAGGTAATTGAAAAAGTAACAAAACATTCTCATTGGACAGTAGATTGTAAAAATAGTATGATGAAATAAATAAATAAAAATTTCCTTTTTTTTTTTTACATTGAAGTTTTGGCGAGGCGCGCCCGTTCAATCTAGATACAAGGTCGATCGGTTATGTTATGGGGCCAGTCCAAATATAGAAAGACCGTGTGATCTGGTACGTGAAGATAAATTATTTTTTTTTAAATGTGCTGTGTACTATGTTAACCCCTTTCGTGTACCATAGGGGTACGCTTACCACTCTATGGTAAACACTACTATAGACAATGGTACATAGCGTGAATGATGACTTCATGCAACTAGTATTGTGTTCAAGGAGACATTAACACTCCATCAATCACTTTGTCTCAATGAAGCATGGTTATTAAATATAATAGATAATCGTTAGACATATTTACTATTTTTAGCTGCTGTATTATTATTATTATTTAATATGGTGTAGAGTGATATATGGCCTGGAGGCACTCTACTGTGATACATTTGTTTGACATATTTTTGTTTCGTTGTATTACCTCTTAGTTCATTTATGTTCTTGTTTTGAAATGGCTTGTTTCGTATTTGAACCTGATGTAGATTATAATTTTAATTTTTGTCTATTTGTGCTTCAGGAATGTCACGAATTGATCAACTTTGAAGAGGAAACTATAAAATGATTGGCGAATGTAAATCATTAAGCTAAAAAAATATGTATGGATGTATTAAATATGTACGTCAATTTATTCCTCTGTCTGTTTTCTTTGTTTTATTCTACGTTTGTTGTTATGTTTTTTTTTTTTGGAACAGTTAAGTGAAACCATCTATTTAACACAGCTAAAGATAGGAACTACTAATGAGTGTAACTGTGGCACAGATATAATGACGGCTGAATATCTCCTTCAAAGATGCCCAACATATGAGGAACAAAGAAAGCACGTATGGGTGTCACTTGTACTATTCCTGCAAAAACTCAATGGAGATACAAATAGCCTTACGTTAACCACTGCTTTCCTTGAAAATATTCAAATAGATGTCTGAAAGAGTACGAAGAAGAAATAGAATAACAGTTAAATTCTGTGTTAGTTTGCTAGAGTTATAATCTTTCTCTAAGGGATCTCCAGGGTAAGAGAGGTAGAGGAATTCTGAAGAACACATGGAGAAAAGAACTGGAGACATGGAAAGACCATGAGATGATGGCACGAGACAGGAATACTTGGCGTAAGTTTGTTGAAGGTCTATGCTCCTTGAGGAACGGCAGGGTGATGATGACGATTCTGTCTGTCTGTCTTTATAAGTCACTCTACTGCTATACTATCTTAGGAAGTGGCACACTAAAATATGTAATGGTAGTTGGGCCTGTCCGTCTATCACGTGACCGAACCATTTCGTTGTTACTCTATAAAATGTTCCACGCACGACTAACCATATAGCGCCCTTCACCACACACACACACCTGTGACTAGATTACAGCGATTCACTTCAAATTGGTGACAGGTTCTGTGATCACATGACACTGGCGAGCGTCATATAAGAATCGAACAACATCTGTTGCACACGGCAGTGATGTTGTAACGAATATTTATCTGGGTGGGCTATTAGCAGTGGTTGATATACAGGAGGTTTCTCTGGTAGATACAGTGGAGAAGACCTTTCTGCGCATGCGTGAATTGTTTCCCTCCCAAAGACAGTGTCAGTCGTCTGCAATTAGTGTACGCGCGAGCTGTGGTAGTAACAAGCCGTCGGATTTTTATTTGTCACGAAATGACGGAACGTTTTGAACAGCGGTATTGCATTAAATTTTGCCAGAAGCTCGGTGATACCCAAGTAGAAACAATTCGAAAGATTCAACAAGCTTTTGGCGATGAAGCCATGAGCATTACACAAATTAAGGAGTGGTACAACCGTTTCAAAGATGGCCGCACATCGGTGGATAGCGAGCCACGTTCCGGTAGACCATCAACAAGCCGAAACGACGTGGTCATTCACGAAGTGCGGACTTTGGTCTTGCCGAAGCTGTTAACGATAAAGCAGAAGCAACTCCATCTGGAAGTTGCGCAGGACATGCTGGACTGCGCAAACAGTGACAGTAACTTCCTGAACACCTTAATCACTGGTGATGAGACGTGGGTTTACGGGTACGACCCGGAAACCAAGACACAGTGGAAACATTCATCATCTCCAAGATCAAAGAAAGCAAGGCAGGTACGCAGCAACGACAAAGTCACGTTGACAGTTTTCTTTGACTCCAGTGGAGTGGTGAATCACGAGTTCGCACCACAAGGCCGAAACGTTACCAAAGATTACTATCTGGAGGTCATGCGTCGCCTTCGTGATGCTGTACGGCGCAAACGAACGGACCTGTGGACAACGGGAACTTGGCAGCTGCATCACGACAATGCACCCGCACATTCTTCGCATCTGATTCAGACTTTCTTGGCCAAACACAAGACTCCCTCTGATTCGTCAGGCTCCATACTACTCCCTGACATGGCTCCTTGCGATTTCTGGCTGTTCCCCAAGCTGAAAATACCGCTGAAAGGGGCCCCGATTTGAGTCACGAGAAGACATTATGATAAATTTGACGGCCGAGCTATACTCCATTCCCAAAGAGGCCTACCTGAAAGTCTTCCAAGCAAGGCGGGCAGCTGGGAGAAGTGTGTGCAGTCCCAAGGAGAGTACTTTGAAGGGGATTAGGGATTCAGACTTCCAGGTGAGGGATTATATTTTTCCTGGCCAAAGGTCGGATACTTTTTGACCAGACCTCGTATGTCCTGCAACTGTTTAAGATGCAGTCGTCCCTCAGTTAAGGTTACTCGTTACAGTATACTCCTAGCTATTGTCACTCAGTATGTAAATAAAGTGTTACACTTTTAATTTAATAAGTTACTTCTAATCACTTGGGCATGCCCTATAATAGAATCCCTATTACTAGCTCATATTCTGGCTGTTCATGATCTCCTTTGACGAGGATGGAATTGCATTGAGAAAAATCTTCGAAATGCTCTATGTTTTAAAGTTACAATATAGCCCACGCAAAACGTAACGTACCTGAGGTTCTCTCTTGGGGGAAACTCAATCACAATTTAGATTAGTTTAGGTTTTCATTCTTAACCAACCATAAGGTAAGGTATCTTATTTTAGTATATAAATTAAAAAATAATATGGTATGAAATCAGTTTTACAAGTAAACGGTACACAAGGGACGTTTCGGGTTTTACCCTTCGTCAGCCACAGTTACGAACAGGTGACAAGAACTACATATAGGTACTACAAAGGTCTATGATGATGAGGAAAACTTCAAATGAGCGATACAAGCAGGTGATGAGCGAAACGATAACAGTAATAATGCAAGAAAATCGTGAAACCAGAAAGACATGTCGAAACAAGAAAGTAAATAATCAACGAAACGAAGACAGAAATGAACAACACTATTAAAATGCGTAAAAAATCACTTAGCTGGATCGAAGAAAGAAACATTCAAAATGGCTGAAAAAAATAAGGCGTCATGCGGAAGTGACGTAGGAGCTAGTGACGGCTAAGAACAGATAATTGAAACGAAACGAACCAAAGCAAAAACAAGGATAGATAGGAAAATAACGACAGAAGCCACCAGAATTATGCAAAATGATGCTGGACATTAATCCCAGCAGGAGCTAAAACGCTCATTTGAAAAATGAGACGATTCTCCAACGAAAAGCGAGTTCGGTCGTCGCCGATACATGAACGGAGGGCAGTGACATGAATGTCAGAGTTGCCTGAATGGTCAGGGCTGTTGAAGTGAAGGGCCACCGGTAAATGTTTGCCATGATGGATGTCATTCAAGTGCTCCCGAAACCTGTCTGCCAAACGTCAGCCAGTTTCACCAATGTAGGTCATGTCACACCTCTTGCAGATGATAACATAAATCAGGTTTCTGGATTCGCACGTGAAAGACTCCCCAATGGCAAATTTACCGTTCGGAAAGGAGACTGACTGCGTTTGGAGTACAAAAGGACAGGTCTTACATATGCGGCGTTGGCACGGTTTAGTACCAAAGTGAGAAGGACTAGTTTGTCTCAAGCGACTATGCACAAGAATATCCCTAAAATTCTTATCCTTACGATTGTGGTGAAGTGGGATGTTATAAATATTTATAGGGGACTTAGTGTACTGACTGAGATCAGCTGTGAAGGTATATATATATCTAATAAGAGTAGTGTATTATATATATCACCTTACTTGCTACCACATATCTATATATCTCAGTCAGAATTATTCTGGAATAGTGTGATGACTACGTTATGTGTCTAGGGTATGTGTATGATGAAGTGTAAGTCACAACAACAGACAGATAAACAATTTAATTTAATCCACTACTCTTAACAACACTGTGACACTCACATACATATAACACTCTATGAGAATATCTTAAAGAAGTCACTCGTAACTTTTCAAATAACAATATGTATTCATTACTGGCATGAATGAATATGTGTCCTGATTCAACTACAAGGGAACCAGGAATCACAATCAATTTAAATTACAAGTTATGTACAGAATGTATTTAATATGAATATTGTAGTGACATATATTATTACAAATGTTTCTATGTGTGTCAGTTGTGTAGTAGTAAAATGAGGTAATACTGGTTTTGTTTTGTTCAAGCTCTGTTGGTATTTGTCATCATGACTTCAATAGTTTGTCTTTAGGGACTAGTATTGGAGATGTTCACAGTTCCTGATTTTAAGACAAGTAAATTCCCCTCTTAATGTTAATTTTACAAAGTCAGTTCAAGATGAGGGGACATAATGTTGAGCTCAGCTGGCCAAGTTAGCTTATCTGGCGTGATGGCGGCAGGAAAGGACTCCTCTGCTCGAATTCTCCTCTGGGCTCTGGAGACACCTCACTGATAGCTAAAAGGACCAAGGAGTATGCTGTCCGACACTGGATTCAGCAAAGCTCTGACCAGGTGCTGCTCAGTACCATCAAGACCACTGTCCCTGAAATCAAGAAGGATGTACCTTCTACTTCATAACTAACTTAAACTCTCTTGTTACACTGATCACAACACAGCACAAACATTGAGTTCAGAGCATTAGGCCAACTGTCAGCTTCATTTGAAATACTTTATTCCAGTATTACCCTCCTTAATGGTTACTACGCCTCTGCAATTCCAGCATTATTTCTTTCTAGTCAATCATCTAGGTGTCAGTGTACTATTTGGCCATTCCATGCCGTTTTACTTCTCTCCGACACCCTCTGTTCAGGCTGGAGCATTATAGGCTTTATCTCTTGTTTGCCACTGAACTACACATATATATACAGGCATAAATTAACAATTTACATTCAATTTTCATTAAAAGATATTGAATGGTTCAAGCTTACCACAATTCATACGAATAAACACAGATACGTTGATTAGCAATGAATTCTGGCACAAACTGGCACAAATTCCCATCTGCTTATCTTCCAGGCTTTTATTTAGCCAAATATAAGCTGGCTTCAACGCACTGATGCTTTATCAAGCTTATTTAAACAAGTGGTTTCGAACTAACGCTCCCAAGTGTGTATATCAGCGAGTCTGACCAATGAGCCCCGTTTCGACAAGTGTTTGAAAAAATGTTACCTTTCCCCGTTTCCCCTAACAACCAAGATAGTATTTATAGCCCGACCAATCGTGGTTAGGCTTTCATTTGTTGCGCTCCAATCAATTTGGAGTTTACATGGTAGGCTATTTCTGTAACGTAAATTTTTTTCAAACACGTTAAAAAAAAAATCTTATGAGCAGAAATGATTTTATGCTGTCAGGCACCCCCAATATTTTATTTTGGGTATAATTTATTAATTCCTGGACTATTTGCGTAACGTTTTACATATTATTTGTCAGCAAGCCCTAAGGAACCCAAAAATACAAATTTAAAGGAGCTACGTGGCTGCATTCAAAATATGCAATTTCTTCTACCTCCTGTTTCGAAGATGTGCTGTCTGGGTACTGTTATGTTTTCAAACGTAAACCCATCTATTGTTATCTTTCCTAATAAGCGTTTTTTATGATTTTAAAACCTAACTCTGGGAAAGGGTAGTGTATTTTATCACTGTCCGTCTGAAAAAAAAATTAGTGCATGTAGACTTACACGCGTGATGGCAGCATTTGTGTATCGCGCGACGCGTGTTGCATGCGTTCCTGATTTTCAGCCCTCCCCTCTCTCTTTATCCTTTTGTCCATCTGTTCGTTCGTTTTGGTAACGTAATATAATTAATGTTAGGATTAATTTAGGTCATTACGCAGGGCCTCTCAATGCTTTTCCAAGAAATACAGCACACGTTTCATTGAAGAAAGCGGGTAATAATACAGTAAGCTTTTATATCAACGTGAAAGCATTACAATTTGCAGACGTAGCAGAAAACAAGGGGGATTTCGAGTACATTCTTTGTGACAGCACTGTTATTTTTCCATTGCTCTTTTCTTTATTAATTTTATTTGTTAGGCTTCATATTTACCTAATAATTTATATATGTGGATTAGAATATTTCATGACACCTCCCCTCTTAAAACAGACATTATATGTCAGTCCTTTATTCTATATACACATAGAGAAATTTATTATTATTGCTGGTGTTTACGGTGATTCTCATCACACGGATGGCGGCTTAAAAAAATCCGCTCCCAAATTGGTTTTTCCAGATATATACTCAATGCTAAAATTATATGGAGCCAGAAGCAAAGACCATCGGAGTAACCTAGAGTTCTCATGCTTAGCCTGTGCTAAAAACGATAAAGGTTTGTGATCTGTTTGCAACTTAAATGCCTTCCCATATAGATAAATATTGAATTTCTTTATCGCCCATATTACTGCAAGACATTCTTTTTCGCTAGTTGAGTAGTTGATTTCAGCTTTATTCAACTTTCTGCTAGCATAATGTCATGGAATATTCTAATCCACATATATAAATTATCAAGTAAATATAAAGCCTAATAAATACATATAATAAATAAAGAGAAGAGCAATGGTAAAGAACAGTGCTGTCACAATGACTGTACTCGAAATCCCCCTTGTTTTATGCTTCGTCTGCAAATTGTAACGCTTTCACGTTGATAGTAAAAGCTTACTGTATTATTACCCGCTTTCTTCAATGAAACGTGTGCTGCATTTCTAAGAAAAACATTGAGAGGCCCTGCGTAATGACCTAAATTAATCCTAACATTAATTATATTACGTTACCAAAACGAACGAACAGATGGACAAAAGGATAAAGAGAGAGGGGAGGGCTGAAAATCAGGAACGCATGCAACACGATTCGCGCGATACACAAATGCTGCCATCACGCGTGTAAGACTACAAGCACTAACTTTTTTTCAGACGGACAGTGATAAAATACACTACCCTTTCCCAGAGTTAGGTTTATAAATCAAAAAAAACTCTTATTAGAAAAGATAACATTAGATGGGTTTACGGTTGAAAACATAACAGTACCCAGACAGCACATCTTCGAAACAGGAGGTAGAAGAAATTGCATATTTTGAACGCAGCCACGTAGCTCCTTTAATTTAGTATTTTTGGGTTCCTTAGGGCTTGCTGACAAATAATATGTAAAACGTTACGCAAATAGTCCAGGAATTAATAAATTATACCCAAAATAAAATATTGGGGGTGCCTGACAGCATAAAATCATTTCTGCTCATAAGATTTTTTTTTTAACGTGTTTGAAAAAAATTTACGTTACAGAAATAGCCTACCATGTAAACTCCAAATTGATTGGAGCGCAACAAATGAAAGCCTAACCACGATTGGTCGGGCTATAAATACTATCTTGGTTGTTAGGGGAAACGGGGAAAGGTAACATTTTTTTCAAACACTTGTCGAAAACGGGGCTCATTGGTCAGACTCGCTGATATACACACTTGGGAGCGTTAGTTCGAAACCACTTGTTTAAATAAGATTGATAAAGCATCAGTGCGTTGAAGCCAGCTTATATTTGGCTAAATAAAAGCCTGGAAGATAAGCAGATGGGAATTTGTGCCAGTTTGTGCCAGAATTCATTGCTAATCAACGTATCTGTGTTTATTCGTATGAATTGTGGTAAGCTTGAACCATTCAATATCTTTTAATGAAAATTGAATGTGAATTGTTGATTTATGCCTGTATATATATGTGTAGTTCAGTGGCCAACGTGAGGTAAAGCCTGTAATGCTCCAGCCTGAACAGAGGGTGTCGGAGAGAAGTAAAACGGCATGGAATGGCCAAACAGTACACTGACACCTGGATGATTGAATAGAAAGAAATAATGCTGGAATTGCAGAGGCGTAGTAACCATTAAGAAGGGTAATACTGGAATAAAGTATTTCAAATGAAGCTGACAGTTGGCCTAATGCTCTGAACTCAATGTTTGTGCTGTGTTGTGATCAGTGTAACAAGAGAGTTTAAGTTAGTTATGAAGTAGAAGGTACATCCTTCTTGATTTCAGGGACAGTGGTCTTGATGGTACTGAGCAGCACCTAGTCAGAGCTTTGCTGAATCCAGAGTCGGACAGCATACTCCTTGGTCTTTTTAGCTATCAGTGAGGTGTCTCCTGAGCCCAGAGGAGAATTCGAGCAGAGGAGTCCTTTCCTGCCGCCATCACGCCAGATAAGCGAATTGGCCAGCTGAGCTCAACATTATATCCCCTCATCTTGAACTGACTTTGTAAAATTAACATTAAGAGGGGAATTTACTTGTCTTAAAATCAGGAACTGTGAACATCTCCAATACTAGTCCCTAAAGACAAACTATTGAAGTCATGATGACAAATACCAACAGAGCTTGAACAAAACAAAACCAGTATTACCTCATTTTACTACTACACAACTGACACACATAGAATATTTGTAATAATATATGTCACTACAATATTCATATTAAATACATTCTGTACATAACTTGTAATTTAAATTGATTGGGATTCCTGGTTCCCTTGTAGTTGAATCAGGACACATATTCATTCATGCCAGTAATGAATACATATTGTTATTTGAAAAGTTACGAGTGACTTCTTTAAGATATTCTCATAGAGTGTTATATGTATGTGAGTGTCACAGTGTTGTTAAGAGTAGTGGATTAAATTAAATTGTTTATCTGTCTGTTGTTGTGACTTACACTTCATCATACACATACCCTAGACACATAACGTAGCATCACACTATTCCAGAATAATTCTGACTGAGATATAGAGATATGTGGTAGCAAGTAAGGTTATCTATAATACACTACTCTTAATAGATATAGATACCTTCACAGCTGATCTCAGTCAGTACACTAAGTCCCCTATAAATATTTATAACATCCCACTTCACCACATATATTGGGGGCTCGTCCGGGATTTTGAATCTTTCCCTATTAAAAATATTGGGGGTAATTCACTTCAGGGAATATAAGAATTAAAAGGTATCCTTGGGTGGAATTAAATAAGGTTGAGCTCACGGTGCCTGTGTTGTCCATTAGAGATTGAATTGTTGGTTAGACATTATATAAAGTTACCTGATAGACAATGGCGGACCTGGCCAAATTTCGATCTGCTGCTGTTCAGACTGCAAAAGAGTTAGGATTAGATGGGCAAGTTATTGTTGCCTATGTTACTACGGAATGTGACAAATTTATTGAACGCGAAGAAAGAAGGTTTGAAGCCGAAAGAAAGTTAGAGGCTGACAGGGAAATTAAGAGGTTGCAGATTGAGGCTGAGGCTAAGAAATTGGAGGCAGAAAGAGAAGACAGAAGATTGGCTGCAGAAAGGGAAGACAAAAGATTAGCTGCAGAAAGGGAAGAGAAGAAATTAGCTGCAGAAGAGAGGAAATTAGCTGCAGAAAGGGAAGCAGAAGATAAAAGATTACAAAGGGAACATGAGTTACGACTAAGGGAGTTTGAGTTTCAAGGCCATGCTCCTGAAAATGGTGCCAGTCCCTTTGCCTCTGATGCTACGGTTACTCAAGGAGCCTCAACCTCAGCTATGAATTTTCATTTAGATCATTTTGTTGAGAAAGACGATGATATAGAGAGCTACCTAAATAGGTACGAACTATTAGCTACCACGTATGGGTTAGAGAGAGAAAGGTGGAGCTTAAAGTTATCTCAGGGACTTCGTGGGGCAGCTTATGAAGTTTTTGCAAAAATGAGCAGAGGTGATCAGGAAAATTATGACATGCTAAAGCAGGCTCTTTTGTTAAGGTATGAAAAGAATGCAGAGTTTTACAGGAAAAAATTTAGGAATGCTAAACTACTGTCAGGTGAAACCTATCACCAGTTCTCTGCACGAATAGAGACATACTTGGAGAAATGGACTTCTCTGGGGAAAACCCAAGATCTTAAGGAAATGGTCCTTATAGAGCAACTAAGAGAGTCCATGGCTCCAGACCTGAGAAAGTTTCTCATGGAACAAGGTGCAGAGAGGCTGGGTGAGTTGCTAAATGTTGCTGAAAGGTATCAAGCAGCTCAAGCAGAGGTAACAGGTAATAAAAAGAAACAGGTGGATAACTTTAGGGCACCACAGAACTTTAATAAATTTGATCCTAAGGATCAAAATAAAGGTAAGCACCAATTTGATAGGCCACGGTATGAAAATAAAAATAAATTCCCACAATTCGATGAAAGGAAATATGATGAAAGAAAATCTTTCAACCAAGGAAAAAGGTGGTGTAAAAATTGTAAGATGAACAATCATGACACTGACCATTGTAGAAGGAAACCTCCTCATTTTGCTGCTATGACATCGGGGAAAAAGGAAAAGAAGGGCAAACCTGAAGAATTACAGGAACCATACCACCCCCCAGTGTGTGAAGATGTCATCTGTAATGGTGTCACTATAAGATGTTTATATGATACCGGTTTAGATTACGATTCCGTTGTGAGTTCTCACCTGGTGCAGGCCGATCAATACACCACAGAAACAGTGGAGATTCAAACTGCAACCAAGGATGTAGCTACCATGACACTTCCCGTCGCCCGAATAAAAGTGAAAACGCGATATGTGGAAGGAATCATAAAAGCAGCAGTGATAAATGAGCCAATCTACCCTCTAATATTGGGGTGTAGATATGTCTTCTTGGGGAATCCCAAGAGACCTGTGATATTGGCAACAGTGCAGACCAGATCACAGACAAAGAAGGAGGAGGATAATCCCATAAATACTCACCCAGATGAGATGAGGAAGGCACAGGCTGAGGACAAAACACTCAAGCCATGTTTCAAGAAGTTGCCCAAATCTCATACACCTCCAGGCAAGGGAGAGTTTTATATGAAGAACAAATTGATATATAGGAAGGCTGGATCTGAATCCAATGGTCACGGACAGCTGGTCCTTCCCACTTCATATAGGACTAAAGTGTTGGAACTAGGGCATGCGATTCCCTTCAGTGGTCATATGGGAATCAGCGCAACAGGACAGCGAATAGCTTGTCACTATTTCTGGCCAGGAATAACTGAAGATATCAAACGATATGTAAAATCCTGTCCAGAGTGCCAACGAGTAGCACCTAAACATTGGACTGCACCAGCAACTCTGGGGGAAATGCCCATAGTGGGAACACCCTTTGAGAGAGTTGCCGTGGATCTTGTGGGACCTCTCACCCGAACCAAGAGAAGGAACAGCTACATTCTGACTCTGGTGGACACTTGTTCTATGTGGGGAGAGGCAGTAGCCCTGTCATCGATTGATTCTAAACATGTGGCAGAGGCATTGCTCACAATTTTCACAAGGTTAGGCTTTCCCAATCAAATCTTGACTGATAATGGCTCTCAGTTCAAGGGGAAACTAACTGAAGAAGTTTTCAGGATCTTCCAGGCCAAACACTTCCATTGTAGTGTGTATCATCCCCAAGGGAACGGCCAAGTGGAAAGATTTAACGGCACATTGATGTCGATCCTGAGAAAGTTGGCACACGAAAAACCAGATACATGGGACCAGTACCTGCACGCCGCCCTCTTTGCTTATCGGGAGGTACCCCATAGTTCAACCGGTATGGCCCCGGCAACATTATTGTTTGGAAGGCCAATAAAAGGTCCACTTGAAGCTTTGTTAAGAACGTGGACTGATGAAAAGGCAGAGGAAAACATTACATCTTCATACCAATATGTGAATGAGCTGACCACTCGGTTGAAAACTGGCTGGAAACTTGCCAATGAAAATTTGAAACAAGCCAGGAAGAAACATGCTGCCTATTATAACAGGAAGGCGAAAGACAGAAATTTGGCTGTGGGAGAGAAAGTACTGCTTCTTTTGCCTGGGAGTCAGAATAAGTTACAAATTGGATGGCAGGGTCCATATACAGTTCTAGAGAAGGTGTCTAGAACAAATTATAAGATAGATAAGAAGGGGAAAGAAAAAATCTATCATGTGAATCTCCTGAAGAAATATTTGGAAAGAGAACATCAGGAAGAGACACACTTGTTGACCTTGTCCATCGCCATGGAGATGAAAAAGGAACCACTTTCATCATTTGAATATCCATTACACCCCTGTGAGACAGCAGCACAGGTGAAAATCAGTACACATTTAACGAAAACTCAGAAAGAGAGAGTGCAACAGGTTCTAAATAATCATGCAGAGGTGTTAACAGACCGACCAGGGCATACAAACCTATTGGAATATGATATGAAACTGATAGACCCCACACCTGTCTGTATGAAACCATATTCTATTCCGTTTGCTAAGGAGAAAGCTTTGAAGGAAGAGATAGATTATCTATTGAAGGAAGGAATTATTTCGCACAGTGAGTCTTCGTATAGTTCCGGTGTTGTACTTTTAAGGAAGCCCTCTGGAGAACATAGACTCTGTATAGATTACAGGAGACTGAATGCTATTACAGAAGGACAGGTGGATCCATTGCCGGATACAAATCAGCTGTTTGCCAGACTAAATAAAGCTAAATATTTCTCAAAAGTGGATCTGAGTAAAGGATACTATCAGATTCCAGTAAAGCCTGAGGTTAGACCATACTTAGCTTTTAGTACCTCAGAAGGACACTATGAGTTTAATAGATTGCCATTTGGATTGAAGAATGCGCCTAGTGTCTTCTCTAGAATGATGAGAAAATTATTGGATCCTCTGAATAATCCCTGTATAACAAATGTGGTTTCTACCAGAAGTATATCAAAAACTTTAATTCCATATGTGCACCTTTAACGGAATTGACACGTAAAGGACATCCAGATCGCATTACATGGACACCACAATGTGAAATGACTTACCAAGAATTGAAGGAAAAGCTCACAAGTAAACCCATTTTGAAATTACCTGACTTAAGTCAAGAATTCATTGTAAGGACGGATGCAAGTAATATTGGGTTAGGTGCAACTCTACTACAGAAATCAGATGCCTTGGATGGGGAATTAAGCCCAGTGGCATATGCTAGCAGAAAGTTGAATAAAGCTGAAATCAACTACTCAACTAGCGAAAAAGAATGTCTTGCAGTAATATGGGCAATAAAGAAATTCAATATTTATCTATATGGGAAGGCATTTAAGTTGCAAACAGATCACAAACCTTTATCGTTTTTAGCACAGGCTAAGCATGAGAACTCTAGGTTACTCCGATGGTCTTTACTTCTGGCTCCATATAATTTTAGCATTGAGTATATATCTGGAAAAACCAATTTGGGAGCGGATTTTTTAAGCCGCCATCCGTGTGATGAGAATCACCGTAAACCCCAGAAATAATAATAAATTTCTCTATGTGTATATAGAATAAAGGACTGACATATAATGTCTGTTTTAAGAGGGGAGGTGTCATGGAATATTCTAATCCACATATATAAATTATCAAGTAAATATAAAGCCTAATAAATACATATAATAAATAAAGAGAAGAGCAATGGTAAAGAACAGTGCTGTCACAATGACTGTACTCGAAATCCCCCTTGTTTTATGCTTCGTCTGCAAATTGTAACGCTTTCACGTTGATAGTAAAAGCTTACTGTATTATTACCCGCTTTCTTCAATGAAACGTGTGCTGCATTTCTAAGAAAAACATTGAGAGGCCCTGCGTAATGACCTAAATTAATCCTAACATTAATTATATTACGTTACCAAAACGAACGAACAGATGGACAAAAGGATAAAGAGAGAGGGGAGGGCTGAAAATCAGGAACGCATGCAACACGATTCGCGCGATACACAAATGCTGCCATCACGCGTGTAAGACTACAAGCACTAACTTTTTTTCAGACGGACAGTGATAAAATACACTACCCTTTCCCAGAGTTAGGTTTATAAATCAAAAAAACTCTTATTAGAAAAGATAACATTAGATGGGTTTACGGTTGAAAACATAACAGTACCCAGACAGCACATCTTCGAAACAGGAGGTAGAAGAAATTGCATATTTTGAACGCAGCCACGTAGCTCCTTTAAATTAGTATTTTTGGGTTCCTTAGGGCTTGCTGACAAATAATATGTAAAACGTTACGCAAATAGTCCAGGAATTAATAAATTATACCCAAAATAAAATATTGGGGGTGCCTGACAGCATAAAATCATTTCTGCTCATAAGATTTTTTTTTAACGTGTTTGAAAAAAATTTACGTTACAGAAATAGCCTACCATGTAAACTCCAAATTGATTGGAGCGCAACAAATGAAAGCCTAACCACGATTGGTCGGGCTATAAATACTATCTTGGTTGTTAGGGGAAACGGGGAAAGGTAACATTTTTTTCAAACACTTGTCGAAACGGGGCTCATTGGTCAGACTCGCTGATATACACACTTGGGAGCGTTAGTTCGAAACCACTTGTTTAAATAAGATTGATAAAGCATCAGTGCGTTGAAGCCAGCTTATATTTGGCTAAATAAAAGCCTGGAAGATAAGCAGATGGGAATTTGTGCCAGTTTGTGCCAGAATTCATTGCTAATCAACGTATCTGTGTTTATTCGTATGAATTGTGGTAAGCTTGAACCATTCAATATCTTTTAATGAAAATTGAATGTGAATTGTTGATTTATGCCTGTATATATATGTGTAGTTCAGTGGCCAACGTGAGGTAAAGCCTGTAATGCTCCAGCCTGAACAGAGGGTGTCGGAGAGAAGTAAAACGGCATGGAATGGCCAAACAGTACACTGACACCTGGATGATTGAATAGAAAGAAATAATGCTGGAATTGCAGAGGCGTAGTAACCATTAAGAAGGGTAATACTGGAATAAAGTATTTCAAATGAAGCTGACAGTTGGCCTAATGCTCTGAACTCAATGTTTGTGCTGTGTTGTGATCAGTGTAACAAGAGAGTTTAAGTTAGTTATGAAGTAGAAGGTACATCCTTCTTGATTTCAGGGACAGTGGTCTTGATGGTACTGAGCAGCACCTAGTCAGAGCTTTGCTGAATCCAGAGTCGGACAGCATACTCCTTGGTCTTTTTAGCTATCAGTGAGGTGTCTCCTGAGCCCAGAGGAGAATTCGAGCAGAGGAGTCCTTTCCTGCCGCCATCACGCCAGATAAGCGAATTGGCCAGCTGAGCTCAACATTATATCCCCTCATCTTGAACTGACTTTGTAAAATTAACATTAAGAGGGGAATTTACTTGTCTTAAAATCAGGAACTGTGAACATCTCCAATACTAGTCCCTAAAGACAAACTATTGAAGTCATGATGACAAATACCAACAGAGCTTGAACAAAACAAAACCAGTATTACCTCATTTTACTACTACACAACTGACACACATAGAATATTTGTAATAATATATGTCACTACAATATTCATATTAAATACATTCTGTACATAACTTGTAATTTAAATTGATTGGGATTCCTGGTTCCCTTGTAGTTGAATCAGGACACATATTCATTCATGCCAGTAATGAATACATATAGTTATTTGAAAAGTTACGAGTGACTTCTTTAAGATATTCTCATAGAGTGTTATATGTATGTGAGTGTCACAGTGTTGTTAAGAGTAGTGGATTAAATTAAATTGTTTATCTGTCTGTTGTTGTGACTTACACTTCATCATACACATACCCTAGACACATAACGTAGCATCACACTATTCCAGAATAATTCTGACTGAGATATAGAGATATGTGGTAGCAAGTAAGGTTATCTATAATACACTACTCTTAATAGATATAGATACCTTCACAGCTGATCTCAGTCAGTACACTAAGTCCCCTATAAATATTTATAACATCCCACTTCACCACAGCCACTGGGCTTAATTCCCCATCCAAGGCATCTGATTTCTGTAGTAGAGTTGCACCTAACCCAATATTACTTGCATCCGTCCTTACAATGAATTCTTGACTTAAGTCAGGTAATTTCAAAATGGGTTTACTTGTGAGCTTTTCCTTCAATTCTTGGTAAGTCATTTCACATTGTGGTGTCCATGTAATGCGATCTGGATGTCCTTTACGTGTCAATTCCGTTAAAGGTGCACATATGGAATTAAAGTTTTTTATATACTTCTGGTAGAAACCACATAATGAGACAAAGGATCTCACGTCCTTCTTGGTTTGTGGTCTCGGGGCTTTCTGTAGTTTTTCTAAATTCTTTGGGTCAGGGGTCATGTTTCCCTGATAAACTGTGTGTCCCAAAAATTCCAATTCTTTACATCCAACGCAACATTTGGTTGGTCGGGCTGTTAAATTTGCCTCCCTAAGTCGATTAAACAGCATGTTCAGAGAGTCAATGTGTTCCTCAAATGTTTCTGTTGCTATAAGGATATCATCCATAAAATTTGTTATACAGGGATTATTCAGAGGATCCAATAATTTTCTCATCATTCTAGAGAAGACACTAGGCGCATTCTTCAATCCAAATGGCAATCTATTAAACTCATAGTGTCCTTCTGAGGTACTAAAAGCTAGGTATGGTCTAACCTCAGGCTTTACTGGAATCTGATAGTATCCTTTACTCAGATCCACTTTTGAGAAATATTTAGCTTTATTTAGTCTGGCAAACAGCTGATTTGTATCCGGCAATGGATCCACCTGTCCTTCTGTAATAGCATTCAGTCTCCTGTAATCTATACAGAGTCTATGTTCTCCAGAGGGCTTCCTTAAAAGTACAACACCGGAACTATACGAAGACTCACTGTGCGAAATAATTCCTTCCTTCAACAGATAGTCTATCTCTTCCTTCAAAGCTTTCTCCTTAGCAAACGGAATCGAATATGGTTTCATACAGACAGGTGTGGGGTCTATCAGTTTTCATATCATATTCCAATAGGTTTGTATGCCCTGGTCGGTCTGTTAACACCTCTGCATGATTATTTAGAACCTGTTGCACTCTCTCTTTCTGAGTTTTCGTTAAATGTGTACTGATTTTCACCTGTGCTGCTGTCTCACAGGGGTGTAATGGATATTCAAATGATGAAAGTGGTTCCTTTTTCATCTCCATGGCGATGGACAAGGTCAACAAGTGTGTCTCTTCCTGATGTTCTCTTTCCAAATATTTCTTCAGGA
The DNA here is from genome assembly GCA_024509875.1 of Oreohelix idahoensis. Lineage (NCBI taxonomy): Eukaryota > Metazoa > Mollusca > Gastropoda > Stylommatophora > Oreohelicidae > Oreohelix > Oreohelix idahoensis. Next base: position 142,180 of record JAMPIV010012807.1, on the reverse strand, counting down.
GATTCACATGATAGATTTTTTCTTTCCCCTTCTTATCTATCTTATAATTTGTTCTAGACACCTTCTCTAAAACTGTATATGGACCCTGCCATCCAATTTGTAACTTATTCTGACTCCCAGGCAAAAGAAGCAGTACTTTCTCTCCCACAGCCAAATTTCTGTCTTTCGCCTTCCTGTTATAATAGGCAGCATGTTTCTTCCTGGCTTGTTTCAAATTTTCATTGGCAAGTTTCCAGCCAGTTTTCAACCGAGTGGTCAGCTCATTCACATATTGGTATGAAGATGTAATGTTTTCCTCTGCCTTTTCATCAGTCCACGTTCTTAACAAAGCTTCAAGTGGACCTTTTATTGGCCTTCCAAACAATAATGTTGCCGGGGCCATACCGGTTGAACTATGGGGTACCTCCCGATAAGCAAAGAGGGCGGCGTGCAGGTACTGGTCCCATGTATCTGGTTTTTCGTGTGCCAACTTTCTCAGGATCGACATCAATGTGCCGTTAAATCTTTCCACTTGGCCGTTCCCTTGGGGATGATACACACTACAATGGAAGTGTTTGGCCTGAAAGATCCTGAAAACTTCTTCAGTTAGTTTCCCCTTGAACTGAGAGCCATTATCAGTCAAGATTTGATTGGGAAAGCCTAACCTTGTGAAAATTGTGAGCAATGCCTCTGCCACATGTTTAGAATCAATCGATGACAGGGCTACTGCCTCTCCCCACATAGAACAAGTGTCCACCAGAGTCAGAATGTAGCTGTTCCTTCTCTTGGTTCGGGTGAGAGGTCCCACAAGATCCACGGCAACTCTCTCAAAGGGTGTTCCCACTATGGGCATTTCCCCCAGAGTTGCTGGTGCAGTCCAATGTTTAGGTGCTACTCGTTGGCACTCTGGACAGGATTTTACATATCGTTTGATATCTTCAGTTATTCCTGGCCAGAAATAGTGACAAGCTATTCGCTGTCCTGTTGCGCTGATTCCCATATGACCACTGAAGGGAATCGCATGCCCTAGTTCCAACACTTTAGTCCTATATGAAGTGGGAAGGACCAGCTGTCCGTGACCATTGGATTCAGATCCAGCCTTCCTATATATCAGTTTGTTCTTCATATAAAACTCTCCCTTGCCTGGAGGTGTATGAGATTTGGGCAACTTCTTGAAACATGGCTTGAGTGTTTTGTCCTCAGCCTGTGCCTTCCTCATCTCATCTGGGTGAGTATTTATGGGATTATCCTCCTCCTTCTTTGACTGTGATCTGGTCTGCACTGTTGCCAATATCACAGGTCTCTTGGGATTCCCCAAGAAGACATATCTACACCCCAATATTAGAGGGTAGATTGGCTCATTTATCACTGCTGCTTTTATGATTCCTTCCACATATCGCGTTTTCACTTTTATTCGGGCGACGGGAAGTGTCATGGTAGCTACATCCTTGGTTGCAGTTTGAATCTCCACTGTTTCTGTGGTGTACTGATCGGCCTGCACCAGGTGAGAACTCACAACGGAATCGTAATCTAAACCGGTATCATATAAACATCTTATAGTGACACCATTACAGATGACATCTTCACACACTGGGGGGTGGTATGGTTCCTGTAATTCTTCAGGTTTGCCCTTCTTTTCCTTTTTCCCCGATGTCATAGCAGCAAAATGAGGAGGTTTCCTTCTACAATGGTCAGTGTCATGATTGTTCATCTTACAATTTTTACACCACCTTTTTCCTTGGTTGAAAGATTTTCTTTCATCATATTTCCTTTCATCGAATTGTGGGAATTTATTTTTATTTTCATACCGTGGCCTATCAAATTGGTGCTTACCTTTATTTTGATCCTTAGGATCAAATTTATTAAAGTTCTGTGGTGCCCTAAAGTTGTCCACCTGTTTCTTTTTATTACCTGTTACCTCTGCTTGAGCTGCTTGATACCTTTCAGCAACATTTAGCAACTCATCCAGCCTCTCTGCACCTTGTTCCATGAGAAACTTTCTCAGGTCTGGAGCCATGGACTCTCTTAATTGCTCTATAAGGACCATTTCCTTAAGATCTTGGGTTTTCCCCAGAGAAGTCCATTTCTCCAAGTATGTCTCTATTCGTGCAGAGAACTGGTGATAGGTTTCACCTGACAGTAGTTTAGCATTCCTAAATTTTTTTCTATAGAATTCTGCATTCTTTTCATACCTTAACAAAAGAGCCTGCTTTAGCATATCATAATTTTCCTGATCACCTCTGCTCATTTTTGCAAAAACTTCATAAGCTGCCCCACGAAGTCCCTGAGATAACTTTAAGCTCCACCTTTCTCTCTCTAACCCATACGTGGTAGCTAATAGTTCATACCTATTTAGGTAGCTCTCAATATCATCGTCTTTCTCAACAAAATGATCTAAATGAAAATTCATAGCTGAGGTTGAGGCTCCTTGAGTAACCGTAGCATCAGAGGCAAAGGGACTGGCACCATTTTCAGGAGCATGGCCTTGAAACTCAAACTCCCTTAGTCGTAATTCATGTTCCCTTTGTAATCTTTTCTCCTCCTTTTCTGCTTCCCTCTCTGCAGCTAATCTCCTCTCTTCCCTTTCTGCAGCTAATTTCTTCTCTTCTGCAGCTAATCTTTTTTCTTCTCTTTCTGCCTCCAATTTCTTAGCCTCAGCCTCAATCTGCAACCTCTTAGTCTCAGCTTCAAACTGTAACTTCTTAATTTCCTTGTCAGCCTCTAACTTTCTTTCGGCTTCAAACCTTCTTTCTTCACGTTCAATAAATTTGTCACATTCCGTCGTGACATAGGCAACCATAACTTGCCCATCTAATCCTAACTCTTTTGCAGTCTGAACCGCAGCAGATCGAAATTTGGCCAGGTCCGCCATTGTCTATTATGTAAATTTATACAATGTCTAACCAACAATTCAATCTCTAATGGACAACACAGGCACCGTGAGCTCAACCTTATTTAATTCCACCCAAGGATACCTTTTAATTCTTATATTCCCTGAAGTGAATTACCCCCAATATTTTTAATAGGGAAAGATTCAAAATCCCAAGAGCGAGACCCCAATATATGTGGTGAAGTGGGATGTTATAAATATTTATAGGGGACTTAGTGTACTGACTGAGATCAGCTGTGAAGGTATATATATATCTAATAAGAGTAGTGTATTATATATCACCTTACTTGCTACCACATATCTATATATCTCAGTCAGAATTATTCTGGAATAGTGTGATGACTACGTTATGTGTCTAGGGTATGTGTATGATGAAGTGTAAGTCACAACAACAGACAGATAAACAATTTAATTTAATCCACTACTCTTAACAACACTGTGACACTCACATACATATAACACTCTATGAGAATATCTTAAAGAAGTCACTCGTAACTTTTCAAATAACAATATGTATTCATTACTGGCATGAATGAATATGTGTCCTGATTCAACTACAAGGGAACCAGGAATCACAATCAATTTAAATTACAAGTTATGTACAGAATGTATTTAATATGAATATTGTAGTGACATATATTATTACAAATGTTCTATGTGTGTCAGTTGTGTAGTAGTAAAATGAGGTAATACTGGTTTTGTTTTGTTCAAGCTCTGTTGGTATTTGTCATCATGACTTCAATAGTTTGTCTTTAGGGACTAGTATTGGAGATGTTCACAGTTCCTGATTTTAAGACAAGTAAATTCCCCTCTTAATGTTAATTTTACAAAGTCAGTTCAAGATGAGGGGACATAATGTTGAGCTCAGCTGGCCAAGTTAGCTTATCTGGCGTGATGGCGGCAGGAAAGGACTCCTCTGCTCGAATTCTCCTCTGGGCTCTGGAGACACCTCACTGATAGCTAAAAGGACCAAGGAGTATGCTGTCCGACACTGGATTCAGCAAAGCTCTGACCAGGTGCTGCTCAGTACCATCAAGACCACTGTCCCTGAAATCAAGAAGGATGTACCTTCTACTTCATAACTAACTTAAACTCTCTTGTTACACTGATCACAACACAGCACAAACATTGAGTTCAGAGCATTAGGCCAACTGTCAGCTTCATTTGAAATACTTTATTCCAGTATTACCCTCCTTAATGGTTACTACGCCTCTGCAATTCCAGCATTATTTCTTTCTAGTCAATCATCTAGGTGTCAGTGTACTATTTGGCCATTCCATGCCGTTTTACTTCTCTCCGACACCCTCTGTTCAGGCTGGAGCATTATAGGCTTTATCTCTTGTTTGCCACTGAACTACACATATATATACAGGCATAAATTAACAATTTACATTCAATTTTCATTAAAAGATATTGAATGGTTCAAGCTTACCACAATTCATACGAATAAACACAGATACGTTGATTAGCAATGAATTCTGGCACAAACTGGCACAAATTCCCATCTGCTTATCTTCCAGGCTTTTATTTAGCCAAATATAAGCTGGCTTCAACGCACTGATGCTTTATCAAGCTTATTTAAACAAGTGGTTTCGAACTAACGCTCCCAAGTGTGTATATCAGCGAGTCTGACCAATGAGCCCCGTTTCGACAAGTGTTTGAAAAAATGTTACCTTTCCCCGTTTCCCCTAACAACCAAGATAGTATTTATAGCCCGACCAATCGTGGTTAGGCTTTCATTTGTTGCGCTCCAATCAATTTGGAGTTTACATGGTAGGCTATTTCTGTAACGTAAATTTTTTTCAAACACGTTAAAAAAAAATCTTATGAGCAGAAATGATTTTATGCTGTCAGGCACCCCCAATATTTTATTTTGGGTATAATTTATTAATTCCTGGACTATTTGCGTAACGTTTTACATATTATTTGTCAGCAAGCCCTAAGGAACCCAAAAATACAAATTTAAAGGAGCTACGTGGCTGCATTCAAAATATGCAATTTCTTCTACCTCCTGTTTCGAAGATGTGCTGTCTGGGTACTGTTATGTTTTCAAACGTAAACCCATCTATTGTTATCTTTCCTAATAAGCGTTTTTTATGATTTTAAAACCTAACTCTGGGAAAGGGTAGTGTATTTTATCACTGTCCGTCTGAAAAAAAATTAGTGCATGTAGACTTACACGCGTGATGGCAGCATTTGTGTATCGCGCGACGCGTGTTGCATGCGTTCCTGATTTTCAGCCCTCCCCTCTCTCTTTATCCTTTTGTCCATCTGTTCGTTCGTTTTGGTAACGTAATATAATTAATGTTAGGATTAATTTAGGTCATTACGCAGGGCCTCTCAATGCTTTTCCAAGAAATACAGCACACGTTTCATTGAAGAAAGCGGGTAATAATACAGTAAGCTTTTATATCAACGTGAAAGCATTACAATTTGCAGACGTAGCAGAAAACAAGGGGGATTTCGAGTACATTCTTTGTGACAGCACTGTTATTTTTCCATTGCTCTTTTCTTTATTAATTTTATTTGTTAGGCTTCATATTTACCTAATAATTTATATATGTGGATTAGAATATTTCATGACAACGATATGCCAACAAAGGGGTATCACGAAACAACTCTCTGGTATCAGGATCGGAGTGGAGAATAGGCAGATGACGGAGCAGAATTTTTTTCACCGCCAAACAGTGAGGGTGGAAAGTTAAGACATGTTTGAGTCTGTCAGATGTAGTAGTAGGTTTAGCAGTAAGTGCAACCTGACGAGTGAGGGGACTAATGCGATTAAGGGCATCAGATAAGACTCTTTCAGGATAGTGACGTCATAAAAACTCGAGCATTTCTTGAGCTCGTTCACGGAAATCATCTTCATCGTGACATATCCGACGTAAGCGTAGAAGTTGAGAGTAGGGAATGGAATTTTTACAGCTGATAGGGTGAGAAGAGGCGTAAAGAAGGAAACCATGAGCATCAGTAGGTTTATAAAAGACAGAGGTAGTAAGGCCAGTAGGAGTAATATTGACAGTGAGGTCAAGGAAGTTAACTGAAGTGGAAGAAATCTGAGAAGTGAATTTGATTGCAGGATGGAAATTGCCAACATAGTCAATGAATCTATGGAGGTTGACTTCAGACACTTCTTTTAGTAAATGCCCCCCCCCTCTCTATCTCTCTCTCTCTCTCTCTCTCCATGACCGTATAAGGTAATGCAACCAAGTGTTACATTTACCGGAAAATCTGATAATCTCTTCTCCAAGGTCGTGCTCTCTTTTCCCATCCCAGTTTATTATGACAAGATATCTTGCTGCAACTGATTATATCATCTCCTCGTGTCCTAATACGTAAAATTGTTAAGAGACCTGCGGAGAATAATTGCATGATATGTCTGGTGTCCAGGATTAAGGATGAACGATTAATACAATCATGCTTACACATTTAGGCCCAAGTTATCGTTAATCACCGTCTCTGATTAATCTGCTAACACTTGTTAAACGTTTCTGCCGGGCTGGGCTGAGCAAATCATTTGCTCATCTATCAATCGCCCGTCTGTATAAACAATAAGTCGGCGACAATCGGCAAACCAAATGTTGATTTGACCGTATTTTCCCACCTGGCTAATCGTTGTTTGACCACATTCAAAGGATAACATATCGTGGGCTTCAAGCCTAAAACGTGTGCGAGTTGTCGAGGTGTGTCCCCCGAGGATATAATATCTGTAGTTGGGGGCATAAAAGTATGATAATGCACGGATAAAAAGAAATGGTCGAATGAATACTGACAGGAGTGTAGAAAGGAAAATTGGACGAATAGGATATATTTCGTCACACATAGGCTTCCTCAAAGGGCCATCTGCATAGGTGGATGAATGCTTCAAAAGGAGTGTCAAAGGAGATAATGATGATGATGGCGATAGTCATATATGCACTCATGCTTGTATCAGGCATGTTTTAAATATATGACATTGAATCGGAAACTGAATCCATTCATTCCATACCATTCATGCGAGGTCTTCCTGTCTCCGTGCCACCAGCTCAAGCTCTTTCTATGTCGTCTTCATCCATTTTACACCTGACAGCAGTTCTCTTCTCCGTGTGTTTGTTTACTTCTGTTAACCTGGGGATTCAAGAACAATGACTGGTAATACTATCAGTACCAGCGTCTTTGTCTCACCTCTTGTTCTACTCAGGGCTGTGGAGTCGGTAAAAAATGTCCTGACTCCAACTTCGAATTTTACGAAACTTAGGTCGAGGCAGATCCACGTTTGATCTATGCAAGGGAGAGGGGCGCTGAAAAATTTTAAAGTAATATAACTCCTAAAACCACTTTCATGTTAAAGTACTTCAATTTTTACATAATATAAGAAAATTTCAGTTGCTTCTGATCATAACGTAATTGAAAATGTGTTGGCGCATTTAAAAAAAGCACAAGAAAATTAAAATAAACTATATACACTGTCAATTTTCCCGTCATTGTTAAAATGAAGATATTTTGCCTCGTGATATTTGGCAAAGCAGTCATTTGTGTGCAGGTGTGGATGATTTGTTATTTTGTATTACTGTATAAATGAATGAATAGTTAAAAATGTATTCTACGACAGCCACATATTCATTTATTCACACAATACCATACGTATACATATAACTTCATATAAGTGCATAATTTTATGCCATATCACTAGTTAGAAAAACTGTAGTCGGAGTCTGACTTCTAAAATTGTCGGGGTCAGAGAACGTTTTAGCCGACCCCACAACCCTGGTTCCACTATGCACAAAGCCTGAGTGTATGGAACTGGAAAATAACTTTATGATATCTACTGCCACTGTTGTTTTTTCAATGGACTTGTACTGTTCGAAAGTCTCGGTCAATACATTATGCAAGATCGACAACCATGGAGTTAAACTGCTGAGAAGTTAACTTGTATGAAAGAAATGACACGTGACTATGCTTAGAATTATAAGACTTTTGATTCGAAGACATATCTAAAATGGTAGGCCACAGTAACATTACAAATCAGCATGAGATTTGTTTGTTCAACACATGGTTTCTTAGGGGGCAGCAATTTTTACTATCTCTTCTAACGTCACTTTATTGGTATTTTTATTTGTTTATTTTGTTTCTGGAATAAAAAGTAAACAAGTAAAACGTATCAGTTATTGTTTTAACATATTTTTTTAGACCTGAAATTTAGCTTGGATCGGTCCATCTTCCGAGAAAGAATCGCGGGGGTGTCAGGATACAGTTTAATCCTTTACTTCTACGAAGTATTGATTTTGTGTTGGCGGTTTCTGAATGTGCCCTTCGTTTCGTTTTCTCTTGTTTTCACTTGTTCGTTGTTGTTTTTTATGTTAAAAACTTATTAACTCCTCCTCTCCCATTCTTATCGGTTTCATTCAGGTAATTTTCAACGGGCCTGTATTAGTTATCCGAGTTACATACATTACTCAAGTGCGTGCTGGCAGATAAAATAGAGAATTGTAGTTCATGCTGATAGATAAAATAGAGAATTGTAGTGCACGCCGAAAGATAAAATAGAGAATTGTAGTTGTGGTGAAGTGGGATGTTATAAATACTTATAGGGAACTTAGTGTACTGACTGAGATCAGCTGTGAAGGTATCTATATCTATTAAGAGTAGTGTATTATAGATAACCTTACTTGCTACCACATATCTATATATCTCAGTCAGAATTGTTCTGGAATAGTGTGATGCTACGTTATGTGTCTAGGGTATGAGTATGGTGAAGTGTAAGTCACAACAACAGACAGATAAACAATTTAATTTAATCCACTACTCTTAACAACACTGTGACACTCACATACATATAACACTCTATGAGAATATCTTAAAGAAGTCACTAGTAACGTTTCAAATAACAATATGTATTCATTACTGGCATGAATGAATATGTGTCCTGATTCAACTACAAGGGAACCAGGAATCACAATCAATTTAAATTACAAGTTATGTACAGAATGTATTTAATATGAATATTGTAGTGACATACATTATTACAAATGTTCTATGTGTGTCAGTTGTGTAGTAGTAAAATGAGGTAATACTGGTTTTGTTTTGTTCAAGCTCTGTTGGTATTTGTCATCATGACTTCAATAGTTTGTCTTTAGGGACCAGTATTGGAGATGTTCACAGTTCCTGATTTTTAAGACAAGTAAATTCCCCTCTGAATAGTATTTTTATAAAGTTATTTCAAGATGAGGGGACATAATGTTGAGCTCAGCTGGCCAACTCTGCTTATCTTGAGTGATGGCGGCAGGAGAGGACTCCTCTGCTCGAATTCTCTTCTGGGCTCTGGAGACACCTCACTGATAGCTAAAAGGACCAAGGAGTATGCTGTCCGACACTGGATTCAGCAAATCTCTGACCAGATGCTGCTCAGTACCATCAAGACCACTGTCCCTGAAATCAAGAAGGATGTACCTTCTACTTCATAACTAATTTATATTCTCTTTTACACTGATCACAATACAGCACAAACATTGCGTTCAGAGCGTTAGGCCAACAGTCAGCTTCATCTGAAATACTTTATACCAGCATTACCATCCTTAATGGTCACTACGCCTCTGCACTTCCAGCATTATTTCTGTCTAGTCAATCATCCAGGTGTCAGTGTACTGTTTGGCCATTCCATGCCGTTTTACTTTTCTCCGACACCCTCTGTTCAGGCTGGAGCATTTTAGGCTTTACCTCACGTTTGCCACTGAACTACACATATATATACAGGCATAAATCAACAATTCACATTCAATTTTCATTAAAAGATATTAAATGGTTCAAGCTTACCACAATTCATACGAATAACACAGATACGTTGATTAGCAATGAATTCTGGCACAAACTGGCACAAACTTCCATCTGCCTATGTTCCAGGCTTTTATTGAGCCAAATATATGCTGGCTTCAACGCACTGATGCTTTATCAAGCTATTTTAAACAAGTGGTCTCGAACTAACGCTCCCAAGTGTGTATATCAGCGAGACTGGCCAATGAGCCACGTTTCGACAAGTGTTTGAAAAAATGTTATCTTTTCCCGTCTCCCCCAACAACCAAGATAGTATTTATAGCCCGACCAATCGTGGTTAGGCTTTCATTTGTTGCGCTCCAATCAATTTGGAGTTTACATGGTAGGCTATTTATGTAACGTAAGGTTTTTTTCAAACACGTTATAAAAAAATTTTATGAGCAGAAATGATTTCATGCTGTCAGGCAGCCTCACTATTTTATTTTGGGTATAATTTATTAATTCCTGGACTATTGGCGTAACGTTTTACATATTATTTGTCAGCAAGCCCTAAGGAACCCAATTTTCCCACTTTAAAAGAGCTACGTGGCTGCGTTCAAAATATGTATTTTCTACTACCTCCTGTTTGGAAGATGTGCTGTCTGGGTACTGTTATGTTTTCAACCGTAAACCCATCTAATGTTATCTTTTCTAATAAGAGTCTGTTATGATTTATAAACCTAACTCTGGGAAAGGGTAGTGTATTTTATCACTGTCCGTCTGAAAAAGTTAGTGCTTGTAGACTTACACGCGTGATGCCAGCATTTGTATATCGCGCGTCGCGTGTTGCATGCGTTCCTGATTTTCAGCCCTCCCCTCTCGCTATCCTTTTGTCCATCTGTTCGTTCGTTTTGGTAACGTAATATAATTAATGTTAGGATTAATTTAGGTCATTACGCAGTCTCTCAATGTTTTTTCCAAGAAATACAGCACACGTTTCATTGAAGAAAGCGGGTATAATACAGTAAGCTTTTACTATCAACGTGAAAGCGTTACAATTTGCAGACGAAGCAGAAAACAAGGGGGATTTCGAGTACATTCCTTGTGACAGCAATGTCATTTTACCATTGCTCTTCTCTTTATTAATTTTATTTGTTAGGCTTCATATTTACCTAATAATTTATATATGTGGATTAGAATATTTCATGACAGTAGTGCATGCCAAAATGTAGGTTAGATAATTGTAGTGTGTGCATCTCAAACATAGAGAACAAACAAAAACAACCAAAAATATACAGACTTTCATAAATGGGTACGTGCTTAGAATAGAAGGATTGAACTGGATACGCCTGTAAAGCGCTATCCTATCGCAACACAGCCACCGTGTTCCGGGATCGAAACTTGGTAGCGTCACTCTGCAGTCTACCCAACTGTACCTGACTCTGCTCTTAAGTTAGGTAAGATAAAGGCAGCGAGGAAGAGAACTGGTCATCCTAACTCATTGAGCTGTCCTAGAATGGTGACTTCTCTAACACGTTACTCCCTTACGGCAGTTTCTGCTGTGGGACTTCCTCTACCTTATATTTGTTAGTCCCTGACCCTTGTGTTCGTAACGCAGACCGCTTATTTGTCCATGTAAGACCTAAACAGCTTGACTATCTGGATTTTGCCGACGACCTGGCACTTCTGTCCCATAATCGTAATCAGATGCAAGACAAAATTAACATACTTGGCGAGAGGTCATAGCAATGGGTCTGATAATACACAGGGAGAAAGCTGAGATAATGAGAATAAATGCAGGAAACGATAGGAAGATTGTACTGGAAGAAACACCACTACTAGATGTAGAGTCATACATTTACCTTGGCAGCAATATAGACACAGTCGGAGGGACAGACAATAATATCAAAGTAAAAATACATAAGGCATGATGGGCTTTCATTGCAATTGGAAAATCAAGCGCAACACAAAAATCAGAATTTTCGATTCAAATGTCACGTCAGTCATATTGTATGACTGATACATGGAGAAAAACATGAACAACCACCAAAAAGCAACACACTTTCATAAATGGATGCTTGCGTAGAATATAAAGATTGCAATGGTATGACAAGATCACTAATGTGGAATTAGTGACAAGAACCAGAAAAACGACAGTGGAACAAGAAATGAGAAGAAGACGATGGAGATGGACAGGACACGCATTGAGAAAACTTGTTGATGGCGTTACCAGGATTTCCTTGCTGAGGAATTTCCAGGGATAGAGGGAGACGGAAAACAACACAGAGATAAGAGAACTAGAGACATCACTAACAAGTCTAAGAACATCACTCACAAGTCTAAGAACATCACTCACAACTCTATGAACATCACTCACAAGTCTAAGAACATCACTCACAAGTCTAAGAAACAAGCGATCTAAATGTTGCTTTAATGTTAAAAAGGGAGTTCTGGCGAGGCTCGACCCGTTCAACATAAACTCGATGTCCGTCAGGTGTATTAGGGGACACGTCTAAATATAATAGTCCCTGTGGTCTGAGTTCAGTATTACTAGAGTATCACTGTGCAAACTTTGCCGGAAGTGAACAAGAGCTGTTATGCAGAGAATCCCATCTCACTGCAGTACAACACAGGAATGAAGAGGCTGGCAAAGGACTATTTAAAAACAATCTCAAACAGATATAAGCGTTACACATGACGAGGTCACGAGATTTTTCAAGAGTAGATGCAGGAACAAGTGGATGCATCTGTTTTCATATTTACGTCACATACTTACACGTGGATGTTGTAAAATCTGCTGACAAAAGGAAGAACTGTAGGTTAAATAATCAGAGGAAGAGAGAGACAGAAGGTATAAGCGATAGCATGAGAAGAAGGTGGAGAAAACAGTGCTAAAGTAATCATCAACACCATTGCCTTTTAGTTCCCAAGGAACATAGGCCTTCGCACCTTACACCAAGTCTTCCTGTTCCGTGCCATCAACTGAAGGTTTTTTCATGTCTTCTCTATATGTTCTTTGGCCTCCCTGTATCGCTCTTATCGTGGGATTTCAGAACAAGGACAGCCTTAAAACTATTGATTTGTTTTGCCGTCAAAATGTAAACAATGTGTACAATTTGGACGTACATCAGCAATAATATTAAAAGATATGAGCATATTCTCGTATAAGTCTGCGAATTCTGAAGGAAAAAAAAAATACCTTCTTACTCACTTCTGCGGTAGAAAACGGCATGCGATTAGTTGAGCTGATTGATCTGGAATGTTTCTGATGGGGCACGGAGGAAAACTGGGATGAGAAAAGTATATATTTATATATTTTTTGTGTGGGTTAGTTGGTGTTGGCGAGGAACTCGCTGCCAGACAGGCTTGCTAATGGGAGTCATGATCATTAGACAAATATCTTAAACAAACCGAAGTATGTCGTCACTCCTACGTTTTGCAAAGATTTGAACTTGGGGCGAATTCGGGTTCATTATATATTCTAGTTTTATTCCGTTTTTTTAAAGAGAATGTTTCCTTTTTTCGGTAAATTCGCTACCGGTGCGATAGTTTTAAAATATCACGTGGCGAAATCTCCGTTATCGAACATTTTCAGACGTCAGCTTGAATAATAAGTTTAACAAAAGCAGTGGTCAATTTGAGGCTGTTGTTGTTTCCATGGAGTTTGTCCTGGAGTAATACTGCCGCAGGCTTGGCCATGTCCGCCGCAGGGAATATGGTCACATCCTTAACGATATCTTCTACGGATACTGGCAGATAGCACAAAAAAAAATGGCCGGGCGACCGCAGCTGAGGTTCAAAAATGTGTGCAAGAGAGACATAAAGGGACTGGACATAAACCCAACAGCCAGGGAGGATGAAGCTGCCTGTGGCACCAAGTAGCGATGCTCCCTGTGACGGTATTGCCTCCACTGCTTTGCAGTAGTGGTCCAACAGTGGCCAAAACTCAAGAGTTTCTAATATGGGCTGCAAAGGTATCTTCCTTCGCACAAGATTACTTTTGGCAGATTTGTAAATAGAAGGGCAATAACGCTTCTATCTCAATGGAGTGTTCACAAGATATTCAGATAAGCTAAAACAATGCTGCATTTGCTGTGCATGTTAATTGCAGAATCTGCCGACAACTTTTGTGAAGAATTAAGCAATGATTAATCTTAGCTCGTTCAAGTCCCCACCTCTGATTTACTCAGTGGAATTCTTATTATTCTGGTATAGCTCTGTTTAGAGTGTGTGTAGTAAATTGACTGAGACAAACATGCAGTAACTTTAAAATAATTAAATCGAAGTTAAACATGTAAAACATTACAAATAACAAAATTTAATAATCACTTGAGTTTAACAGTTTGAAAAATACTTGAATAGTTTAACCGAAAAAGTTCATCATTGATGGATAGTAGAATTTTTTCTTAAAAGTTCACGTGTCAGCTTATATATTGCACTTGGCTACCAGTGGTTCTTTCTGCTCCCGCTGGGTTGGTTCTTTTTACACTGCTCACACTCGTTGCTGGTCAAGGTTGTAGGGAGCAGCTCGTTCCAAGGAGTGTCAGGGAGAGTCTACAAAGTTGGTCCCTTGTCTTAAAGCTCAGGCCGCTGTTCCTTTCTTGTTCCAGAGATAGTACTCTTCAACTGGTATCACCACCAACAACTATGATAAAAGAATAGAAACGAAACGTTCTCCTGCGTATAGCGTTTCCCGACACATACATATCTCGAGAGAAAATTTTCCTTACATTTAAATTGAATAGCTTTTATAGTTACTTTACATTTAAATGAAAAGGTTAATAGTACCGATACAATATGTTTACATTTACATTTCCACTGATTGAAAAGTGCTCACAATATAAATTGAATATGTTAACATTGACATTTACACTGGTTTGAAGCTGTAAGTATTATAATTAAAATGTACATCATTTCTTTCATCTTTCCCTCCCTGCTCCGTATGGAACTTGGGACTATTGATGAGTTTAGTTCTCATCAAGAAACTAGCAATAAAGCCCGTGCAGTGGTGTTTCATGAAATCATCGTTCTATACGCTGAGGTTGCCAGCCTCAAAGGACTGGGACATCCACTAGCGATTTTCACTATTAATATTTACAGGGTAATATATATAAATATATATATATATATATATATATATATAATATATATATATATATATATATATATATATATATATATAATATATATATATATATATATATATATATATATAATATATATATATATATATATATATATATATATATATATATATATATATATATATATATATATATATATTAGTTCACATGTTAGTAATGAAAGAATGTAAAATGACAACTTACGACAATCCTGGCTCACAGACTTTTTGCTCAGATGAAGGAAGTTAAGAAATACACACCAGAATCACGTGAACATAGAAGTATACACGTATTTGACGTTCAACACGCACACACACACACACGTTGACACACTGAGAAAAACTGTTGATAACATTCAAGGCAGCTCTTTTTCTCGAATCCCCAGAGCAAGAGAAGAAGAAGCAGACCAAAGACCACGTGAAGAGAACTGGAGACAAAAATGAAAATGTTGAGGAAGGCATGGAAGGACCTTGAGATGATGTCACGTAGTAGGATGGCGACACGTGTTTGTCTCAAGTAATCGCATCTATTTCTCTTATAAAATAAGCGGTCTGCCTCAGGCTTCACTCATCGCTCTCATATAACCACATCTGCTTCTGTCATAAAGTTTGTAGTCTGTCTCAGGTGACACGCATCGCTCTCATATAACCACATATACTTCTCACATAAGGTTGACGGTCAGTCGTACAATACTCCTATCACCATCCAAGGGGTTGGCGAAGACTGTGATGTTGTCGTGGAGCAGACGTTCTAGGAAGTCATTGTCTACTGTCTTCCCCACGTGGACAACACTACTGTCTGCCTGACTTTATATTTTGCTGAACAGATGATATTTCAGTCTGCTACGGCCGGTTCTCAGTCTGAAAATAATCAGCTGACGGAAGAACTGAGCGAAGCTCAGATGCACTATATAGAAAAAGGAACACTATATACCTAAATTTATAACCCATATGGGGTTGAACCTGGTATCCCATGCACAAAACAAAATCCAATGGTTTTGTTCAAGGCTCTACAATCAACAACGAAGCCGAATGCTCTAGAGCAGCGGTCGGCATCTCATGAGCCTCTAGGATTTACTTTAGAAACACTAAGTTCTCTGAAGATTTACCTTGATTAAATTTTGTCTGGTTTCATATTTCAGAGTATTTAGAGTTAAGTGCCCTGTTTTGTAACTTGCTTTATCTGCCGGGCCAACTGTGTTCTGAAATTCAGTCGGCAGAGAGATGGAAAATTCAAACTAGATTTTATTTTACCGAATTTTAACTTGACCCCAAACAAAGGAAGACTTTCTATTTCTATCTTATGCCGTTCATTAATAAAGTACATTTAAAGTGGTTTTCACTGGGAATGTTGTGAAAGTTCCTTTACACACAGGGACATCGCACCGGAAGGAAAGGGCTAATCCGCAATTTACATAGATGAAAAATTCTTGTTTCTCCCTCTGCTACATATAGATCTACCACATGATCCCGTGAGATCTACATTTAGATCAAGATAAACCGTTGCTGGCACCTGCTCTAGAGGGAACCAAAAGTGAAGAAGCATATGAATCGACTTAACATACAAGTCTAAGACGCAAATCTTTCTATACAAAACAGGATGTTATGTTTTCAGCTTAAGAATATTTATTCTTCCGATAACCTTTTCCCATGTTCCAAACATTGATGGAACCAGCGAGATGGGCAGACACTCATTCAGAGTTTCGCGGTGAAGAGTTCCTCGATGCCAGACATTCGGGTCCCCTGACGTCAGATTAACAGGCCCGTCTTCCTGGTTAGTTCCAGCGTTGTCATGGCAACCGTTGTGCGCGCACTGTTTTGTTTATGGTGGTGCTGCTGCTCCCATTACAAGCCCTTAAGGAGCCCGCTTCTCGTGCGGTTCTAGATGTTTTTTCCCCCTTATCTATCTATCTATCTATCTATCTATCTATCTATCTATCTATCTATCTATCTATCTATCTATCTATCTATCTATCTATCTATCTATCTATCTATCTATCTATCTATCTATCGTTCTATCGTTCTATCGTTCTATCGTTCTATCTATCTGTCTGTTTACTTACCTACCTACCTACCTATCTATCTATCTATCTATCTATCTATCTATCTATCTATCTATCTATCTATCTATCTATCTATCTATCTATCTATCTATCTATCTATCTATCTATCTATCTATCTATCTATCTATCTGTCTGTCTGTCTGTCTGTCTATCTATCTATCTATCTATCTATCTATCTATCTATCTATCTATCTATCTATCTATCTATCTATCTATAATGGATTCAGTATGGAAGACTCTCCACATGTAAGCCTACCTTGCCGTGGTTGGAGAGCTTGAGCGCCCCAATGATCCCGGGAGCTATGCCGGCGGGAGTTTTACTCCTGGCAGGGTCACCCAAGCCGGACAGGTCCTGGGTGAGGGGCCAGACTAAATGGGCTGAGGAGTGGGTGGAACCCTATAGGTGTAGATGCAGAACCCACCGGCGAGTGGTACATGCTCTGGTCTGCACCAATCCACCCCCACTTCATGGGTTAAATGCTTTCTTGCCTCATTCTTCACTGTTTGTCGTCTATCACGCCCACGGCGACCGTTGCCTCAATTGGCTGTGTGTGGTGTACCCGGAAACGGGGCCTCCCAGCACTGAGGCACAGTTAAGTCCCCGATGTCACTTATCGGTGCAGAATTGAGAGAGATGGCTGAGCATCACAATCCCCCCTGTGTTGCAGCATGATGAGAACCCAGCATTGCACACTGAGCTTGGGGGGATCACTTGGGCACCAGACTTAATACTGGCTCTTGACTGGATGGCCGCATGCAGGAGATTTCTACAATGGAGGGTTGGCAGGTGGTGGGTATCTGGAAGTGGCTCTGTGCAGGACGTGAGGATTCCTTGGGAGAGCCCAGAATCAGAGCACAGCATTGTGCAAGCTCTGCATAGTTGGAGAGCCCCCTGGATGACGGGGAATGCACAGTGTGCTACCCCACTTATCCCCAACTGCTAACTTAGAACCAGAAGTGGGGTCCTCTGTATGCGTGCCAGGCCAGGATAAAACGCCTGGGAAAGAGACTGGAGCTCAGAACTCCCTAACTCAAAGTTGCAGGATGGCAGAAAAGCCACGGGAAAGACAGGGCTATTTTGAAGATAACGCAACCATATTTTCACCATACGAGCTCGGACGCCGCCTCGGTAAACAAGGTCCGCGCAGAGCAGTGACACCCCCAGGCTGCTTGCGAATAGTCTACTACTGGGAACATAAACAGATTAGGGATGAGCCCACTCTCCCGTTGAGCAGGTGCTAAAGTCGTAGATACTGGGCCAGAAGGCGCACCGGAAACCACAGTATCATGCAACTCGCTTTTTTTTTTCTATGGAGAGTACACCGTCAAATAAATCTCGTTCTGGTGCTCGCCCTGTGGAGCTCCACCAGGCAGGTGCAGTGCCGGGCTCTGAGCCTCGACAGAGCCCACCCTCAGCTACTGGAGGACCCTCTAGACCGTCTTGTGGAGTCAGCAGACGGCGGAGGAGAACTACTGACCAAAACAAAACAGAAAAAGAGAAACCCAGAGTGCCACTTGTCATAATGCACTGGAATGCAGAGGGAGTGAACAGCAAGCAGGCTGGATACAGCAAAAAGACAGAGCTGGAAAACATCTTGTATGAGAAGCAAGTCAGTGTTTGCTGTATCCAAGAGACTCACTTGAAAGCAGATCAAACCTTTAAAATAAGGGGATATCAATGCTTCAGATCCGACAGAAAAGATAGACGAAAAGGAGGAGTACTTACTCTTGTAAGGAATAACATTCCTGCACACGAAAGGAAAACCTTCATGGATGGAGCAGAATATCAGCTGCTGCAGATAAAGGTAGACAAGATGGAAATAGAACTCCTGAACTATTACTGTCCGAACAACAAACCCCTGAGTCTCAGCTCTATACAGGTACCAGCCACCAACTTTATAGCAGTTGGAGACTTTAATAGCCACTCCCAGAGCTGGGGCTATAACCATCTGGATCACAGAGGTGAAGAGGTTGAAACTTGGCAAGATGATCACTCCCTAATCCTAGTCAATAATGCCACAGATACTCCTACCTTCTACTCCAGAGGATGGCACACAACTTCAACACCAGATCTTGCCTTCTCCACACCAGATATAGCTGGATCTATTAGTAGAGAAGTAGGAGATCAACTAGGGGGAAGCGACCATCGCCCAATCTTTCTTACTGTCCAGAGTGCAACTCTCAGTACAGGCCCAGCCATTACAAGATGGAACTACAAAAAAGCCAACTGGGGTTTATTCAGGCATCAGGTGAACACGCTGCTGTCTACCCTCAAGGTACAGAACAGAGATATTAATGAAGTGGTAAAAGACTTCAACAGATGCATACTACAAGCTGCAAAAGAAACCATTCCCAAATGATGCCGGCGTAACTACATACCATACTGGTCCAGCACACTCCAAGAACGTCAGGAAGCTATGGACAAGGCTAGAAAGAACGCAGAGTCTCAGCCTTCACTTGAAACTCACAACAAATGGAAAAAGGCTGTAGCAGAGTTTCAGAGAACAAAGCTAGAAGAAAAACGGAAAAGCTGGAGAACTAAAACGGCATCGCTGAACCTTGAGAAAGACGACAGGAAACTTTGGAGATTAGTCAAGTCTCTAAATGAAGAGCGTTCCTCACCAAGGCAGACTATCACATTGGATGAAGGTGGCAAACTTTTCAGAGGAAAACAAGCTGGAGACTTGTTTGCTAGAAGATACAGCTCAGAAAGCAACTTACCCATTAACATAGACCATCAGAGAGAGATAAGAAAAGAAATACTGGCAACCATGGGACAGACAGATACTCCTGCCCCAATGAGGGAACCCATCACACTAGGAGAACTACAGAAGGCTATTTCCAAGCTTAAGTTTCAAAAGTCACCCGGCCCAGACAAAATCAGCAACGAAATGCTAGTAAATCTGAGCTCAGCAGCAAAGACAAAACTGCTTGAGATATTCAACCACAGCTGGTTCAAAGGAACGGTACCCCAAGTATGGAGAGAAGCCATCACAATACCCATACTAAAGAAAGGGAAATGTAAGACCGAGGCTGCAAGTTACCGGCCAATCAGTCTCACAAGCTGTGTTGGGAAGACTATGGAGCGAATAGTCAACCACAGATTGAAATGGTATTTAGAGTCTGAGCAGATCCTGGTGCCGGAACAAGCTGGATTTAGAGAATGCTACAGTATAGAAGACCAAGTTACTTACTTGTCTCAAGCAATAGAAGATGCCTTTCAGGAGAAGAAAAAGGTCCTAACGATCTGGGTCGACTTCAAGCAGGCCTTTGACAGGGTGTGGAAAGATGGCCTCATTGCAAAACTTGGGAGAGGTGGAATCCAAGGCAACATGATGAAATGGATCCAGTCATACTTGCATAACAGGAGAACTAGAGTCACTCTTGACGGTCTGCAGAGCAGAAAAGTGTTGCTCCATCAGGGGGTACCTCAAGGAGGAGTAATTTCCCCTACACTCTTCCTTGTTTACATCAACGACCTGGTGAAAGATCTCCCTGCAGGAGTGAAAGCTGCCTTATATGCAGATGACCTAGTACTCTGGTGCGCTGATGAAAATGTCACCACAGCAAATTATAGAATGCAGCGGGCAGCAGACATGCTAGTGTCATGGGCAGAGAAATGGCTTATCACAATAAACACAGACAAAACCTCCACAACACTGTTCTCCCTCGCCCCCAAGGACAAATCAGCTAACATACACCTAGGGACAACCGTTATCAAGGAAGAAAGCTACCCCACCTATCTTGGGGTGACATTTGACCAAAGGCTTACATGGAATAAGCATATTGAAAATGCAGAAGGAAAGGCCCGAAGACGACTAGGCATACTCAGAAAATTGGCAGGTACCAACTGGGGAGCAAATGAACGAAATCTAAAGAAGATTTATAGTGGAGTAATAAGACCACACTTAGAGTTTAGCTCAGCAGCATGGTCATCAGCTGCTAACTCACATCTGCAGTCCTTGGACAAGGTGCAAAATCAAGCTCTCAGGCTCATTACAGGAGCCATGAAAACTACACCAATAACAGAGATGCAGAAGGTTGCTGGATTACAGACATTGTCCCATAGAAGAGACACAAAGACCATGATCCAGATGGAAAAGTACAACAGTATGCCAACGCACCCAATGAAGGCAAGACTAGATGATCTGGCATTGGGACGTCTAAAGCGTAGCAGCTTTGTGCATCGGGGAAAAAGACTTATAAGACAGCATCAAGAAGACCTATCTATGAAGACAACACCACTGAAGCCCACCCTATACCCTGTACCATGGGAGCAGGCCAGCAGTGCCCTCCAAATTAATACGTCGATCAGTGGTCTCACAAGTGGATGTGAGTATAATGATCTGCAAAAACGAACTGCTACATTGAGTATGATCCAAGAAAGCTATCCCGATCAATCATGGATACATGCCTATACAGATGGATCAGCAACTAATGCTGTTAGGAATGGAGGTGCCGGTATCTTTATCTCATATCCTGACAACCACTATGAGACTAGGCACATTCCCACTGGTAAATTCTGTTCCAACTATACAGCTGAGGTTCAAGCTCTAGAGCAAGCTGCAAATATGATTTATAACACCAACTCTGACTGCCACCAGGTAGTCATCCTCACAGATGCACTGTCTGTCCTGCAAGCTCTCAAGGGTGGTAAACTCCTGCATCTGAGAAATGAACTAAACAAGGTAGCTGCCAAAAAGAGAACCATACTTCAGTGGGTACCATCTCATTGTGGTGTACCCGGAAATGAAAAGGCAGATAAACTTGCAAAAAAGGGAGGAGAATGTGAACAAGAAGATAATGAAGTCACATACTTTGAGAAAAAGAGAGCTATCCAGACTATAAGAAGAGAACAGAACCAACCCAAAGACGACTATCACACTCTCGACCGGCAGGGACAGATAACTATTTTTCGACTCAGGACAGGGCATAACAAACTGAATAAACACATGCACAAGTTACGATTGTCTGCTTCACCACTGTGCACATGTGGATTAAACGAACAAACTGCTGAGCATGTTCTACAGGACTGTCCTCTGTATGACCAGTTAAGAAAGATATACTGGCCCAATGACTCAACACTAAACTCAAAGCTATATGGAATTAAAGAGGAACTTCAAACAACAGTCGAATTCATCATGAGAACTCGTCTGACGGTGTAATCATCAAAGATGCGATCGCAAGAAGAAGAAGAAGTATGGAAGACGAGAGAAAGGAAGGGCAGAATGTTAGACGGGCCTGCGTGCCCAATTCCAAACCCTTTGAAAATAAAGTTCGTTCGTTCGTTCGTTCATTTTATCTCGTTCTATCTATCTATCTATCTATCTATCTATCTATCTATCTATCTATCTATCTATCTATCTATCTATCTATCTATCTATCTATCTATCTATCTATCTATCTGTCTGTCTGTCTGTCTGTCTGTCTGTCTGTCTGTCTGCCTGCCTGCCTGCCTGTCTGTCTGTCTATAAAAAGATCTCAAAATAAAGCGCCTTCTGTTCAACAAACCTAAATTTGTTCATAAAATCCTGTCACAGAATGCTCCAACAAATCTGTGTGTGACGGTATTGTCTTCCCTGCTTCGCAGTAGTGGTCAAAAAATGACCAAACGTATAAAGATGCGGATATTCAAATGTTTTAACCTTCACTCAAGAATACTCTTGTCAGAAATATAAATAAAAGAATAATGCTTCTACTTTAGGGAGTCTCACGGGATTTTAAAGAAAAGGAAGCAAAACATCATCTAAGCTGCCTTGAGCTTATTGTCCTCCCGTCCCTCTGTAAGGTAATATATTGACTAGTGTTTCTGAGTCCCCGGCTGAAGGTGATTCAGTAACTGTTAATTTAATAACTCTATATGTTTATGAATTTAAAACAATGTGAGTTATCCTGCTGGCAACGTGTACCATAAACCCAATATTGGGCGAAGTAACAAACATGCTTGATGCACAAAATGGTCGTAATTTACTGCAACTAGTTTAAGATGCAGTAATCCCTAAGATAGATGAATTTACAGTGTACTGAATCCGTCTACTATTTTCACTTAAGGGGGGTCCTAAGGCTTGGACTTTCAGTATTATTATGGGAGTTTTACGCTCTCTAATTTTAGCAGCTACTTCTAATCATGTGGCCGGTCCTATAGGGTGTCCTGGTTACGAGCGCTTACTTTTGCTATTTGTGATCTCTCCTTGACAAAGTTGGAGGTCAGAGAAGTAGTCTTACAAAGCTGCTTGTTGTAAGAGAAATTTTCTCCCACACACCCATGTTGCTTAGTTGAGGAGGAATCCAATCAGAAGCAGTCCTTCTTAATATCCCAAATGCCAAAGCAATTGCAAAAAAGTGTATGATTTTGGTAGGGGTCTTCCCCCCTCCCCCACTACCCTATCTCATGTAGAATACTACATTATAACATAAGATATTGCCCTTTACATGGTAGTTTCAAACGTCATGACCATATAACGTCTTGCTACTTCAATTGTTACTTATCATGTTTAACAACTCACAACATCACAGATCTATCACTGGCAATATCTTCAAAGATGTTACTTTCCTGTAGTTGATTATTACGACGAATTCAATCTGCTGGAAGTGTTACATCGCTTTCAGTGCCTTAATCTTTACCAAGATTGATATCTTCCGACATCCCAGTGACAGCGGCCGTGTATTTGGACACATGATGTTTGCGGACTGACACCTATCTCCAAATACCATCTGTTATCCATATTGGACAACTTAGACAACATGGTTATTGGCAATTATCTGCAAACCATGCTCCCATATCAAAGGTTGTTGTCTACCTTCACCGACAAAGTCCGGATTTTCGCCCCATGCCATCTTGTGCAATGGCAATCCCAGCTTATCGTTCACTCCTTCACATAGTGTCAACAATACGGTTATCTCCGTAATCTAACAAACATGTCGAGCGGTCAGATAAAACCGGATGGTGAGTGACGAAGTAGGACAAGATATGACAAGATAGCCCTGAACTATGAAAGCGTAAACAATAAACAAGAGAAGAATTAGCAAGTAGAAGGGATGATCGAGTAACACCGCCAGAGAGAAGTGAAGACCAGAAAAAGAGAACCAACAATTTTGTCACACTGTGGCCAATGTTCAAATACAAAGAAAGACACCAGTCAACGCTTTAACAAATTACAAGTGGCCAAGCCTAGGCTTGACTTATTCAAGAAAAGTTTAGCGTACTCTGTTGCTCATCTTGAAACCTTCTTTCACATGATCTAAAAAAAACAACCTCAGTCACTCTGCATACAGTCCTTTACTTTTTGAATACTAAATGAGTGCTGATTATGTGCCCCCCCCCCCCCCTCCCCAATCTGATTATGTTCCCGAATAAATATATAATATTGAATGCAGTCTGGATGAGCGAGTACGGATCGAAATGGGAAGGCAAACCCGGTCCCTAAAAAATGCCGT
Source organism: Oreohelix idahoensis (assembly GCA_024509875.1). Taxonomy (NCBI): domain Eukaryota; kingdom Metazoa; phylum Mollusca; class Gastropoda; order Stylommatophora; family Oreohelicidae; genus Oreohelix; species Oreohelix idahoensis. Next base: position 117,960 of record JAMPIV010012807.1, on the reverse strand, counting down.
GCAGAAGTCAGATGTGTCGACCGAAAGGTGCAGATATCACAGCTTAGGCGCAAACAGACACAACGCAACCACCGTCCTTTTCAGGGCGAACGAGGAAGAAGAAGAAGAAGAATGCAGGTTCTAATGATGATGTTTGTAACTTTCAACAAATTGATTTCATGGTAATTATTAGTTTGTACTTTTCAATAATGTTGTTTCATGAATATAATTAGTTTGTACTTTTCAACATATTTTGTTTCATGGTTATAATTACACTAGCAATAACTCGTCAAACTTGACAGGTTTTTAATTATAGTGTGTTGTTTCCGTTCCCGGATGAGCAGATTGAAGTACATTCTTAGAGTGTTTTTGGTTTCTTTCCATTATACAGTGTAATCAAACTGTTCATGAACACCATCATTTGATCGCTTTTCTTTGTTGATTGTAACTATTTTCGGGAGAGTATATATGATGGAAACAATACAATTTTTCAAAACGGTTGCATTCCTCAGCTGTGACCAACGTACACACGGCAAGAATTATGTTATTTTAGATTCAATTTAAAAGTTAATTGATGACAACATTTCGCGTGAAAGTGCGTGGATTGTTTTCAAAGAGTGTTCCCTGATAATAAGTGGTGTTAACAAAAACTTTCAAGTTTTCATATTTGTACATCGGGTGAGGGTTCATGCACACCAATTTTTATGCACTTTTTCTTTGTCGAGCGCTACTAATTTCGTGAAAGAATAAAAAAAAAAAAAAAATAAAATAAAACCTCTGCATAGCTAAACTGAGAATTAAACTGAAGAAGTTATACCAACCGAATAAAAATAGAAGAATAGATGTACACAGACTGCAATAAAACGATGTAAAAGAGGAATATAATGTCAAAATGAACAACTATTTCGATGCTTTAGGCAAAATTGACAACGATATCACCACCAAGACAATCGATACTAAATGGGAACAACTGAGAACAGCAATGACAGAAGCAGCTGTAGCGACCACCGGATACCTAGTACATAAAAAGAAAAAATGGATGAGAGAAGATACTCGGGATAAAATACAAGAAAGGAAAACAGCAAAACTTAAACTACTAGCGGCAAGTACACATAATGCAGTTGAATCTTGCAATTAACTTATAACTTGTTAAATAAAGAAGTGAAGACAAAAACTCGAAGAGATAAAAGACATTTCATCAATGAACTGGCCGTAGAAGCTGAAAATGCTGCAAGAACTGGTAATAGTAGGTGCCTTTATCAAATTACAAAACAACTATGTCACCAGCCTACTGATATGGAAACACCTGTTAAAGATAAATTAGGGAATCCAATACCAACAGAAAAAGAACAAATGAAGAGATGGGCTGAGCACTTCATAGAGGTGCTAAACAGACCACCACCTATAGTAACACCTGATTTTAATAATGAAACACCCACAACCACCTTGCCAATAACTTGCGATGAATTCACGCTGGACGAGATCAAACAAGCCGTTAAAAGATTTAAAAATTTTAAAGCTGCTGGAGTTGACGAAATTTCAGGCGAAATGATTAAAGCAGTTAGTGACAACAACCTCTTGAGAATTTTAGATATTATAAATGAAGTATGGAGAGAAGAACAACCACCACAACAATGGAAAGACAGTATTATTGTAAAGTTACCGAAGAAAGGTGATCTATCAGACTGTAATAACTGGCGTGGTATATCTCTATTATCAGTACCTGGAAAATTATTATGTTGCATGATGTTAGAAAGACTTAAATTGCATGCTGACGAAAAGATCAGAGAAGAACAAGCGGGTTTCAGGCCGAAACGATCATGTATTGATCAAATATTCACACTAAGAAGAATTATAGAAGAATCAGTGGAAATGCAATCGCCACTTATTATCACCTTCGTCGATTTTCAAAAAGCCTTTGATAGTCTACACCGCCCATCATTGTGGAAGATACTTACAATCTATGGTTTTCCAACAAAATATGTGAATATAATCAAAGCGCTATATGACAATGCAAGATGTTGTGTTAGAACAAATAAAGGGAATACAGAATGGTTTACAGTAGAAACAGGGGCGAAACAAGGCTGTATTATGTCACCACTACTTTTTGGAATAGCTATTGATTGGGTTATGAAAAACTATACCCACAATGAACAATTAGGTATAAAATGGACAAATGGAAAATTCCTGGGGGACCTGGATTTCGCAGATGATTTAGCATTCTTAAGTTCAACACCCAGACAATCCCAAGAAGCAGTAAATAATTTGTTTCATCTTTCGGTTAAAATAGGTCTCCAAATAAATGCCTCTAAAACTAAAGTTATGAACTTTTCTAACGAGACCTTTAATATCATCCTGAACGGGGAAAAACTACAGAAAGTTGAAAGTTTCAATTATTTAGGCAGTAAAATGACTCAGGATGGTGACACAACAAGAGAAATTCATACTAGAATTGCTTTGGCAGCTAGCGCCTTCAATAGATTATCTAACATTTGGAAATTACGATCATTGAATATACATACCAAGCTTTGTCTGTTTAATTCAAATGTTATCTCAGTGTTAACATACGGCTGTGAGAGTTGGAAAATAACAAAATCATTGGAGAACAAGCTGAAAACATTCGAGAACAAATGTCTTAGAAAACTCATGAACATCAGTTGGAAAGAATTCAAGACTAATCGACAAATAAGAGAAGACTCTAGGCAGAAATATGTCTCCAACTATATAAGGAAAAGACGATGGTCATATATCGGTCATGTCCTACGAATGCAAAACAACAGAATACCATTGCAGGCGCTCACTTGGGTTCCTGAGGGTAAGAGGAAAAAAGGAAGACCAAAAGAAACACTCAGAAGAACAATAATAAGAGAAGGAAGAACGTTGGGATTAAACAATGTGCAAGAGCTAAGAGGAGTGGCGTCACAACGTACAACCTGGAGAGCACTGGTTTCTGCCTTATGCGCCGTGTTTGGTGCTTAAAGAATTTATTATTATTATTATTATTTGTTTTATATAACACCCACGCCGCGCAAGTTGCACATCGTGCGATGCGCACTGTTTTTCTGGCGCGAGTTACTATTTTGAGTGAGACCGACCGACGTAAAATACATCGGTAATTATATTAGTTGGGAGGGTGTCACGAGAGGGTTGATTATTATTGAAATTGTAGGATATCCTGGACACAAAGTTGTATCAGGTGATACCAGGATAGTGCCAGATAAGAGTCTGGTCTTATAAGTAATACCCCCTTCTCTGAAAAGAGTAAGGGTGTATAGACATCAAAGGTAGGATCAAGCTGTATAAGTTCCTAGAGAAGATGGTAATGTATTACTCTAAGTTCCTACTTGCTCCCTCTCCAGATCCTCCTCTGTTAATATTATTATTATTTTGATTATGATTATTATTAGCTCTGCTAGGTGTATTAACTAATTATCTACCAACAAGAACTGTAACTTAACTTAAATAATTTAAGTAAGTCTGCTGGTAAATATTTACAATTTATTTTTACAAATATTATACTGTTGAAAAAAAGAAACGCAACATTATTGCAGTGGTAATGGACACCAAATTTCAAACTTGTACCAAAATTTTATTTTACGGAATTAATGTTTCAATCGTGGCATGAAGAAACTTTCAGACTTTAACAATGAAATGATGTTCGTTAAATTTGGTTTGGACTTCTATTCTTTGCGACTGAATAGTCCGTTTCAGTAAGGTGTATGGCCTCCTCTGGCCTCTATCAGAGAACGACATCTCCTTGACATGGATCCGATTAGCCGTTGGATCTGTTGTTGTGGGATGGCTGCCCACTCTTCCCGCAGTGCAAGAGACAACTTTCGGAGATTGGCTGGAGCCACGTCTCGCTGGCGGATTCGACTGTCGAGTTCATCCCATAAGTGTTCTATGGGGTTCATGTCTGATGACAGGGCTGGCCACGGAATGGTCTGGACGTTGTTGTCAGCGAGGAACTGGGTGGTGAGTTGTGCCACATGAGGTCGAGCGTTATCCTGCTGAAAAATCGACCCTCGTGCAGCCAGAAGTGGAAGGACGTGAGGACGAAGAATTTCAGCGACGTATCGTTGGGTATTCAGGCGTCCTTCAATTTGCACCAGGTCACTTCTTCCCATGAAGTTGATCGCTTCCCCCCCCCCCATCAGTACACCTCCACACCATGTGGAGGAGCCTCATCAACGCTGTTCTGTGCGTAGCGTTCATAGACTCTGCGGTAAACTCTTCTCCGTCTATGGTGTCGCTGGAGCACAACAAATGATTCACCACTAAACCAAACCCGTCTCCAGTCATTCCCAAAGGTCCATTGACGATGCTAGTTTGCCCACTGCAGTCGGTTCTGGCGATGCCGGTCCGTAAGAACAGGACCTCTGTAGGGTCTTCTAGCCCAAAGACCAGAGTCGTGCAGCCGGTTCCTGACCGTTTGATCTGAAATTCGACGAGCTGCTGACATTGACTGGACTGTTAAGGACGCAGATGCAAGTCGATTCCTGAGGTGACGCAGCCGTATGAAGCGGTCTTTGGCAGAAGTTGTGACTCTGGGTCTTCCACTTCGCGGCCGGTCTGCCACTGAGCCAGTTTCTTGAAATCGCCTCCAAAGGCGACTAATGGTGCTTCTAACCACATCAAATTGTCTGGCCACTACACTTTGTGACTGTCCAGTCTGTAAACGTCCAATGATGATGAGTCGTTGTTCTGTAGTGAGATGAGCCATACTTGCGCATTGAATTTTCAACTGAATTTATTCGAGGAGCGTCAATCTTTTATAGGCATTCAATAATATGGTTAGAGAGTTTTGTGTTCAGTAAGTTTCACGGGATTCTCATGAACCTATCACGAGTTATTGTCAAAAATGTTGTTTTGACCTTGACTTCTTTCATGACCTCACGAATCATGAGGTGAGTACAATTCAGGTAACTACGAGAAGTTAATGGCCAGATGGACACAGTCGATAGGTTGACTGATGTCCAATCAGCGAATATCTTTTATAAAAGTAACACCAAAAAAAGTTGCGTTTCTTTTTTTGAACAGTATATTTTCTTCTTGAAATTATGTCATGAAAATTCAAAATTCAATTATATAAGCAAACAAACACAATTGAAAACAAATGTTCTTAGTTATTAATGGTCTTTTGAACTATATAACTGTTCTCCTCTTTCTCTTGAAATCACTTTGTTGAAGACAGTCTTTATTTACTATTGCTTCAAACTTTTCCACAGTTTCCTAAGTGTGTCTACTTCTGACTAGGACGGTTGCCTAGATAAAATTGCACTATTTGTTCATCATTATACTATGTATTTTGTGGTGATGCTGGAAGAACTGAACAGCAGCCTTGTGTGGCTACCCATCTGTTAATATATATATATAGGCGTTGATTCGGTTCCACCTCTGTTCTGGCAGGAATATGTGTCTCCCCCAGGCCTAGGACTGGGTGACCGGCCCTATAGCATCAAGGGCACTCGCACCACTAGCTCCTATATTTGAGTCAAGCTCCTTCAGGTGGACTTCAGTTACAGAATACAACCTGAAATATATTCAGTTTCACCACTAAATTGTCGATCTCTATCCCCTTTCTACAGAAGTAGTAGGTAAGAGATAGTTTCAGACGACAGAGTGCAGGTAGACGCACAGGTAATATCAAGACAGAATTAACACACCTCAGTTCCCTGTGAACATTTCTTTCTCTGATTCATTGGATATAGCTAACTGTCCATGATTCGCCTCCATACATTTATTAGGTCTTGTGTAAAATACTAAGCGATATCTTAATCAACACAGTAAAACAATTTCTTTCATCCTTCCTTATGTTCCTGGTGTGTGGTCCATTCTATCAAGAAATAATTCTTTAAAAGCTTTTCTAAAACTATGAACTCACTCTGGCTTCCATTCCCCATTTATTTAAATATACACAGGCTTGTAAGTCCACCAGAAACACACCGTAGTTTTCTAACACAGTTTACACACTTCCTAACGCACAATTTGATCAATTATTTAAACAGAATATATATATACATTTTTTCTTACCCTCAGGCACATACAGTCGAGCTGTTAATGGTTAGAATGATCTGCTCTCAGGTACAAAAGGCAAAGGCACTCTTCATTAACACTTTTATTCTTTTTCTGCTCGCTGTGATTTTCAAATATGACTGGCCTCGATTAGCAGAGGGCAAGGTCTATTTATACGTCACATCCGGCGCCAGAGAGAGCAGAGGCAAAAGGGGTGTTTACGTATCTCAAAATTTATGCCTATTTTGTCCTGATGTACAAATATTGAAAACTAAGATTTCAATTATCTTCTTTATTTCTGTAGCGATTTTCCTCAACCAAGACTTAAAATATGCCCTGAATTAATCCTCATCCATTCAACTAATTGACTTTATATTACCTGCTCTAGTTTTATTGTATGCGTAGCCAAAACAGCAAAATTTTTGACTTGCCTGATGTCACGATACATTCCACCCGAGATTTCTCCCGTAATAATATACTTTCCGTGGAGGTCTTTGCACACACTTATAATTAAACATTCCTAGTTGTGGATTCTTGACCTCTGCCATGCTGTACTTCGCTCATATTGCTGTATTTTATCTCCTACTGAAACCATGTTACACACATTTGAGATCGCCATTGTTAGGCTAGTACGTTATTTGTAAACAATGCATGTAAAGTTGCGTTTTCATTGGTTCTCTCTGCATACTTCTATTTCTAACGTATGGCGTTTCGTGCGGTTAAAGAATGCCGGGTTTTTGTGACAGTACGGACTACTACGTCGGATTAGCACTAAGGTGCTGCCACTTATTAGAGTTAGAGTAAGAATACTTAAGCAAGATGTTAACACTAAGTATTTGAGCGTGTCTAGTTAGTGTAATAACACTAGTCACAAATCCTATGAGTGATTTAATTAAAGTGTTCAGAAATGACGTCATCGAACTTGGGGTAGAATTGCCCAGTAGTTAGGACGGAAGCGATGTTTTGAGAGAAGGGGGTTAAGTGAGTTGTTCTTGAGCACGGGATGAGCGAGGGCTGTTTTTGTGGTTACCATCGTGTAAGGCTGGTTTGTTGTGTGATATTTCATGGAAAGACTGGTTAGTAAATTACACAAGAATATGTACTTATGAACCCGGTGGAAGTTACCCAGATGTGTAGACAGTAAATAAAAGTATTCATTCATATTTTACACCAGTCTGATCTTATTTTCCTGAGCGTCAGTAGCCAGTGACCTTTGTTTACATCAGGTAATCAAGCATAGAGTGCTACCCTATTTACGACAATCTTACAGCCTGCCTCAAGAAAAACAGTACGAGTCTCCTAAGAACACCTGGGTTATATTACAATTTATATCTGTAATCACCACCTCTGGCAGTCGCCAGTAACACTACAGAAGAATATTGAAAGAAAATACTGCCACAAAATTCACCTGTCCCAGAAAGTTTATTTCATCCTTTTCTCACCCTGTCACACTAGACTTGATTTGGTGACACAGCCTTCCCCTTCCCCGGTCACATCTAACTTGATTTGGTGCCGTTCCCGTCCACTCCCCCGGCCACATTTTGAATCCGACTTCATGACAGATGGGATACTGTGAATGTGAGTATGCTATTATTTTACCTTTACAACGTTGAATTCCTTTAAATTGAAATACAAAATTCATGTGAGAATAAATGAATTCAGTATAAAAGACGAGAGAAAGGTAGGAAGGGCCCAATTCTCAACCCTTTGGAAGTAAAGTTCGTTCGTTCAATCCCACGAATGAGAAATCATTGCATCAAACATTATTGTTACACCTCTTTTTGCACACCACAAAATGTCCATTATATTGGAACTTCGTGGTGCCCAAATGGACGTTGCTTGGCGCGTCGTTACGCATAAGAACTATGACGTGAGTGCTCGTGCACGACAACGAGAGAGATCTTATGTGTAGCCTGCCGAGATGGCTGTGTTTTAAAATGTGTCGCTAGTGTCCGCTTATATTGTCATCTGTGATTTTCGGGGATGTTTAAATAGTATCTATATCTTATTGGATACCATGGACGATGTTATCTGGATAATAATGATTATGACTTAATGTACGGACTGCGACGGACTCACACAGAATATATTGATTATCTATTGATCTCCAAAGTGTAACGGTCCAAATGAGTGTTGTGGTGTGCAAAATAAGGTGTAACAATTATTATGTCCCTTTTTGTTGCCTATGGGGCATAGTGCCAGGCCGGCGGCTCACCGCCTTGCCGGAATCTTACGCCAACGCAATCATATGTTATAGCATCAGTGGTTTCTGTAACAATTTGTTTAACATAATAAGGATGTTCTTTGCCATACACAACCTTATTTTACTCACCTCTTACGACATACATGATAAACCAGCAATCCTATTATTTCTATATCTCCTCAGAGAGCCCGGGGAACTAGACGGGGCAGAATGAGAAATGTGATAACATGAATGATCATTAACGGATAATGAAAACATTCGAAAAAAAATATATATATATATATAAATACAATCATGATCGCGGGAATGATAGTGGTCAACAAGAGAATGGCATTGTGTAAATATAAATGTAAATAGATTAGTAAAATAGATTTTTTTTTAAAAACCCAAAACTGTGACTCAGTTTTATAGCTTCGCATTTCTACTGCCACAAGTTCAGTTTTCTCTTCAGGTATACAAGCCCTACTTTCTGAACTGTGCAACCAGCGCAGGGTCGCCATGCAGTGGATACCGTCTCATTGTGGAATACCTGGAAACGAGAGAGCGGACCGACTGGCTAAAGAAGGTGCTGCAGACGAGCAACCGGATGTACCAGTTACGTACCATCAGAAGAAAAAGATGATCAAATCAATCAGAAAGCCACCAACACCAACACAGGATGACTACCAAGCTATGAACAGATCAGAACAAATTGTCATTCTGCGCCTCAGAACAGGTCACAACCGACTCCGCAGCCACATGTATACAAAATTCAAGATTGGCAATTCAGCCATGTGTACATGTGGACAGGCACCCCAGACTGCGGAGCACGTACTTCAAGACTGCCCCGAATATGATATATTGTGTTAAGTGCCGGCATAGCCACGCCCCCAGGTTCTAGAGACAAAAATGACAGGCATAAAGAAGACATGGAACAGGACACAAAGACCGGGCACAAATTTGTTGAAGGACTATGCTAACTGGGTAACTGAGGACGTACTTCTGATGTAGTTATATTTTTGATACAGTTTTATCGTGTATTGATTATAATTGTTTAGCCCAGCATATAAAGAGGGACCTCTTAATTCCCCCCCCCCCCTCCCAAACACTTACATTGTAGTTACGCCACTGAATACGAGGCCTTCAGATACACGATTCTGGAACACTGAGTTCTCTGTCCAATAGTAGGATGCAAAGGAGTTCAACTATTCTTGTGAGAATTCCAGGGCTAGTCTATCCAAACCTGAAACACCTCTTTGTGGTGCATCTTGGAAACACAACATGGACAACGCTTCAGGAATCGACTAACCATACCAGAATGGTCCAGTCCAAACACCATTACATGGAAACATGTAGTTCATCATTTCACACTAAGCTTAGGGACGTCACTTGGACCCTAGACTTAACTCCGGCTTTAACCTGGTTGTATGCATGCAGGAGGATCTCGCACTTGAGTTGATGGCACGCGAGGCGAACTGGGAGGTGGCTTTATGTAACATGTGACGATTCCCTAGAAAAGCGATGCCTGTTGAAGCCCCATAATAATTCAGGTATAGAAGTTCCAAAGCCAAGGCTCAAGAAGTGTACACAGAAGCAAACAAAGAAGTAAAAAGATATCTGGAGACAAGAGGAAGTGAGTTCTCTGTCCCAATAGTATGAGAACTGCAAAGGAAGTTCAACTAACAAGTTCCTCATTGTGAGAAATTCCAGGAGGTGGACTAGTCTATCCAAACCTGAAACACCTCTTTGTGGTGCATCTTGGAAAATAGACCCCTTCTTGGACAAAAATGTACATAAGAGCATAATAAACATCTTAGAATGGACCACAAGTTAAGAAACCCTGCTCTAATTAACACTTATGGGAGGTCATTGGTCGCACAACTGTTAGAAGTCCAGGAATTCATGCACGAGACAAAAGTTCCCTTCCCATCAAGGAAGCAATTGCAACAGATCGTGAGCAAGTTAGCAGTTTGTAGTTATATCACTAAATAAAATGAAGTTTATCTCCCAGCAACGCTCAACAGTTAAACAGTAGAGATATAATATTTGTGACCAGTTGTAACTAAACAAATAAAAATTAAAATGCTTATCAAAATGTTCATCATGGTCGTCATGGTTATTCGTCACTTAACACAATAATTCGTTAAACTATTATTTTCTTCTTTTTTTTTAAACCACTTTTATTTAAGATCACCTGAGCTATGTATACATGTCGCCTTTCAAATATTTAACGCTCACGATCTCAAAGTTCCACTCATCGTGGAGAGATGAAACGTTGGATGCAGCCCCCTTTCTTTGTACGTTTTAATCTTTCAAGCGGTTGACAGGCGCTGGTCCAACAGATTTTATATCATAACTTAGACGTTGTACAATTAAAGTGGAAGTTAAAGTAAGGTAAATGAAATTTTTTTATTTTTATTTTTGGTCGAAGATAGGCGAATAAGTGACAATCGTGCCTATGAAAAGATCCAATAATCGTAATGAAAATAAGAAAAAAGAAAAAACAAGAAAATCTGTCCAGTAACTATTTCTTGCAAAAATTAGCTACTCAGCTGAACGGAAAGAAACAAATACTCGAGTTGTAATCTTCCTTCCTACGGAAGCAAATCATGAGAGTTTGTGCCTTCCGTCAGATGATTAGCTCTCTCTCTGTTTCGGAATTACAGCCAGGGGTGGACTTAAACTGATTGGCATCCCACACCCACCCTCACCCTCCTAAATAAAAACACAGAAAATTATAGTACGCTTGTGAGTAAATTTTTAAACAGTGCACTTCTTCCATAATAAATTGGTATTCTTCTTCGTCATTGGTTTTATCGGAGTTGTAGTATGTTCCAACCTTCAACTCAAATGTCAAGCCATTCCTAATATACTGTTGTGTAACTCCCTCGGGATAGAAGCGTCATTACCCTTCTATCTACAACTCTGCCAAGAGTAATCTTGTGCGAAGGTAGACACCTTTGACGACCCACTTTAGATACTCTTGAGTTTTGGCCACTGTTGGACCACTACTGCAAAGCAGGGGGCGGGGGGGCAATGCCGTCACAAACCCTTTGATTGTCCAATTAACTCTTACGTACCCTTTTAAGTTTTTTTTTTAGTTGTCCGATGAAGGTTAGGGGCCACTTCTTAGATGCAATGTACATAGAAGCATAATTTGTGCATACAAATAATACATTTTATGACAAAGAAAAATCGTTAAGCTTACATATAATTATTCTGAAATACTAAAACATAACCCTGATGTAGATGTATACCTACCAAAAACAGTCTGTGCTCATGGGTCAACTTTATATAGCGCTCACGCAAGAAAGAAACCCTGAAAAACTTAAATGATATATTCAGGACAAATGCTACCAAGATAAATATATTACAGACAAATGTACACGTACAAAAAAGGTTGTCATAAAAAGCTGCTAAGTAATGAGTTACAGTTTTTAACCATTTACCATTTTTTCACCTCGCCTGCTAGGGGTCGGAATGGCTAAGAGGTATGGCGTCCGTTTCGAATTCTAAAGGTACTATGTTCAGTTCCCAGTAGGGGTATATAATTTATTGAATTTTTTTCTTTTTTCAGAATCAGTGGTCCTAATGATGTCATACTCCCCCCTGGTCTCATGGGTAGTGAGATCACATGCCTAGCCTTCTTGGATAAAGGCAAAAAATAGGAGGTGCCGTGCGCAAGTTGCGCATGTCAAAAATCCAACGGAAATCGTAAAGGGTTTGCCATAAGGTCGCTACTCTGGCAAAAATTAAAAATTAGAAACCTACCCACCACAAAAATATGTATGGAATGTGTAATTCCTATATACACTCATTGGGATTCTCGCCGGTGCTACGGAGTTCGTGCACTGTGCTGAGATCCTCCTTGTGTGATCTAAGGGATGAGATCGGAGCACTGATGGAGTTATGCGTGTGCAATGAAGATAGTCCTTCAAACCAAACCTCCACTGCCGTCATTATTGACGGGTTGTTCTGTGACTTTATAGCCAACGTGTCAGAAAGGTTTGACGACAAAGATCCACTGACTGTAAAAGCGAATGAAAAGGAAGGTATTGAGCACAACAGCAATGGTGTCGTCTTCAAGATGTGAGGCAGGAAGCGCGCAACATAGTTCTTCCCCCGTCATTTTTGACGGCCTACTTGCTAGCATTAAGAGAACTGGTAACAAAACGTGATTAGAGGAAACGTGCATCGCTGCACAGACAGTTTATACCAGGCAACACTCAACCTAAACTAATCCGTCCTACGTTCAACTTTGTAACATTCCTTTAGGCAGATCATATTAACGTCAATATTATCTTGAAATATCAGTTACTTAATGTATTCCTATCATAAAAGGGATCAATTTGTGTGTGTGTAAAAGTGTAAATAGCGGTAGGGTATTAAATTTATTAAAGGGTACAATTTTAATGACCTTAAAAACATGAAAAACCGCAAGGTGATATTTTTGGACAAAATGACTTATTTTTCTTTTACTTGACGCATGTTGTAATAAAATAAGAGTCTTCAACTCAAACGTCAAGTCAGTCCTATTGTATGGCTCTGAGACATGGAGAACAATAAAAACGAAAACCAAGAAGGTACATACTTTTATAAATGGATGTTTGCGTAGAATGGAAGGATTAAAATGATATGACAAGATCACTAATGTGGAACTGATGACAAGAACCAGACATGTGCCAGTGGAATAAGAGATGAGAAGAAGATACTGGCGATGGGCAAGACACACACTGAGGAAAACTGTGGATAGCATTACAAAGCAGTCCTTGTTCTGGAACCCACGGGGTAAGACAGACAGAGGTAGACCAAGAAACACGTGGAGAAGAGAGCTGCAGACAAAAGTGAAAATGATAAGGAATGCGTGAAATGAACTTGAGCTGATGGCACGTGACAGAAGAACTTAGCATGTGTTTCTTGAAGGCCTACGCACCTTGGTAAGCAAAAGGGTATTGATTGATTGATTGATTGATGATTGACTTATTGTTATTGGTATTGTTAATCAGAATCGACCTCACTGCACTCCGGGCAAGCCCATTGGTGCTCAGTCTCCCTCAGTAAATGTCGAAGAGTATGAATGTTAATTGTACCTGTAGCACGCTGGTTGTACATACGACGGATGCATCTTCTCTCACGTCCATCTCTGCTAGTCCCACGTTTGATGCCTAACTCCAACAGTCTCAGCCTTGTTGAGTCATCCTTTGCAGTGTCAGTATCTAGCAGGCGATCATTAATTGCCCTTAGTCTCTCTCCCTTATTCATGTCCAGTGTCCCCACTATGGGTGCTCTCGAGGCCAGTCTGTCAGCTCTCTCACTGCCACGTACCCTTGTATGACCAGGGCAGTAGATCCATACCAGTTCTTGAGGACTTGAGAATTATAATGATGTTTTCCATTCCTGCCGCAGCCATCCATTCTGAACTTTCCGAAGCATGGCTTGAGAGTCTGACAATATAACTGCCCTGGTTGATGGAGTTTCAGACAGTCATCTCAGTGCCGCATTCTCATGCTGGAGGTTGTTGTCATGTAGGCTCCACGCTGTTCAGCAACGACCTTGTCCTTTATTCTCGCAGAGAAGCCCCCTCCTGATTTTTCACCACGCACAACAGATCCATCAGTGTACGCAATGGCGTGTTCATCCACACCATGGTCACCCATCAGTGTACACAATGGCGTCATTATCCCCAGCATGATCACTTATCAGGTGATTAATCTCTGAGAGGAGTTACTGCGATTTTATTTTCCACAGGCCCCATTCTTTTTCTCCCGGTAATTATGTCCTGTAATTTATTGAGTTTAGTCTTCTACTCTTGGTAATTAATTGCGTTTTCAGGAGGGACTGTCGGGGTTAATTTTAAGATTTTGCAGCAGTCTTCTTTCCTCTAAAGTAATTGCGATCACGTAGACTTTTTTTGTAAAATAATTGCGGTAAATTTTTATTGTATTAGGCGCTTGAGTATTATTAGGCTGGGTCTAAATTTTCCGACGTTAGTAACCCCTACCCGGTAAATCGATGGGTGGGTGTTGAACCTCTACCCAGGTACGTAAACACGGGCGCTACAACGAATCAAAGTTAATTTTGCTCACGCCAACAGGAGGAATATTATATATCATGACGCAGGAAAGATGCGCGCGATCAGAATACACATGACTCATGTATTATTTTTCGATATGATTGGACGGGGTCAGTTATGAACTAATTGCAGCGATTTCATTGGGTTAAGATTGGCCCCGAAACAAATCCACGCGATGACTCACTCATAGCGTGGGGGGGGGGGGGGGGGTTTGCATCAGCTTTTGGTACGATAAATAACAGAGTAAATCTAGTCGCGGGCTTTCTGATGAAAAATTGCCTGACGTGAATCTACGCCTGTATACATATTCGTCTGCTCTACGTAGAAATTCGAATTGGGTATGTCCATAACTTTATTAGCGTAAGAGATAGTTCTGTAAGATCTTAGCACGTTTAAGTAAAGTTTTCTTCGGGAAGTTAATTTAAAGTTAATTTAGCTTGAAGTGCCATCAATTGCTATCATATACAAAATTAATAATGGTAAGTGGTGCATTGTTACGCACAGATCTTCATTTTTTCTAAAGTCATTATATGATCATTTTTTCTAAAGTTGTTGTATGATCATTTTTTGCTAAAGACATTGTGTAATTAGATTGACTGAAACGTACACTTTAATTTGTTTCGGTCAAAGCTACATAACTCTGGATAATTGAGATTATCATTTAATATGATGTTACCTCCTCTTGTGTCGAGACACGATCGGTCCATATTTTTATTAACGAAGTGTGACCATTCTCCTTATTTGGTAGTATCGGTCAACTGTTGTTGGAATGTCTGAAACCTGTGTTGAGGTCTCTGTTCATGTCCAAATAAGGCTCGATCTAGTTAAATCTTATCTGGAATGTTCCTAGATCGTCTTGCTATTCAAGTGTATAGGTTCTGCGCATGTCCGGACGCGGGGCGTCTGGGAAGTTTCTTTATCTGGAGAGACGATGTAAAGCTGTGAAGCAGAAAGGACGCGTTTTGGCGTCTCTGTGATTTTGTTAGGGATTAGGAGCCTTATTGTGAGATAGTTAGTTTACAAGGTCCTTCCCTTGAGTATTCTAAAACGCCTGGAGGCGTATGTTTTCTGTGGTGTGGATTTTCGAACGAAGGTAATGCCTCATTTACATCCAATCTGTAACTTATCTTATGTTTGACAATGGTCGATCTCTGCTCACGTATGCATTACAGAAAGGAAGGTTCTTCTAATAGATGTCACGCCCCAGGTATCTTCATACCTGAGATCTATATATACACGGGTCATACTCAGCCCGAAGGACAGTTCTTTGTTCTATGAACGTCGCTGTGTGTCAGCGATTATGCCTACGTCAAGGTTAGACTTAGGAATGCCTGTAAAGGTCAGTTTGACCTGCACTCCTGGAATGCCATCCTCGTGCGACTGATGATTTGACTCGTTTAGCACATCTGAACAGTAAGAGGATTTTTTGTTGATGTACTTTTGTATTTGGAGCCAACCATATTATCCCTTGGCGCCATATCATCATCTTTAGAATATGCCAAATGCATTGATAAACTATGTATGCTGTTATTCGTGAATGTCATGACTTTGCCCTATTGTGAACTGGATGTACGTACTTGTACCTGTGACGTCAAAATAAATGATGAAAAAACGTCCAGAGCAGTTTACCCATTTATGACTTCACATGTCGTACCCTACGTGCTGTAACTCTGTGAACTACATCACCACTATACACAGCTACAACAACAACACAAAACCAGATAAGACACCCTACATCTTGAACTATAATACCTGGTGTCGATAGGGGTGGTATTGTGACGGGGCTAAAGATTTGCAACGAAATTGGACCAATACCTACAACGTCCATGGTGGTCAGTCCTACCATTAGCATTTTATGGAGCATCACAATAGCAACCTTATCACCGAAGAGGAGCGAGCCCTAAATCCACCCTTATCATTTCATGGTGGCCAAAAGTTGGTTTATTCTGGTACCAGCTCTCAAGGGGGTCAACAAACCCAGACATCATCATCAGACTACAAGACAACATTACAGCTTCAACTACTACCTTCCATGAAATTTTTTGAAAGTACCCGGCGTTACTGACAGTTGGTAATATTTTGAAACTACCCGGCGCTGCTCGGCAGTATTGCAGTTTTCCTGATTTAGAAGGACAAGTACCGAGCGAATCGATTTCCTGATCGGTAAGGAAGAAGGACAAGTGCCGTAACAACTGTTCCGGTATCAGAAGCTCATTTTCCTGCGTCATGGCTAGCTATAGGAGCAGATGTTGATCAACGTTGGATCATTATCCTCAGAATGCTGATCTCAACCTGTTCTGCACCGTGCTGACGTTTGGACACATAGAAGTTAAGTGGCCTGTTTGTTTGTGAACTGTGCCCTTATGTTCTAACTGAGCCTTCTGTCTCTCACACTTTTCACACTGTTTACATGCTACATGTTTATATGTTATATGTTATTTGTATATTTATATGTTTATATTTCAGCGGGTTTCGGTTGGGTGGTGTCTTTCAGTAGAAGATACCACGTCACAGAGGTTTCTACTGTTAGCGTTTTCTTTAGGGACTGTGCAAATTTCCTATTGTGAAATTTGCTAGCGACAACCGTTGCTATATTTGTTTAGTTGTGACGAGTTGTGCTTTATTTTCGTTGTTTTTTGTATATTTGTTTTCTGTTCTTTAGTTCCGATTTCATTTGTTTGTATTTGTATGTCTCCCCTTTTCTATTATTCAGTTCTATACACCATTTTTGTTTATACATTGTGACGTCATTTGTTTGTGTACATTCTTCGCATTTTGTCATCACATTCTTTGTGATATTTTCCTTTTAGTTCTGCTGTTTATTTAGTTGACTTATACGAATGTTTTCGTATTGACTTTCATCTTTGTTATTGTTTACATTGACTTTGATCTTTGTTGTTGTTTACATTGACTTTCATCTTTGTTATTGTTTACACTGACTTTGATCTTTGTTATTGTTTACGGCAAACCCACTGGCCCAGAGAAACAACACTGGAAGCAAAACTATACGGACCTCTGTATGAACTAGAAAAGACAGTGAAGTTTATATAAGAAACAACATTGCAGATATAGACAATATATTTCAAGCGAACGAAAGAAGAAGTTTTCTCTTGTTTTGCTTAGTGCTCGAACATTCCAGACGCCAAATCTGGAGATTTTCTTAAAGGAAAAAAAAAATAATGTAACTCAGCAGCCCAGATTCCTTCCGGTTTTCTTTTGGCTGCAATATAAACCTCTTTTATAGAGGACCCTCTTGCGTATGGGATGGTTGAAGTGAATTACGTTCATGTAAGTTGAAGCTTTTTGGGACATTTCTACAAGATGGGGAAGGCGGCTGTATGCCCAACCCTCCCTCCTTGATCGCTTCTACGACGTGTCTGGTTGGTTACAATTTTATTATTATTTTCTCCTTTTTAGAGCCTCTGTAACACAGGAGCACCAAACAAAACACACGGAAAAAGGCAACAGATAGTCATTAAGAGGATAAAGAAGATTTGGAAAAACTTTCAGTGGATGTCACGGGACAGAAAATATTGGAATGTTTATTGGTTAAAAACTTGTACCACGTGGGGAGCTGCAATTTATTAAATAAATGAAAACTGTGCCTGGGAGATTGATAATTTTCAGTAAGCTCACAAGGTGGCAGAAATCGGACAAGGTTACATAAAAATATATTTAGATCTGCCTAGGAGTTGGCTTTCTATTTAGAAAGTTCGTCATACGTTTACCACAAAACCTAAAAAATCAGTGTTGCCACTCAATTGGCAATGTAGAAAATACGTCCAGTTTTCCAAAGTGTAACAAAATATTTACCACAAATGTTCAGTACAAAGGAAGTTAATATCAAAACATTACAAATCAGTTCATTCGCAACAGAAATACGTGAGTCAATGTTACGGGCAATAAATAAGAATGTGATGATGATGATATAATCCCTTTAGCTGTGAGCAAGTAGCTCTTGACAGCCCATTGCCTCTCTGATAAATGTACAAGTCTTCCTCAGTTGTCGTGATGATGTGTAGAGTTTATTGTGGATGGTTAGGTGCGATGGCAGTAGCTGTTGTCGCAGGTCAGTTAGTCTTGGGCACTGTAACAGCAGGTGTTCAACTGATTCCTCATGGTGGTGGCAGTGCCTACAGTTTGGTTCACGTAGTGGGTCTATTCTATTTAAATGTTTATTCACGGGGGCATGGCCTGTTCTCAGCTGAAACTTTAGATTCTCTTCCTTTCGGTTGTTTAACTGGATCTTGAGGATTTGGCTTCGCTTGATGTTTGAAGCTGAGGAATAGGTGGAACCCTGTAGGTGTAGATGCAGAACCTACCGGCGAGTGGTACATGCTCTGTTCTGCACCAATCCACCCCCACCTGATGGTTTAAATACTCTCTTGCCTCATTCGTCACTGTTTTTCTTCTATCCAATAATTCCCATGGACGATGAAGAGATGCAGGCCAGCGAACATAGCACCTTTGTCCCTCTGTGACGGCCTCCTACGTGGCGGGGAATGCCAGATGTACCATTACTGCAGATGGGTTGGCAAAGCTGACTGAAGAATGATGAATAAGCTGACCCAGATGCATATGCAATGCTTTTGGCAGGACGTGACGATCCTGGGATACTGATACACTGGACTGCCTCCCTTCGGGGATACTGAAAAATGCATCCATACCTCCCTGAAATCATATACAAAAGAAGGTAGTATACAATAAACCAAAGTGCAAACATCTCAAAACTCAACAGTGTGACGGGTGATATACTCAAGAACAGGGAAGAGATACACCAACAGATCTTAGAAAATGCCACGCACGCCAGAGAATTTGCAGTCTGGAAAAAACAACAAATGTAATGTACTATATAGAAAAAGGAACAATAAATACCCACATTATAACCCTAATGAGGTTTAGCCGGGTATCCCATGCACAAAACAAAATCCAATGGTTTGTGCAATGTCGTAAAATCGACAACACAACCACCGTCTCTGTTGCTTATTTAATGACGTCACTATTCAAACTTTGTGTTGTACAGTGTTGCATTGATTACCTTGGGCATCAATCTGCAGTGCGCTATCGCTTGAAATGATCAAAGTTCATGGCATATCATTGATTCGTTCATTATTTTTCAGCTCTTCAAGGAGCATAGCCCTTCAACCGTCCTCCTGTCGCCTGCCATCGACTCGAGGCCTTTCCATATCTCCCTCTTTATGTTCGTTTCTGTCCCAGTTTTCTTCTCTGTGCGTTTTCTCAATCCACCTCTATGTCTCTTTCCTGGGAATACCATAACAAGACTGCCTCGTAATGATATCAACGTATGTCCTTATCCACCTCCAGCGTTTTCTTCTCGTCTCTAGTTCCACTGGCATTTGTCTGGTTCTTGTCATCTCTAGTTCCACTGGCACTTATCTGGTTCTTGTCATCTCTAGTTCCACTGGCACTTATCTGGTTCTTGTCATCTCTTATTCCACTGGCACTTATCTGGTTCTTGTCATCTCTTGTTCCACTGGCACTTATGTGGTTCTTGTCATCTCTAGTTCCACTGGCACTTATCTGGTTCTTGTCATCAGATCCACATAGGGCCGTCTTAACGGCATTGTAGGCCCTGGGCAAAGCAATGCACTGGGTCCCTACCAGCCCTACTGTGACGTATGTAAATACAGCCTCAGTAATCCTACAGAAATCCGTTCACCTTCGCTTCCTCAGTAACTGTTTACGTTTTGCGAAGGCAAAACCACGCAATTCGCTGTCTGTTGACTCACTTTTGAAGCCACGCCTATTTTTCCTGTCTTTCTTGCGCTAACGAGTTGTTTACATATTTTCGCAACATTCCAGATAACCCCTGTTATTCCAGATAATCCCTACAGAGCGAACCGGTCTGTGTGGTGGTTTTGGTATTGTGATTGTTGTTCTAGTATTTCCTATTGTACTGAGTGAGGTCAGCTGTGAAGGTCCCTGAATATCTACGGTTAGAGTGAGTTTTCAGGGTACCTTTCTGCTACCACCTTACGATCTCACTCAGACCTATTCTTGACTAGTATGTCTGATAGCTACGTCTAAATTGTCTAGGGTATTGCAAATGTGGTGTGATGTTAATTAAACCCACAAACACACATATAAACAACTATTAATCTCTATGATCAACTCAACTAATACAGTGTTTTTAAATTTTTGTGATGATAACTTTTTTTACAATTTTATTTTTTCCTGAACTAGATATTCTTTTGTTCAGGACTGTCAACTGAAAATGTAATCAATGTGTGAATATATACATATATATAGGAAATTTTACGTAACTAAAAAGGACCATCTGTCCATGCACGTTATATGATTTTTACTTAATGGTGTTGAATTAAATTAATCTCACTACACTGTTACAGGAGTGCGGGTCGGGATGTGTACATCACACCCTATCTTTCTTTTCAAGACTTTTATTTATAGTCTGCACTTTAATTGGGAACACTTTATCGGTATGTTAAACAGTTTATTTTCTATCATAGAAGTGCGTTGATGAAGAGTTCCGGGCCCAGTTTGATGTACTTAACTGGCCCAGTGACTTGTAGATGAGTGTTGTCTTTTCTGTCGACAGCCACTGTCTCGATCTTTCTGAGATACTCTTGGTAGGAACTGACCACAAAGCTTCAGCTCCAGAGGTATGGCGCTAGTACTGCGACAGCCACCTCCACTGTCAATCAGTTGAAAATATGCAGGAAGCTGGCACTAGCGTAGTGCCAGTACAAACCCTGTAACATGAAGATTAAGGCTTGTCTCAACAAAACATCAAGTCCCTCAAATACACAAGTTATAATACATGCAAAAGTAAAGACTATGGTCAGATCTGTCTGACCGACCCAGCACCTCCACCTCTGTTGAGGATTGTTTCATGTCTGCAGCATGGCGCATTCCTCAAATGATTATATCTCCGCGACTGATGTCGATGATTGTTTCATGTCTACAGGCATTTGGATTTGTGCACGATCCGAATGACTGTATCATGGAACACCTCAAACGAATAGAGATATATCTCATCGACCGATGTCGATGATTGTTGCATGTGTGCAGGCATTTGAGTTTTGATCACACTCGAATTGCTGCACCATGGAACATCGCAATTGAATATAGTAACGACATAGTATGCATATCACTATGCATGACGCGTATGTCTTTGTAACGTCATTCGACTTGTGGGTTTTGACCCGAACGGCAGTGTGTTTCAGAAGTGTGGCCATTGCCACTTATATTGTGTGGTCTAACCACTTAGAAAGTGTGTGGCGTCAGCCACTTATTACTTGTGTGGCTGGGAAGCCAATTGAGCAGTGTATTTCGTGAATAAAACGTAAGTCGTATTATTACTAACGCAGTTTTCATAATTATGGCAGATTAGCCAGGCATGGTATGCCAAAGGAACATTATGGTACTAGCAACAGTGTAAGACTAGTATAGATAGATATTATACAGCTAGCGGCAAGCGTAAGCCTAGTGTAATGGACATTAGACGACTAGCAGTAGACGTAAGCCTAGCATAAGAAGTGTGTTACAAAACTAGCAGGATAATTAAGTCTAGTGCAAAAGGCTATTGTATAAACTAGCGACGGGAGTAAGTCTAGTTAGCCTCTGAATTTATGCCAAAGGACATTGGCCGTTAAAAGGAACTGACCTCTAACCATAACTCTAGATAGAGATTGATGAACATGTGTTAATGAACTAATGAGAACTCTTACAGATCGTACATGAATGTGATGTGACTTTTGTTCCCATGTAGTTGGTGTCTGCTCATGGAATGAAATTATTAATTAAATATTTTGAGTCGTCAAAATCACGGTCTTATCAACTGAAGTGTTCGGAGTTGAGTTAAATGCTGTTTATCTTCAACTAATCATGACCAGTGATGATTAATGTCTTAAAACACTGCATCTCACACTGCTAATATAATCAATAAGACAAGAGACTAATACAGGTCAGTCAAGGGACGAATATTTAATATGAAACATGTTCAGCAGATAATGCATCACACGGGTTAAGCAGACAAGATCGATACCAACGAACAGTATTACGGAATCTTACAAAAGTGATAAGAACCCGAGGGACTTCGACTCTAGAAACAGAATACGCATATAATAACTTGGTCATCCTCAACAGACTAGGAGTCATCGAAGCACCCATAACATACTGGGGTCCCGAGTCCATAACAACCTCAATAATGTAACAGTTTGTACCAGTTTTTCATTTCCTCTCCTCTACTGGCTACAACATCTCTACCAATATCCATGATCTTTTCCATAAAATAGGATAGGTGTTATGATCCCCGATGATAATGTACAAAGTCGGTTGGTTCTACCTCTCTGGTAGTTTGATAATACAATATGGTGGAGCAACAAGTAGGCTTTGCATAAGTCTACTAGGGACTTATGTACTTACTGTCGTAAAATATCTTCATTACCCAAGTCAAACAACACAATTAATAATATAATAATTGTTAATAATTTCAGTCTTACCACAGATCAAGAAATAAAACACAGGAACGACGATTGGCACTGATTCAGCACTGCTGCTGCTGCTGCTGCTTGTGTGACTATGAAATCTTATTACAATATTTGCTTTAGTATATATTCAAACTTCACACTCATCTATCGTCCTGACACTTGGACAGTTTCTAAACAAATGGCGTCCCTCCTATCTACGTTTTTATTGATACAAAATGCGTTGGCCAATGAGGTCCAACTATTTAACTTTCAATTTCAAATTTTTGAAAATAAAGCCAAAATTTCCCAAGGAATGGCAAAAGTACACAATAAAAGGCGTACCTCTGTCTGTCGGTCTGTCCCATTTTGGCATTAAAAGCTAAAAACAGTCTTGATTTTTGACATAACAAGTCTGCCTCTCACTCACTTCCAAATTTCCACGGTCAAAATATATTTTTAGTTTTTGGCCATCCCATAATTTCTTTCCCCCTTGTCTACCCCTCCTTCAATAGAATTACGTGTACTATGGCTTGACTCATTTCCTCCAACGCGTCCAAAAAATCACCGTTAGCAAATGCAAAGTCCGTCTGCCTGTCTGTACCGACCAATACAGTATTTTGTCAATATATTTCGTGTTATCTGTCGGACCTTATATTTTAAGGCATATTATTTATCAGGAGAAGACAAGCTCTTAAACTAGCTAACTTTTATGATCCTAAGCCTATTAATAAAGAATTTCATAAATTTTCCATATCAGTTTCAATGTCCATTATCTCCTAAACACGCCACCTTTTTTCCATTCGCGCTTAGTTCAAACTGCAGCAACAACAAGTTGGTGACGTCATAAAATGTACTAATTTGCAGACAGATTAAGGCGTGTATGTTTATGTATTCCCACTGTGTGCCTTATAGTAGAAGAAGAGTTGGCGTTGCGTGATATTTTTAAACCTCTGCTACCAATGTAACGAACAATTATTAGTGCCGTGGCTTTCTTTTGCCAACAATTTTGCGTGTTACATCCTCTAGTGACAATAGGCGCAGTCTAAAAATACATTTTCCTATCTCCTATGTTGGTCCGAAATAAGGCTAATACTGTCAAAATGTATTCTATAAATCCAAAGTCACGGTACCCTTATACATTACGTTCTGTCTTGCTAAAATCAATGCGTTGACTGGCGGGGGGAAAACGGCGCGTTGCAAAAATACTATAGTGTTTCTACTTATATAAATTGGGCTTTTATACTTATAAATAATACTTTTATCGCTGTATCAATGTACTTTATCACAGTGTGTTTACTTGAGTTCTCACGCGAGCGGATGTGTCAATCATCGGATAGTGAAAGAAAGCACGTGGGGAAAAAGACCAGACTCGGTAGCAAATTCAAGGGCGATAATAATATTTCTCGACCACCTTTGATGTCCGATATTTTCAAGGGAATTAAGTATTTGATCTACGGCAGGAGGAGGAAATCTAAGAAGGTCCGTTCGCACGGCATGTCTTCTGATGTCGTTCGGCATCGCGAGTGAGCGAACCGTAGAATCATTTATCTCGGAAGCCAAGCTCGTTGATTTTCCCTGATACGACGAAGGTGTGAATTGTCACATCTCTTAGAGATATTGCACAAAATCTGTATATATAAGGCGTTCTCTCCGAGTCAGTTATCAAGTCTCTCATGAAATTTTGGATAATCTAAACGCGTACGCTAGAACCTATGTGAAATAGTGCGTTAAAAGCCTTCGTGGAGATTATTCTGTTTTTCTGGTAATAATATAAGTTGTGCTTAAGTATTAAATGTGTTAAAAGTTTTACCATTTTATTCACAGCTATTCCCTAGCGTTAAGACTAGCGAAATAGCAAACGCGTAGATATTTTCAGCTTAATGTCAAAATCCATCAACCATTTTTTTTACACCAGACGATACGGTTTAGCTGACTAATTAAAATGCTATTAGTGACGGATAAAGTGACAGTAGAATGCGCATTATATTTTCATTGTGTTTAATTATATAGTGACTAACATTTAATATCATGTGTAAAAAACGATAGACGCCTACAATCAACTAGCTAGTAATGACCGACGATATTGGTTAAGGGAGCGTAGTCATAATTAAATTATAACTGACATTGTTCGCTGAGTGTTTTACCGGGTCGGAGGGGGGAAAGGCGGCATGCTTTTACCAAACCCGTACTCGTTAAGCGACGCGCGATAGTATAGGCTAAGATACCGTGTGCCTTTTAATGTAATTAGGTGACGGAGAGGATAAGAGATCATACCTTACGCTTGATAGCATAGGATATTGACATTTTGGTTAAATGTTTTGTTATTTTCCTAATACAGTTCTTGATCAAAACCCAGCGGCCAGCGGTTTTCTATTGTGGTCCTTTCCTCAGTTACTGAAGGAATAATAGTTGTCGTTTTTCCTTGGCGTTCGTCCCCGTACCGGTGTGAACAGGAATTGCCAGGGCGACACACTAGCATTTTTAACTGTAAATTTGAGTAATTTTATCAGTCCGCTGTGGCAATATACGTAACATTTTTTACCCGACTTCTGACAGTCGTTTACCCAAGTGGATTTTATCCAGGAGAATACGCTGTTTCATAATCGGTACTCACCCCAGAGCAAGCCGATAGGATTATCATAATTAACAGTTTTAGCAATCATATGTTTTCCTGCTGTTTACTGGGAATGCCATGTCTTAGAGAGTTCCGGTATTAACTATTCTATGTGACAATTGTGTATCCAGAAATCTACCACCAAATTAGGCGTTCCTCGTGTAAAATTTAATTATTATTGGAGGGACTGGGGCCCGATTCGGATGATACCAACTACTGGACTTTATATGCACATTCATGGGTTATTCTTCCAAAAGATTGTTTCACCAGATTAGGTAAGGAGCGAATGAGTGGCCACGTATAACAGAGAAAGACAGAGAGAGAACTATTTTCTTTTGTTACAGGAAACATTGTACCTGCAAACTTCTGTTTTTTAACTATTTTTTTTTTTTTTTACTGGATATCATTTTAGTGGGAACTTGTTCTTTTCTTTACTGTCTATTCTATACCCTAGTGTTAATCTTTGACCTTTTGGGTTATTAACTTCCTTTGGGATCCTTTTTTTTCTCAACAAGGGGAGATGGCACCTATTGGGTCATTTTCCTATGTCTGTAAACATGATTATATTGATATATATATATCATCATCATCATCTCAACCCATAACCCGTCATGGGTCGTAGGGGTGCCATGGTGGAAGCATCAGCAGACAGGGTCCTCCACTGCTCTCTATTCTCAGCAATGCGTACAAGTGTGGAGAAACCGTGTCCTGCCCATTCTTTGATGTTATCAGCCCAGGATTTTCTTATATATGTTTGATGTTGTAAAGTTTAAGTGATAATAAACTAAACAAAACTTAACTTAGTGTGTTGGTCAGACCCATACCCAATTATGCATAGTTTTTTTCACGTTTGTGCGTATTGTTGTCACATAATTGTGTGTGCGTGGGCGTGTGTAGTGTAACTTATATTTCATAAAGGGAGAGAAAGGTTGTCTGATATTAAAATATAGTCGTATAGATAGGCTGGACTAGAGAAACTACTCACTCCAGAGACAGATCTTCCTGTTACACTATTCCCTCGTGAAAATCTATTTCTTACACCTTTTATTCTCAAGTATTTACCACTATCACCTCTACTCAGACGGGACCATAAAAATCTTCTGAACGCTGGCTGTTTTGTTGTTAGAAGTCATTGCTCTTTTATTTTGTGTGTGTTAATTTTCACCATGTCTCCACCAGCTGACGATGAAGATATTGATCCCCACCCCTACTTGAAGAGGGGGACAAATAGACCATTTGGCCCGCCCTTAACTTCCAATGGGGGAGAGATAACATCAAGAGAGGGGCGGGAAATAATCTATCAAAGTGTACATCATGCCAAAGGATAAAAGAAGATAGAGATGGTTGCAGACGACCCTTCTTGAGTTAGGGAAGACAAAGGCAGCAAGGAAGGGAATTGGTCACACCCACCTCATAAAGTTGGACCTAGTTTAGTGAAGTCTCTAACACTTTACTCCCTTCGGCAGTATTTGCCATGGAACTACCGTTACCTTTTACGTCTTACTAGGGCACATGACACAAAAATGACCAACTCTACGGATACATGGTCTTCGTTAGGGACAAACAAACTATAACAGTAAAGAAAAGAACGTGAGAACTACTCTAAAAGCATTAGTGTATTTTTGGTTGTCATGTTCTTTATTCTTCGAACGACTAGTTCTTGTTGCTATAGATCCAGCGGCGTTTGGGCTTTTCCCCCTTCGGCCCAATGCCATGTAGTGGTATCTGCATGAAATAATGCCATGTAGTGGTATCTGCATGAAATAATGCCATGTAGTGGTATCTGCATGAAATAATGCCATGTAGTGGTATCTGCATGAAATTGTAAGCTGTTGGTTCGTTCCATATGAAGTGTTTCATTTATCTCATCTGCCCTCGCAGGAAGGAGCATTTTCCTAACACATCGAGTGCTTGGTACTCCAAGAGGCGGTGGTCAACTGTTTCACACGGATACTTACATAGCTGGCACTCAGGAGTCTGGTAGGGCTGGATTCTGTTGTCATTGTTGAGTGGTATATGTCGTGTTCGAAGCCGAAAAATGGTGCTACGATCCTCCATGTAAGATAGCTGATGTTGTCATTAGAATTGGGAAACGGAGTAATCAAGGCGCGTCGGACGTGCAGAAAGCTTCCTCGTGAACCACTTTTCTCCAACCACCTCACGATAAGATACAGACACTGCGTATCAAACACAACCGCCACTTGGAGTGCAGCCTAACAGAGGTTGGCGGGTTGGCGGGGAGGGGGGAACTTGGTCTTGCTGAAGAACGTAATTTAAAAAAAAGAAGAATCAACGAATTACAAAAGCAGACTGTATGACTGGGTACCTGTTCTTGAATTATGGAAGGAAAAGACAGCGAGGAAGGAAACTGGTCGCTCCACCTCTCGATACTGGACCTACTTTGGTGAAGTCTCTAACACGTCACTCCCCTACGGCAGTACCTGCTATGGGCCTGCCATTTATATGAGAAATATAAGTAAATAAGTAGGATATCTATTATTGTTTAAATATTAATAAAGTTACTAGCATTGTTGTAATGTTTTATTGACAGAAAGACTTAACAGATAACGTTCAGCAAAAAATTACTTGATACTTTCATGCATTTATGAGACAAGAATTCATCTGGCAAACCTCAGGATGTGCGTGGGCCTGAACGCAATCGAAAACTTGGATTCTGAAAAATAGGGCAAGATTCAAAAGAAACGAAAAAAAAAAAAAAACGTGTATTTCTCAGTTAATAGGAAACAAAAATAATAAAAGAAAAATGAATCTTCATCTTTTTCATCTTCTTTCTCTGTCTGTCTTAACGCACACGGGGAAAGAAAAAGTAGAAAAGGCTTGTAAACATCTAAGGTAAACGTAAAAAAAAAACTAATTTAAAGGTAGAAGCAAAAAAAGTGTTAGAGACTACAAAAATACTAGGCCCAGCTTTTTGATGTGCGTGGGCCTGAACGCAATCGAAAACTTGGATTCTGAAAAATAGGGCAAGATTCAAAAGAAACGAAAAAAAAAAAAAAACGTGTATTTCTCAGTTAATAGGAATTAGCTCGAAGGATGTTTCCGTCGCTTTGGTGAACAAAATAATTGTTGAGAAAAGAAAAATGAATCTTCATCTTTTTCATCTTCTTTCTCTGTCTGTCTTAACGCACACGGGGAGATGGAGAGAAAGTAGAAAAGGCTTGTAAACATAAACATAAGGTAAACGTAAAAAAAAACTAATTTAAAGGTAGTTCCATAGCACAAACTCCCGTAGGGGAGTGAAGTGTTAGAGACTACAAAAATACTAGGCCCAGCTTTATGAGGTGGGGGTGACCAGTTGGCTTTCTCGCTGTCGCTGTCTTCATTAACTCAAGAGCAGAATCTGATACCCGGTAACTTCAACGAGAGAGGGAGGCGCTCTAACACTTTAGCCAATAAATGTAAGGTGTAGTACGATAAACACAGATTTACTTTCCCATTGGGGACAAAAAAATAATGGTTGTCGTCTTTAAAAAAAAAAGATGAATAAACCGAATTGGATAGTTGTTGGACAATTGCGGGACAAATGTTGGGCAATTGCTGGACAAATGTTGGACAATTGCTGGACAAATTTTGGACCATTGCTGGACTAGTGATGGACACGTGCTGGACAAATGTTGGACAAAATGTTGGAGAAATACAACATATAGTTTTCTTTAACCACCATTCACAATTTTATATTTTTGTGTGAAACATATAACGATTACCGATTAATGATAACTGGACATCAACTTTTTTATTGTGTGCTATAGAATGTATGGAAAGTTTATTTTCTCTTGTTTAGCTCACGATCATTTGACGTTTATTTAAGTTTTACAGAATATATTTATGAGATAAATAGATGTGTTCAAATGACAGCGACGAGAGAAGCATGAGACAGACAGCCAACTTTATGAGAGAAATTTGGTTGTATGAAAGCTATGAGAGAAAGCCTGAGAAAGACCTCAAACTTTATTAGAGAAATAGATGTGGTTATATGAGAGCTATGAGAGAAAGCCTGAGACATACCACCAACTATGAGAGAAATAGATGTGGTTATATGAGAGCTATGAGAGAAAGCCTGAGAAAGACCTCAAACTTTATTAGAGAAATAGATGTGGTTATATGAGAGCTATGAGAGAAAGCCTGAGACAAACCACCAACTATGAGAGAAATAGATGTGATTATATGAGAGCTATGAGAGAAAGCCTGAGACAAACCACCAACTATGAGAGAAATAGATGTGATTATATGAGAGCTATGAGAGAAAGCCTGTGACAAACCACCAACTATGAGAGAAATAGATGTTATTATATGAGAGCTATGAGAGAAAGCCTGAGACAAACCACCAACTATGAGAGAAATAGATGTGATTATATGAGAGCTATGAGAGAAAGCCTGTGACAAACCACCAACTATGAGAGAAATAGATGTGATTATATGAGAGCTATGAGAGAAAGCCTGAGACAAACCACCAACTATGAGAGAAATAGATGTGATTATATGAGAGCTATGTGTAACTGTTCATCCACCATTTGTAACTGGTCACTTTGGATCCCCATTGATAGCTATTAGAATAGTGATGGGTGACAGTTATCTGGTTGAGTCTAAAACGCGAATGGATAATAGAAAATCTCCAAGAGTCAATTCAACTTCAATAATGTCAAGGACGGGCACTAGAACTCGTGGTTGAGTAATGATACCACCAGCGGTTTATTTGACAATACGTAGACGTGGACAATACGACAGTTCATGCATATACATAGTAGATTAACTTGTGACATATGGTATTCAGCTTCCATCATATACTTAGTGAAGCATCATCAATAGGCATCGATATATTCATACATGTTTATCTTGATATAAATCACTTGACTTAACGAACGTTCTATACGACTGTTGACCTCTCAAGGGCAGTCCATCATATTACAATCAAGGGTATACAAATCCATTACGGAATACTCCTTCTTAGTTAGTTTGACAATGAAAATCCGACTTCTGATAAAGCAGTATAACTTGTGAAGTGTATACAAACTTCTAACTGCTGACGTTTTGTTTCACCTCTCCATATTAGCCGTTACTCGCATGACGGCTACTTTAAATATTCAATAACGCAGATCCCGTTCATTCCACAAACAATGTTCTTATATTAAACATCTTCAAAACTTCCAGTGCATTGACGTTACGACTTTTATCCATTCTGGTCCCAACATGTACGGGTACCAGCTAGAGGTCGACTTGACTGAAGAAAGTCAATGACGAAACTATTCTTACAACATTATCAATCAATTATAATATTACCTGACTTGAGTGACCTGAGGGCTATGACTTAAATTGCAGTGAGCCAGTCACCAAGTAATTACAATATGTCCGAATGAAGGACTGAAAAAAACATCAGACTCTCAGTCTGAAAGGAACTCTGCCTTGCTCCACTTCGGAGATACGTCATCCGCCCCTTTGGTAACAACCGCGCTAATTTACCAATATCAAAAATGTCCGTTCTCGTGCGCAACCAACTATATCACTAACATCTGAGTTGGTGTGTACACATATTTAACAGATGCAGGACCTGGGACTGTAATTATCTGTTAATGCCTGTTAAGGACATAAAATGTACGCAACAGCTTCCTTATCACCCCCCTTTTAAAAAAAAATTAATTCTATTAATTTTTTTTATACGTTTAGTAACTCGAAGAGGTGAATCAAATTTACATATTCATGTACTAAAAATTACAACATGATTTATATTAATTAATAATGAAGAAACGAATATGAAATTTAAGTCAACTCAACCAATGCATAAAAGCATACATCCACAATCGACCGACTTTGGAACGATGTGGTAAAATTAAGAGAAATAAAGTATGAAGGATGATTTAAATTAAACCACAAGAATGTGAAAACATTAAACCAAATCAAAAAATCAACAAATGATTTTAAATGAATAAAATTAGAATACGTCAGAAATGATACGAGAATTAGTAACTAAAAAATGTATATAAAACAAGCAAAGTGAATAACATACATAATCAAATACGCGAAGTGAACAACAACCCTACTGTGTCTAAAATCAATAAGAGGCACTAATCACCTACTAGTGCTAAAATAATACACCATGAGTGGCAGTTACTAGCACAAAGAATCTTATACAAACTACTATTGTTAAAGAATGTTAAATATTCAACTAATTAAGTACATTTAATTGATAATATCTCATCAATATTGTTCATATATTATAATTGTCACTAATTCCAAATTATTTTAATCTCCAATAATCTTAATAAGTGTCACTGTTATTATCTAAAACAGTTAATAATATCTGAAGTTCTGTTATATAAATTCCAATCACGCTGAAAAATTACTTTCCGAGTCATCGAGTAATTCAGCATATTCCTTTGGAAAAGTAAATATCCATCACATAACAATGCCGTTTATATATGTACATTGAGCATCACATTACAATTGAGCGACTGTCTGTGAAGAGGTTTCGATCTCGGTAGGTCTTATTAAATCGCTTGGTTCGCTTGGACATCGTGATAAACAGTCTGCGAAAACATTTTGAGATCCAGGGATCGACCGAATCGAGAAGCTGTAGGGTTGTAAGGCAATGGCATACCTCGTTGATTTTGAAGACTTCACATCTTTAGTATTAAGAGCCGTGAGTGCCTTTTGATCCGACTCCACAATAAAGTGAGAACCTAGTAAGTAACGCTCAAGTTTGGTAACTGACCAAACCAACGCTAAAAGTTCTTTGTCCAGAACCGAATATTTCTGCTCAGTTGACGTTAATTTGCTCGATACGTACATCACAGGATGCAAGGTGCCTGAGTATTCCTGGAGTAATACGCCACCAATTCCGTAATTGGACGCATCACTACGCAGAATGAAAATAAGGTTTGGATTAGGTAACCTTAAAACCGGAGCATTGGAAAAACATGTTTTGATTGAATCCAACGCGATTTGATGTTTCTCAGACCACCGAATCACGTTAGCTGTGCCCTTCCTCAACAATGAAGAGAAAGGTGCAGTAATGGTAGATAAGTGAGGTATAAATTTACCATAAAATTGAATGAAACCTAACAAAGATCGTACTTGTTTCTTTGTTTTAGGAGCTGTAATATTGAGGATTTTTGAGACATTACTGTCCTGTGTGTATAACATGCCGCTACCGATACGGTGACCCAAAAATGATATGTCGAGAAAACCGACAAATGCCTTCGATGGCTTAGCTGTTAAGTTATAATCCCGTAATGTGGACAGTAATGTTTTTAATCCATGAATGTGCTCATCCCATGAGTCGCTAAAAAGACAAATGTCATCAATGTATGCAATGACATCGGGACGGTGAGATAGTATGCGACGCATCATGCGTACAAAAGTAGCAGGTGTGTTTACTAAGCCGAATGGCATAAAACTCCTTACTTACTTACTTAGTCGTTCCCCTTCTACCGTGAGGTGTAGAGGTTTGGAAGAGAGAGCGCCAGACCATTCTATCAGCTGTCTTCTTCCTGGCCTGGTTCCATTCTAGTCCTCGGTCCTTCAAAGATTGTCTAATGTTGTCCTCCCAGCGGACTCTGGGTCGTCCTGGAGGTCTGGATTCCTGGCTCTTTGTTTCCCATGCTTGTCGTGGCAGTCGATCCTCTCCCACTCTGCAGACATGGCCAAACCATCCCAGTTGGGACTGTTCTATTTGGGTCTGCAGCGGATGGGATTTCAGGCCTTGACGGATCGTCTGGTTGCGGACCATGTCTCTTCTTGTTACTTCAACCACCTTCCTCAGATACCTCATTTCTGAGGTTTGGATCTGGCTTTTGTGGGTTGCAGTCATTGCCCACGACTTACATCCATATGTCAAGACTGGGACATAGGTGGAGCGGTATACAGCCATCTTCGTTTTCTTACCAACCTCTTTCTTGCTGAGGAATCCACGATTTATGGCCTGAAAAAGTCTCCCAGCCGCTGCTTTTCGAGTGGCCAACTCTTCTCTGATGCCTCCCCTTCGGTCTATAATAGCTCCGAGATATTTAAAGTGGTCGACCTGCTCCAGGATCTGTTCTCCCAACTTAATCTGATGTTTTCTTTCTTCCCGTGATATCACCATGGATTTTGTTTTAGAGCTGCTTATGACCATCCCTCTCTTCTCCAGCTCTTCCTTCCAGACTTGCAGGTTGCATTGGAGATGTGCTTCTGATTTAGCAATCAGGGCAACATCATCAGCAAATGCCAGCTCCGAAATATAGACCTGCCTCATCTTCCAGTACCCCACTGAATACTTTCTTGTTCTCTCCATACATGCCTTGATGACATCGTCCATAAGGAGTATGAAGAGGTAAGGTGATAGAATATCACCTTGTCTTACACCAGTGGTGGTCCTGAACTCTTCTGACTTATGGTTTGCTGTCCTCACATAATTTCTGCAAGACTTGTAGAAGCTCTGTATAGCATGAATCAGAGGTGCTGGAATATTCTTCCTTGCCAAACAGTCCCAAAGTTTGCTCCAGGGGACCCTGTCAAACGCCTTTTCCAGATCTATGAAACAAAGATGGATCTCACTCTTATACTCAAGGGCCTTTTCACTCAGCTGTCTGAGTGTGAAGATTAGGTCTTGAGTACTTCGGTTTGCTCGGAATCCGCACTGGACCTCATCCAATTGTGGCTCAGCTAGGCGTCGGAGTCTCTGCTCTAGGATTCTAGAGTAGATTTTACCAGGGACACTGAGAAGGGATATGCCTCTATGGTTTCCACATTGTCGATTGTCACCCTTTTTGAAAATTGGTGTTATGA
This sequence comes from Oreohelix idahoensis, assembly GCA_024509875.1. Classification (NCBI taxonomy): domain Eukaryota; kingdom Metazoa; phylum Mollusca; class Gastropoda; order Stylommatophora; family Oreohelicidae; genus Oreohelix; species Oreohelix idahoensis. Next base: position 83,866 of record JAMPIV010012807.1, on the reverse strand, counting down.
TGGCAATCTCCCAATCCTTTGGTATGGTCTTGTTGCACCATGCTGCCCGTAGGACCCTTAAGAGTAACAGGTCGCCTGATGCTCCCATGCACCCAACCATTTCCGGTGTTCTACCATCATGCCCTGCTGCTTTGCCCATCTTGATTTTCTCCAGTGCTGCCCTCAGTTCTTCCATCTCCATGTCATCTTCACCATCATTGGTCTTCTCTTCTGTGCCAGTGGCCATCACTTCTGATGCTTCACCATGCTCACCATCCAGGAGTTCTGAGAAATATTCTCTCCATCTTTCCATTACTTCCCCCGGGGCAGTAAGCAACCCGCCTTGCTTGTCCTTTATAAATTTGAGAGGGCATTGTTTTTCCTTCCTCATGTTCCCTAGGGTCCCATAGAACAACCCCTGGTCTTCCTGTGCATCTTTCTCCAGCCCCTCTCCAGGCTCCTCCCAGGACCCCTGTTCCGCCGCTAGCACTCTGTTCTCCGCCTCTGCCCCGAGTGTCACACATTCCCTATACCTTTCCATCTGTCCTGTTGTGCCTCCAGCTCCCAAGTATTGTTTCCACGCCACCCTCCTCTCTCTTATTTTCTCTTTGACTTCCTCTGTCCACCAAGGTGTCCTCTCTCTCTGGTTCCCAAGTCGGACTTCACCGCATGCCTCTGCAGCAGCTGTCTTTATGATATCCTTGAATTTATTCCAGAGGGTTTCCAAGTCATCAGGTCGTTCTTCTGTGTTGATCACTGCTGTAGCAATAAGCCCCTGATATCTGCTCTTCATTTCTGGCTCTCTCAGCTTGTAGGTCATAATGCTCATTTCCCCTGCTCGTTTACTTGGTTTCTTGCGTGATGTTGGGCAGTTCCTAGGCTGAGCAACTCTTTCAGTTGTTCGTTTGATTGTTAGGGCATAAAATTCCACTGGAATAATCCCCGAGGAGTAGAGAAAGCAGTGAGTGGCTTTGCCTTTGGTGTCAGTGGGACTTGCCAATATCCCTTTGACAGGTCAAATTTAGAGAAAAAAGTAGAATTAGCCAGTTTAACCAGTAAATCTTCTAGAAGAGGTAAAGGTTCAGCGTCAAATTGTGTAATTTTGTTTAATTTCCTGTAGTCTACACAAAGACGAATATTGCTATCTTGTTTTCTGATAATCACCATAGAAGAAGAATATGGTGAAGTTGAAGGTTCAATTATATTTAATTGAAGCATCTCATCCAATTCCTTATCAACCTGAGAACGAAAGTGCAAAGGGATAGGGTATGGACGAACTCGAATAGGTGTGTCGTCAGTTAATAGAATATCATGTTGGATAACTGACGTATGACCTGGGATGTCAGTGAGAACATCCTGATACTATTTAAGAAGTGAAGAGACTTGCTGACGTTGATCAACAGAAAGATTAGAAGAAATTGTCACATCATTCCAATTTTCAGTTGGATGAAGTGGTACCACTGGTATAGGTAATGGTACGTCATGAAAAGAAGACTCTTCTTCTTGAATGACAGACAAATTAGTATAATGTTGAATAGGAGGAGTAGGATCGTCAATTGCTTGAAATACTGACTGAAGATAGTCAGGACGTGAGTAATATTTCTTCAACATATTAATGTGGAAGGTTTTATGCTTGCCATTTATATCGACAATGTAGTCGACATCGGATATTCTAGAGATGATCTTAAAAGGACCTCTCCAGGTAATTAGTAGACGATTGTTATGAGAAGGCAATAAGACAAATGCTTCGTCACCAGGAAGAAGCTGGCGGAGACGTCTATACCTGTTTGCAAAAAGACGAGCTTTTTCTTTAGCTTGTTCAGATGATGCGGTAGCTAAGCTACATGCATCTATGATTGTTTTTCTCAAAGAGATCACATACTCATAAGAGGATTGAGTTTCCTCTTCCATATTCTCTTCAATGAGCAAGTCGTGGAGTAACGACATTGGTCCGTGAGGTTGAATGCCAAAAACGAGCTGGAACGGAGAGAAACCAGTAGCTTCGTTTGCCCCTCACGATACGCAAAGAGAGCAGCGGGTAGGACTCGGTCCCAATCCTGAGGATGATCCTGAGTAATCTTGCCTAACAACTGTTTGAGTGTCCTATTCTGACGCTCAATTAAACCATTGGACATTGCGTGGTAGAAGTGTTGAGTCATTGGGCCAGTATATCTTTCTTAACTGGTCATACAGAGGACAGTCCTGTAGAACATGCTCAGCAGTTTGTTCGTTTAATCCACATGTGCACAGTGGTGAAGCAGACAATCGTAGCTTGTGCATGTGTTTATTCAGTTTGTTATGCCCTGTCCTGAGTCGAAAAATAGTTGTCTGTCCCTGCCGGTCGAGAGTGTGATAGTCGTCTTTGGGTTGGTTCTGTTCTCTTCTGATAGTCTGGATAGCTCTCTTTTTCTCAAAGTATGTGACTTCATTATCTTCTTGTTCACATTCTCCTCCCTTTTTTGCAAGTTTATCTGCCTTTTCATTTCCGGGTACACCACAATGAGATGGTACCCACTGAAGTATGGTTCTCTTTTTGGCAGCTACCTTGTTTAGTTCATTTCTCAGATGCGGGAGTTTACCACCCTTGAGAGCTTGCAGGACAGACAGTGCATCTGTGAGGATGACTACCTGGTGGCAGTCAGAGTTGGTGTTATAAATCATATTTGCAGCTTGCTCTAGAGCTTGAACCTCAGCTGTATAGTTGGAACAGAATTTACCAGTGGGAATGTGCCTAGTCTCATAGTGGTTGTCAGGATATGAGATAAAGATACCGGCACCTCCATTCCTAACAGCATTAGTTGCTGATCCATCTGTATAGGCATGTATCCATGATTGATCGGGATAGCTTTCTTGGATCATACTCAATGTAGCAGTTCGTTTTTGCAGATCATTATACTCACATCCACTTGTGAGACCACTGACTGTTGTATTAATTTGGAGGGCACTGCTGGCCTGCTCCCATGGTACAGGGTATAGGGTGGGCTTCAGTGGTGTTGTCTTCATGGATAGGTCTTCTTGATGCTGTCTTATAAGTCTTTTCCCCCGATGCACAAAGCTGCTACGCTTTAGACGTCCCAATGCCAGATCATCTAGTCTTGCCTTCATTGGGTGCATTGGCATACTGTTGTACTTTTCCATCTGGATCATGGTTTTTGTGTCTCTTCTATGGGACAATGTCTGTAATCCAGCAACCTTCTGCATCTCTGTTATTGGTGTAGTTTTCATGGCTCCTGTAATGAGCCTGAGAGCTTGATTTTGCACCTTGTCCAAAGACTGCAGATGTGAGTTAGCAGCTGATGACCATGCTGCTGAGCTAAACTCTAAGTGTGGTCTTATTACTCCATTATAAATCTTCTTTAGATTTCGTTCATTTGCTCCCCAGTTGGTACCTGCTAATTTTCTGAGTATGCCTAGTCGTCTTCGGGCCTTTCCTTCTGCATTTTCAATATGCTTATTCCATGTAAGCCTTTGGTCAAATGTCACCCCAAGATAGGTGGGGTAGCTTTCTTCCTTGATCACGGTTGTCCCTAGGTGTATGTTAGCTGATTTGTCCTTGGGGGCGAGGGAGAACAGTGTTGTGGAGGTTTTGTCTGTGTTTATTGTGATAAGCCATTTCTCTGCCCATGACACTAGCATGTCTGCTGCCCGCTGCATTCTATAATTTGCTGTGGTGACATTTTCATCAGCGCACCAGAGTACTAGGTCATCTGCATATAAGGCAGCTTTAACTCCTGCAGGGAGATCTTTCACCAGGTCATTGATGTAAACAAGGAAGAGTGTTGGGGAAATTACTCCTCCTTGAGGTACCCCCTGATGGAGCAACACTTTTCTGCTCTGCAGACCGTCAAGAGTGACTCTAGTTCTCCTGTTATGCAAGTATGACTGGATCCATTTCATCATGTTGCCTTGGATTCCACTTCTCCTAAGTTTTGCAATGAGGCCATCTTTCCACACCTTGTCAAAGGCCTGCTTGAAGTCGACCCAGATCGTTAGGACCTTTTTCTTCTCCTGGAAGGCATCTTCTATTTCTTGAGACAAGTAAGTAACTTGGTCTTCTATACTGTAGCATTCTCTAAATCCAGCTTGTTCCGGCACCAGGATCTGCTCAGACTCTAAATACCATTTCAATCTGTGGTTGACTATTCGCTCCATAGTCTTCCCAACACAGCTTGTGAGACTGATTGGCCGGTAACTTGCAGCCTCGGTCTTACATTTCCCTTTCTTTAGTATGGGTATTGTGATGGCTTCTCTCCATACTTGGGGTACCGTTCCTTTCAACCAGCTGTGGTTGAATATCTCAAGCAGTTTTGTCTTTGCTGCTGAGCTCAGATTTACTAGCATTTCGTTGCTGATTTTGTCTGGGCCGGGTGACTTTTGAAACTTAAGCTTGGAAATAGCCTTCTGTAGTTCTCCTAGTGTGATGGGTTCCCTCATTGGGGCAGGAGTATCTGTCTGTCCCATGGTTGCCAGTATTTCTTTTCTTATCTCTCTCTGATGGTCTATGTTAATGGGTAAGTTGCTTTCTGAACTGTATCTTCTAGCAAACAAGTCTGCAGCTTGTTTTCCTCTGAAAAGTTTGCCACCTTCATCCAATGTGATAGTCTGCCTTGGTGAGGAATGCTCTTCATTTAGAGACTTGACTAATCTCCAAAGTTTCCTGCCGTCTTTCTCAAGGTTCAGCGATGCCGTTTTAGTTCTCCAGCTTTTCCGCTTTTCTTCTAGCTTTGTTCTCTGAAACTCTGCAATGTCTCTGTTCTGTACCTTGAGGGTAGACAGCAGCGTGTTCACCTGATGCCTGAATAAACCACCTGAGACATGGATTCAGAAATAAACTGGACACCATGATCCGATAAGATCTTACGCGGAAAACCAATGCGCGAAAAGATCAACCATAATGCCTCTGCAACACTAGCAGATGAAGTATTTTTCAGAGGTATGGCCTCAGGCAAACGAGTACACATATCAATACATGTAAGAATATGTGTATGTCCTCTGGCAGAAGGTAGCATAAGACCAATGATGTCAATCGCCATTTTATCAAATGGTCGAATAGGGATGTCCGCAGCTTGAATAGGAGCCGCATGATATGGACCCCGTACTTTAACTTCCTGACATGTCACACAGGAACGACAGTAGATAGTCTCATCTTTATGAATGCCTGGCCAATAGAATGCAGATAGCACTCTGGATTTGGTTCGTGAAAAACCCATATGGCCTGCGCATTGAGAGTCGTGTGCATGACGCAATATACGAGCTCTCATAGAAGAAGGTACTAAAATCTGAGAACGTATGGATGAATCAGTTTCCCGTATCATTCTCACCAAAATACCATTTTTAAGTGCAAAATTATGTCTAGATTTTGAATTTTTGTTGGTGGCATTCTTTTTGTTAACTAGTTGAAAATTTTTTTTAAAGAAGCATCATTCTTTTGTAAAGTAGCAAACAACTCCCGTGAAATCATCGTCATTATTGGCATTGACCGTAGGTTCAACATCTGAGTTGGTGTGTACACATATTTAACAGATGCAGGACCTGGGACTGCAATTATCTGTTAATGCCTGTTAAGGACATAAAATGTACTCAACACTATGAGAGAAAGCCTGAGACAAACCACCAACTATGAGAGAAATAGATGTGGTTATATGAGAGCTATGAAAGAAAGCCTGAGACAAACCACCAACTATGAGAGAAATAGATGTGGTTATATGAGAGCTATGAGAGAAATCCTGAGACAAACCACCAACTATGAGAGAAATAGATGTGATTATATGAGAGCTACGAGAGAAAGCCTGAGACAAACCACCAACTATGAGAGAAATAGATGTGATTATAGGAGAGCTATGAGAGAAAGTCTGAGACAGTGCACCAACTTTAAGAGAGAGAAATACGTGTGTTTATATGAGAGAAGCCAGAGGCAGATCGCGAACTGAGAGAAACAGATGTGATTTTAGTGATTATATGCAAACGAAATGACGGGAAAAAAACCCACGAATACGAGCACAGAAAAAAAAAAGAGCTTGCCATGAACTATTTCAAGGTCTAACCTCCACATAAATTTGAACGACATAGAAAAAGAAGCAAAATAAAATCATGAAATATTTATTGTTATTTATTACAAATTATACTGCAACAATTGAGCATCTCATTCAGTGTATCGCTATGCTTGATACTGATGGTAACAATCCCCGAACATGTGTATCTCTGTTACAGAATATCTGGCCTGGATCTTTCAAATAAGTGCCTACGTTATCTGGCCTCTTACGGACCGGAAAAGGCGACTCATTCTCTTAGATAGGGGTTCCCAACCTGGAGTTCACGTATCCTCAGGGGGTACGAGAAACTTCATAAGGGGGTACGGGGGATATCTGGTAAATAACTATGTTATTCTACTGATAAAAGTATTTTTAGTCCGTTTGTAGCAACTTATGACTATAAATCAGGATTCTCAGTCTTGTTCTAAATCAAATCCACAAAAAACAAGAAACAAATTGGAGGCTGAACATGATATGTTGGTATCTCTTTAAAAGAATGTAGCAAGAATAAAACTATTGGTTAATAAGAAACTCCGTTGGAGGGACAGACAAAAGGTTAGAACAACTTTTATTGCATTGGGAAATATATGGAGATCACGAGAAATCATGTTCTTCTTCTTCTTCCTCGTTCGTCCTGAAAAGGACGTTGGTTGCGTTGTGTCTGTTTACGCCGGAGCTGCGATATCCGCGCCTTTCGGCCGACACATCCGACTTCAGCGCGGCATTTTTTGGGACTGGGTTTGCCTTCCCTCTTCGATCCCTACTCTCTCAGCCAGACTGCAGTGATGCAGCCTGTTTCCAGGACCACTACGTGGAGGTGGAGTAGGGTCTTGGTCAGCTCTGGATCGCTGACGCAAGCAGTCAAGCTATGGGTCGCTGAGTGCATTCTCTATTGCTGCATCTTTGGGTCCCGAAATCATGTTCAACATTAAAATTAAAAATCTTCAATTAAAATGTTAAGTCAGACTTCTGGTATGGCTCTGAATATGCAGAAAAACAAAAACAACAACCAAAAAACAACAGACTTTTATAAATGGGTGCTTGCGTAGAACAGAAGGATTGAAGTGGTATGGCAAGATGACTAATGTGGAACTGATGACAAGAACCAGACAAGAACTAGTGGAACAAAGGAAATACGACGATTGAGATGGAGCGGACACACATTGAGAAAACCTGTTGATAACATTACAAGACAGTCCTTGTTCTGGAATCCCCAAGGAACGAGAGGTAGAGGAAGGTCAAAGATCACACGGAGAAGAGAACTGGAGATAGGCTTGAAAGGGGATGAAGAAGACATGGAAAGATCTTGAGCTGATGGCACGTGACAGGAAGACTTGGCAGACGTTTGTTGAAGGCCTATGCTCCTTGTGGAGCTGAAAGAAGAAGAAGAACAAGAAACAAAATCAAAGGTCTCACTAATTCCTTTGATTGTGTTATAAAAAAACATTTAACAATTTTATGATACTAAAAATATTGTTATACGTCAATAAACTCTTAATAACATAAATAATTTATTTTCGTATGCACTTATGCGCGGTTGTTGTTGTTTAACTAGCGCTGCTGAGTTTCTCGCCCTTTTGCAGCCAATATCAAGTTGAAAAGTCCTTAGTATAATCTACACTGTAGATCTAGGCTTTTCCTGTGGCTTTTCTGCCATTCCGAAACGTGCTGAGTTGAAGTCATGAGCTCCAGTTTCTCCAGCTTGGATTGTATTTAATGGATTGTCACATCTGGTCCCAAGCTAGGAGTAAGAAGCGCATGGCATACTGTGCTTTTCCCGCCACTCAAGGGGGTTCTCCAACTATGAAGAGCGAAAATACTGTACTCTGGTTCTGGGCTCGCCCAAGAAATGTCACGTCCTGCACAGAGCCACTTCTCAGCTTCCCGTGCCTATATGTGTTCATAGTGAGATCCTCCTACATTCAGTCAAACAGGTCAAAACCAAAGAATCACATTTGAGGCTTAAGTGACTACTCCAAGCTTAGTGTGCAATGCTGGGCTCTCAACAAGCTTCAACACAGAGGGAATCCATGGAAGTGATTTCAAGAGTCAATGAGGGTGTAATTAGCCTCACAGACAGAAGTTTACTTCCACATATGTATATTGTAACATTGTGCATAGTTGCTGGTCATATAAGGATGACTCCAGATATGCTTCCATGCATACATATGCACGTTACACTCTGCAGTTTATTCCTTTTCATACTAAATACGGGATGCAGGAAGATTTACTGAAATCCAAGAGGGTGTAGGGACCAAAAAAGGTTGGGAGCCCCTGCTCTAAGATGTAAGCAGATGAAATTTCTCAGGAGCTCTAAAATTCTGACATGTGATTACAGCAACATTGGCGTGGTGCGGCTTTAAATACCAGTGAAGCGAAGTGAAGTATTAAATTGTAATATAATTCATTCTAGTCCTTTTAATCTTTATATTTCTTCTTGTGCGTTCAGTTTGTTAGTCACTCTAAATCTGCAGGCCTGTCGCCAGGAGGAACTCCACAATCTTCTCCATGTGCACGCGATAACCCCATAGCTTCTACCTCAGCTCTGTACTCTTTGGCCAGGTCTGACGGAATCTTTAGACTGATTAAGATCCCATTACACGCCCATTGAGGCATATATTTTTTTGACCATCGGCACACAAGGGGTGATATGGTCAGCATCACGCCGGCCGCCTTAACCGTCCTAGAGTTGCTCTGGTACCCAATTCATGAGGCTGGGTCGACCCCGGAGCCGTCTGCGGTCTAAAAAAATCCCATCTCAACTGGGGATCGAACCATGGACCACCGAGCTAGGACGCCAGTGCACTAACCACTGTGCTACCGCGGCGTTTAGACCGACTAACTTGCCTAAAATATTACTACTTTCAATGATAGTATTACATTCTATGTGTAGCAATTATATCGGGTTTTCTGTTGTTCGATTGTGTTACATTTTGCTCCATTAAACCCAAAGAGTTAATAATGACAAACTTGCTTCTAATTTTCAGTATACCACTATTTGAGTGTTTTTTGGCAGAGTTTTCTATTATTATATTGTATCAGATGTGGGTCTTCTTCTTCTTCTTGTCATTTTTTCTGAGCACTTAGAGGTGCGTATATCGTCTTCTTGTCAGATTTCTGAGCACTTAGAGGTGCGTATTTCGTCTTCTTGTCAGATTTCTGAGCACTTAGAGGTGCGTATGTCGTCTTCTTGTCAGATTTCAGAGCACTTAGAGATACACATTTCTTCTTGTCAGTTTTCTGAGCACTTAGAGATACACATTTCTTCGTGTTAGTTTTCTGAGCACTTAGAGATATAGATTACATCTTCTTGTCATTGTTGAGTGCGCATCATGGGGCATAGCGATTATGTTAAAGTGGAGTTGGAGAGAGATCGCTTTGCACCATGTTGTACACTCACCAAACACAAAATAAATGCGATCATTAACTATGACTACGAAGTAGCATAAAATGACGTAGAAGACATAGTGACAGGATTCCATAGCGTCGGCTTGTGTGACAAGGTTCACTTATAACAGTGTAGTTGATTCTACTTTCAAAGTGTTTATATTAGATGTAGATTTCAATCAGAAATCTAGTGTGATTCTAATTCAATTGGGGATAAACCCATCTCGTCAGGAGTTATGAGATTCGGGTAAGATTTAGGCTAGTATAGCCACCAGATATTTGAACAGTTCAAGGGTATCGTAACCGTCATGGAAGGGTATGGATGCCCAAAGAAAATATGTATGATTGCCGACTAAAAGAAGATGTGCAGGAAGGCACTGAAGTGAAATATTATGTATATGGAAGGAAGACAAAATATGTCCAGTGGAATTCCTAAGAATAAAATATATGAAGGAAATAATAATTATGCCATGGAAGCACTAAAAGAAAGATAAGTCTTGATAGCCTAAAGAATTTTGAAGAAGCATGGACTTATGCAGAAATAATTTATGAAATGCCAGAATCGATGATTTAAATGAAACTGTCAAATTGTATTAAGAGCAATGTGTCGCTCATATAAGTTCCTGTGTTGAATAAAGTGAAAGTCGTTTAAACACAGAAGTTTTCAAGAAATGATTTCCAGTTGGAAGCATGAGTTTGTAGAGATATAACCAGTTAATATTTGATGACAGTTAGTCAGATGAAAAGACTTAGAACACAAAGAACAGTTCGATTACGAATAGAAAAACTGTGGCCAGAATTTTGGTGACTACACTTCAGAACATTAATACAATATCCCTAGACATCATTCAACATACTGGAGCCAGAAGGAAAAGTTCCTTAACAGTCATATTTCTGAGTACTAGGAGATCTTCTTCTTCTTCAAGTACCATGTCTGCTGGCGTAGACGATCATGTTTCTCCACAACGTCCTGTCTCCAGTACTATTTATTAAATCTGTTGACTTCTTTCCATGCCACGATGTCAAACCTTCCAGTAACATCTCTCTTTGTCGTCCTCTATTTTTTTTTCCTTTCTATCTTTCCTGTTGTCACTATGCACTTATCATAAAATTGCTAAAGAAAGTGGATTGCTTTATTATAGCCTGAGGAATAAGCTTCATTTGCTCATCAGCCTCTTTCAAGACATCTTCATTACTTTTTTCAAACTTCGACCGTATGTATGATACGTATTGTATTTTTTACTATAAAATACATATTATACGCGCGCGGTAAAACGTCCGTACGTTGAAATGCGCTGCATCACTGCGTCAAATGTTTCAAAACCTAAAAATGTATCTCCAATTGAAACATATCTAGATTTCGTTTGCGTAGATGGTCATCATTTTCGCTCTGTTATTAGATCTTTGCTTTTTCAAATTTTTGTAGAACATCACTAGGCACTCTAGTGCATCTTGCAACACCTGATACTGCTTCTACTCCAACGTGAGCTCTGATTTGATTCGCGCTTCCCTATAACTGCTTGTTACAGTACAAACATTCTAGCAAACTGTTGTTCCTGTTTTCCTTAATTATTTAGACGTGATCCCATTCTCTTCCTTTGTCTTTAGGCATACTTTAGGGGTTGCTGCAATTGAAATAAAAACAAACACAAACTTATGCAATCATGCCATATGCTATATTATAGGCTGACATACAGAACGAATTATTTAAAAGATGGCTGTCCATACTTATAGCGTATAGCGCTAAGGTATCCTGTTCGTCGCATTTCAGCAGATGACCATTTTTCTGTAAATCTGAACGTTTTAACACATGTTCGTCTAGCAATTCAAGCTGTAGTTTAAATAAAACATATATGTATGATATTTACCTTTAAAGTGTCAGCAAAACTCTTGTTACATAAAAACAAACAACTTGTTTTTTTTTACACATTATGCGCCAATGATGTAATTTCACGCTTATACCTATGGAAAGCGCCCCATGTCAAACTTAAGCAAATTAATTTAACGTGTAATAACGTATTATACGCGTATTTTTTTTTTGCAATAAAATATGTATAATACCTGTATTTTATTATCAGACATTACGGTCGAACATTACTCTTTTTAGCTGTTAATGGTATTTTTAACATTCTTTTTTAAAATCACATCTCTGTAATCTCTAAAAGATACAGATGGTAAAGGCAGCGAGGAAGGGTACCCCGCCTAATAAAGCTGAGACCTAGCACATTGAAATCTTTCACTCCCCTACGTCAGTAACTGATATAGGATTACGTTTACCTTTTCCATAATTGACAGGATGAGGAACTCAGGACAGAACTATTGTAATTTTAAGGAATGATGAACGAGGCAAGAAGAACAAGAAAGTGGTAATGACAGGTTTTGGAGCTCACGGAAGCACATTTCTCTCTAAAATTCCCAGCTGTCCCAACTAATTTTTTGTTTATTTAATTTCTCCCACTCCGTCTGGTCTTTTCCTTTGACTCCTGTTTGTGCTTTCTACTTTTTCTTGTCACTTTTTTCAAGTCTGCGCGTTTATTTATTTGAAATTTCGGTTATCCATTGCCATCCTTTAACTTTTAAAGAGCAGACGACAATGCCACCATGTGGTTTAAGTCTGTGACCGCCAAAAGTCGTGCAGGTTCCAGACCGGGTAGATGAGGGAGATAATCTACAGGGGAAAAAATGGGGCTGGATGCTGGGTGCGTTGAGAAAAGTGCTAAATTTTTTTGAACTCAGTAAAAACTGCAGACATGGAAAAGTGTAGGGGAAAGGATGGTAGGCAATAAATGTAGAATTGACTTGGGTTTTTCCCACGATGTGGGTTATGTGAAATGAGGGATATATAGAAAGCCATACAGATATGCCATGGAAAACAAATTACTTTCATTGAGGCGTAAATCAAACTTATGAATACAGCAAGAAACGGGCAGCAGATTGGAGAAATGTGCGCTATGACTGCCATGTAAATTAAACAAACGAACACAAAAAAAAAAAAAAAATGAAACAGCCAGACAGTAAGAAGAAAACAGAGAAACACTGTAAAACTTCTTATAAATGGACTAATAGGGGAAGGGAGGAGTCCTGATACTGCCGACTGGCCGGTACTTCGGATTTATGTATGTATGTATGTATGTATGTATGTATGTATGTATGTATGTATGTATGTATGTATGTATGTATGTATGTATGTATGTATGTATGTATGTATGTATGTATGTATGTATGTATGTATGTATGTATGTATGTACGTACGTACGTACGTATGTACGTACGTACGTACGTACGTACGTATGTATGTATGTATGTATGTATGTATGTATGTATGTATGTGGTAACAGCCCTCATTAACGCTCTATGAATTTATGTAAATTTACTTTATGTAAATTCTAATGATTCTCCTATATGCCATGTTGTATTTTATTATATCATGTCAGTACATATCAATGTATTTTCAGGAGAATAAAGATTATGATATGTATGTATGTATGTCAGTCAATCACAATTATCTCAATCCCCTGCGGCAAATAAAACCGTTTACATTGACACATATTTTTATTCTTCTCGTAACCCTGGCATGTGGAACCGAGGTCACTGCTTTAATATTCCGGATTCACCTGTAGAGAAAAAAAAAAAAATCTTCGAAGCTGGGAATTTGCCCTACTTTTCACCGCTGGACCCAGTCAAAAGTTCTGGTCACTATAATTATTTATTGTTCCATATGCCGGTCCCAGTTTTAATGATCCAGAGAACGGCCTTTTGTTCAATGCACCTGCTACCCGCACGAGGCAGATGGCAGTTACCTTGAGACCCGCTTCCTATCTTGACCAGATAACTTAAAGAAAAAACGTTTGCATCGTTTTGGCATGGCGCGCCCTGACCACCATAGACACACGGTCCGTCAGTTATAGTAGAGCGCATATCCAAATAAAAAAGACCATGTGGTCTGGATATTTAAAAAAAAAAAAAAAAAGTAGTCCCATAGCAGATACTAACGTAGGAGAGTGAAGTGTTAGAGACCTCACTATACAAGGTCTAGTATTGACAGGTGGGTTTACCAGTTCCCTTACTCGCAGCCTTTTCCTTCCCTATCTTAAGAGCAAAATCAGTACCCATTCACTGTTGGGTAGATTGGAGCATTGAAAATAACAGTGGCCTACTCTGGAACAACAGAAAACGTGAGTTCTGCAGGGTGTGAAAAAGTCCCTTCCTATTTTTAAACTGTTATTTCTTGACACCTATACAATTAATTTATATGAAACAAAATCAAAATAAAGACAATTGAATGTCATTTTATGACACAAACGCTAGATCACATTAACATCTAAAAGTAAGATTATATGAGAGCTGTTTACTTTCTGTGCTTCTCTGTGGTGCGGAATGCTGCAGAGTAACAAAGAACGAAATGTCGAAATTGTCCTCTTTCCACACAATCTGCCTAAGGAAAATTCTCCGAATCTTTTGGCCAAATACCATCACCAACCAAGAACTGCTTACTCGTAGCAACCAAGAGGACATCATCATCATCATCAGTTGCCATCTCCACAACGAAGGTTGGCTGTAATGGATCTCCAACGTCTTCTGTCTCTTGTCTTGGTGGTACACTCTGATAGACTCTTTCCCGTCCATCTCTTGATGTTATCTTCCCACTTATAGCGCTGTCTTCCCCTTTCACGTTTGCCTTCAACTCTCCCTTCTGTTATGGTCTTCTGCAAGGTGTTATGCCTTTTTATGTGGCCAAAGTATTTTAGCTGCCGAACTTTGACCTCCCTCGTTAGTTCTCTTTTCATACCTAGATTTTCTAGGACCTCCTTATTTGTTTTCATCTCTTTCCATGAGATACGCCCCATTCTTCTATATATCCACATTTCAAGAGCCTCAATTCTTTCTTCCAAATGCTTATTCATCGTCCATGTTTCTGCACCATACAGAAATGCAGAATATATATAACACTTTATGATTCTCAGTTTTAATTTATGAGATAACTGTTTGGATGTCAGTATATGTTTCATGTTGTTGAATGTAGCTTTGGCCATTCCTATTCTCTTCTTGATTTCTGTTTCACATCTGCCATCTTCTGTTATTATATGACCAAGATATACGTAGCTCTTGACTTGTTCCAGGATTTTCCCATTTACGCTTATCTTTAATGTGGGTTTATCGTCTGTTTTGCTAATTATCATAGTTTTAGTTTTCTCAATATTAATGTCGAGTCCATATTCATGACTTATACTGTTCACTTGCTTCACTAGTTCTTGTAACTCCTGTTCGCTTTCAGCTAACAACACGGTATCATCTGCATATCTAAGGTTGTTTATTGATCTTCCACTGATGTTCAGTCCTGGTATTTCCTGTATCTGTTTGAAAATTTTTTCGGAGTATAAATTAAATAGGCAGGGGGACAGCACACAACCTTGTCTGACACCTCTTTTTATGTCTATGTATGGTGAATAATTCCTTCCCGATCTTACTGTGGCAGTTTGCTCCCAATAAAGGTTACTGAGTATTCTTATATCTTTTCCATCAATACCTATGTCTTTGAGGCATTCAATTATTTTCTCATGATGGATTCTGTCAAAAGCCTTCTTATAGTCAATGAAGCACATATACATACTTTTTTGGACCTCTGTATATTTTTCTGCTAATCTTCTTAGGCAAAATATTGCCTCTCTTGTTCCACTGTTCCGTCTAAAACCAAACTGTTCTTCTTGGATTTCGCTGTCTACTTTACTTTTTATTCTTTCCTGTATGATTTTGAGCAGTATCTTAATTGCATGACTCATCAGGCTGATTGTTCTGAAGTCTGAACATTCTGTTGCATTTGGTTTTTTGGGCAATGTTATAAAAACTGATGTCTTCATGTCGTGTGGTAAATATCCTGTATTGTATATATCATTGCATATTTCTGTGATTGTATCTATACCAAAGCTCTCCAGAGCTTCTATCATTTCAATGTTTATGTTATCCATGCCTGCTGATCTTCCTTTTTGTATCATATGAATGGCATTTCTACTTCTGATCTGAGAATGTTTGGGCCTTCATTAGAATCTGGTGATGGTTTTTTACCTCTGTTGTCCTCGAATAGTTCTTTTACGTATTCTGCCCATCTGTTTGATATGTCTTTCTCATCAAGTAATATTACACCATTTTTGTTCTTGATACAGCTTCCTCCTTGTGCAAACCGCGACCGATTTGATAATTTCTTTATTTCTTCATGTATATCTCTTGTCATGTGCTTCGCTTCCAAGTCTTCTATTTCCTTACATTTTGTTTCTATCCACCGTTCTTTTGCTTCTCTACACATAGTACGTATGTCATTGTCTATTGTTTTATATTCTGGAGTGTTTTTTGCTTTCTTTCTTTCTGCCATTTTAGTCAAGATGTCATCTGTCATCCAAATTTGATTTTTCTTAGACTCCTTTTTAGGTAAATTTGCATTTGCTGATTGTATGCTTGTTTTTAAGCATTCCCATTTTGCGGTTGCTTTTTCTTCTGGGTTTTCTCTTCTATACTGCTCCATGCTTTCTGTCAATAACTGTTGGTATTTATTTTTTGACGTCGATTAAATATTTCTGTTTTATATATCTGGTTGTTTCAGCGCTGATATTTCTATCTGGGGTTCCTCCTGTCTTCTGTTTCCTGCTCTTTTCAGCTTTATATTTACTTTGATGACGACTGGATTGTGATCTGAATTTATGTCGGCGCCAGGATGTGTCTTTGCACTTGTGACACTGTTCTTAAATCTATGTTTTATCATGATATAGTCGATTTGATTACGTGTTACATCTCCTGGGCTTTTCCATGTGTATAATTTCCTTGGGTGATGTTCAAAAAAGGTGTTACATATGACCAGCTGGTTTTCTTCACAGAACTGGATAAGTCTGTCTCCTCTATCATTTCTTGTCCCTAATCCATACTGTCCTACTATTTTCTTGTATTTTCCTTTTCCTACTTTTGCATTCATATCACCCATTACTATCAACACATCTGTAGATTTGACTGGTTTAAGTGTGTGTGGTAGCTCTTCATAGTATTCTTCTATTTCTTCCTCGCTGTAATCTTTAGTTGGTGCATAAGTTTGTAAGATTGATATGTCGAATGGCTTTGCTCTCATCTTTAGTAACATCATTCTGTCATTGTGTGTCCAGTATCCACATACGTATTTTTCTAACTCCTTCTTTATCAACATTCCTACCCCTCTTTCGTGTTTTTCTCCTCCTGAGTGTATAAGCGTGTACTGGTCTCTTGTTATGTAGCCTGTATCCAAAAGTCTTGCCTCTGCAACTCCCAGTATATCGAGTTTCATGTCGGTTGCCTCTAATATAAGATTGTCCAGCTTTCCTTCTCCGTTTAGAGTTCTAACATTCCATGTTCCTATTTTTAGGCTTCTCCTACTAGTTTTTAGGTGGTCTTTCTCAGAATGCTCCCTTTCAACAGAATTTAAGGAACACTCGTCATTATGTACTTCCTTACTCATTAGAGGAGTTGCCTCTTCCCTGTTAATTTGTACAGTAGATTCTTCCCCAGGGGACAGAGAGTTCTCTACATATCGGTTCTTATCTTGTTGTTGTGATCCCATTACGTTCTGTAGGAAGTACGTGGTAAGGCCCCAATCTCTTCCACGGTGGCTAGCCATTGTCTTTTTCTATGTCCGACATGCCTCTAGTGCGCCACACACTTTGCTGTTTCGCTTTGCGAGCCGTTGATCTTGAGGACATGCACACCATCATAGCTGGCAGACGCTGGAGTTGGGTTGGCCACGTCCTCATAAGAGACCCCAATGCCATCACAAGAACAGCTGTGCTGTGGGCCTCTGAAGGAAAGCGAGAGGCCGACCAAAAACAACTTGGCGGAGAGCTGTGGAGACCGAGATACAATGAGTGAACCAGAGTTGGGGCACTGCACGAAGGATGGCCGCCGACCGAGCAAAGTGGAAGCAGTTTATTGCTGTCCTACAGACGTGATTTCCACTGACTGCTTTGACAGTCGGCGGCTAACGATCGAAGAAGGAACATTAACATCTCACTTTGAGAACCGACCTTTTCAATACACGACGTTTATGCGGGCGGCAGTTTTCGCGGAATTTTCCAACGTACGTGTATTGGCAATTAAATACCTTTTATTATTTCTTACATATTGTTTCTGGAAAAAAAAGTAAGCGTATAAATCAAATGGCAGTCATTTCTCCTTGTTTTAACATTTGTTCCACTTATATCCAATAGGTACAAGTGAGGATGTTGGTGCTTAACTAGGACGGCTGAGCTTCCCGCTCTTTTGCAGCCAATACCAAGTTGAAGATTCCTTGGTATTATCTACACTGTAGGGGTCCATGGGGCATGATGCGCAACATAAGACTCACAATGTCTCTCAGCCTCTCATGCTCAAGCCTACCTCACCTACAAGCGGCGGACCCTGTTCTCCCCAGTAATCCAGCTGAAGGTTGGGGTTTCAATCCCTAGCGGGAAGCTGGATGGGACAGCAGACGAGGGTCAGGCGAAATCATTTTTCCAACCAGTTGGGGCAGGGATGAGTCCACTCTCCCATTGAAGAGGTGCTGAAGTCGTCGATACTGGACCAGAAGGCGCACCGGAAACCACAGTTTCACGCAACTCGCTCTTTTATGGAAGAGTACACCGTCATCTAATCTGTAGATCTTGGCTTTTACTGTGGCTGTACTGCAATTCTGAGACGCGCTGAGTTAAGTCATGAGCTCCAGTTTCTGCAGCTTGGCGGGCATTTAAAGAATCGTCACATCTGGTCCCAAGCTAGGAGTAAGAAGTGCGTGGCATACTGTGCGTTCCTCGCCATCCCAAAAAAAGGGGGGGGGGGTGCTCTCGAAATATGCAGAGCTAAAATACTGGAATCTAGTTCTGGGCTCTCCCAATGAATCGTCTCGTCCTACACATAGCCACTTCTCATCTTCCCCTGCCTATCCGGTGGTACATAGTGAGATACTTCTGTATGCAGGCAAACAGCCTAAAGCTGGTGGTCATATAAGGACGACTCCATATATGCGTTCGTACATACAGTATAAACATTTAAAAATAAGGAGTGACTTTTCAATCACTGGGTAGGGAGACGATTTCGTCACTCCACGGTTACAGGGTAAAAGACAAGACGGCAACCACTTTATCACGATGGGAGAGTAGACGGGGTTTATGTCGAGGTGCCGTTCTTTGGGAACTCGCTGCCTAGTGTGTCACGCGATTGCCTCCCCTTGCTTTGCAGTTAAGTTCCACTAATGGTCACAACGCAAGCGTATCTAAAAGTAGGTCGTCCAAGGTATCTATCTTCACGCAAGATTACTCTTGACCAAGATGTAGATAGAAGATGAATGGCGCTTCTACCGTAGGGGAGCCTTCACAAGATATTCCCAGAAGTCAAGAACAAACGCTGCTTAACTCTTTAAGTCCCAATCGACTTTATATATCCTCAGGGGTTAGACACGCTTGGCCCAATCGACTTTATAAAGCGTTTAGTATATGAACCTCTGTTTGAGACTGTTTCTAATTATAACTACCCACAAACCACCCAAAACGTCATTTCCGACTGCAAGTACATTCTTTTAAATACCGCACCTGTTTAAGAGTGAAAGTGTTTCTGTTTTGCGATATTTATTTAAAAACGCACTGGGGTGGCCATTTTTGCTTGGGCCAAACCCACTTTCTTGCTTGGGACTGAAAGAGTTAAGGGCTGAGCAAATTTGTTAACTTATTATCTGGTCCGTCGCCTTTTGTGAAGGGGTTATGCAATGGTTCTGGCCCGTTAAGCCCCCAGTTGGAGTAATCCAACGAATGCCCTCTTATAATTAATGGCTCTATATTTATATATGAATTTATCAAGAAAAACTGGCCCATACGTTTGCTTTCGTACATATAAACTGAATCAACAATTATTGTTTAATGTAAAATAACATACAACAAATTTAAAAGTCAATTAGTTCAACAAGTTAAAATAAGGATTAAATGGGGTGAAAGTTATATTAAATATTTCCTCATTGAGGTTTTGGTAGGGCGTTAATAATGTCCGTATTTTTGCTGCAGCCTGTTACATAAAACTTAGCTCCAGATGAGTCCTGCAGCCGTGGTTTTCGTCACTTCGTGGTGATGAAAGCACTTCTTCACTCAATTTGTCCGATTTCGGCGGTTGGTGGTGATGCTCTTCACTCACACTAGCGGCGTTATTACCACAGTCGTCTGGTGGCTTGTAACTACAAACTGTGACAGATAGAAACAAATGCCTTCTGCTGAGTATATTTGTTCTCCGCAAACTAACAGGCCGATTGTCATGTGCTCCACCCACCAATATTAACCTCTCAGAAGAATTAAATTCCCGAGCACACAATGTAACTTAGGGAATAGGATGAACATTCACCAATATCCCTCTGTGTATTAACTAGGAAATTGCGTCTGGAGTGCATGAACAATCATTTGCCTGAATTACAATTAAAAAGGTATATAAATCTCACAAAATGATTCTATACACTTTAGGCCCATGTGATGTAGTCATCACTCATCACTGCTCCAGTCGAAGTCTGGGGTCGCTCTGCTGTCGGGTTTCCCGCACGACTAGTCAGAAACAATCACCAGCTCTTGCTGTAGTGGTTCATGAATATACTATTTTCATATGTTCAGGTTACCAGCCTCAGCCACTTAGCAAGAAACCTGTAAAATTTACATTAATAAATAATTTGTTTACACTTACCCCAAAATTTTGGGAATACACCCTTCTCTTGGCACAGATTTAGAATGGACACACAGCCCTTTAGTTAGATGCTGTTCGAATCACTGAGGTCTGGAAATATAAGTTAATTCCTCTGACAGCTGTGGTTCTGTAAATTCCTGGCCTGGGAATACTGTTTGTATAATTCCTCTTTTGACTTGGTCTGGGAAATTTGAGTTAATTCCTCTGACGGCTGGTGTTCTATGAATCCTGCCTGGGAAAACTTTTGTTAAAATTCCTCTCTGACTCCTTGTGATAAAATTCCCAAGTTTCCAGTCTTGTATTAAAATTGCGGGTTTACTTGTAAATTCCAAAGTTGCCCAATACTCGATCTGGTACTTCTAGTTGTGGAATTGTAAGTCCTATCCTCTTTCCTGTGGCTTGTAGGAGGTGTTTAGTTGACGCTGCGATGTAGTCTGAGATGTTCTGTGTCTGATTTCTACAGTATATCTCACAATCCGGAGTTTCAAATCCCAGCTGTGTTTCCTGCTGAATGTTCCAATCAATTCATTGTAGCTTCTGGCGAACCAATCAAATCTATCTAGCACTGTATGGGTGGGGAAGTTTATCATTACTCATCGCACGCGTATTTGAAAATATTAAATTTAATATACACGCGTGGCCTCTTACAACAGTGATGTCAAATCGTTACATAAGACTTCCGGCGCACCTCTGTCTATCACAATATTGTGACCCTGTGTTTCTGGCGTAATGACTTCCGCCCAGATGTCTGTCACGACAGATTATCTAATTATCCCCTTTATCTGCGTGCATCCGCCAGACATGTCTGTCAGACAGTGTTGTCGTCTTTCATCGTACGCACAATACACGCTTGTGTCAACACGATCAACAGCTTTCCAATGGGGTCAAATGTTTGCCCGACACGTTCCACAGGTTGTCAGACGGATTATGCGATAAGCGGGTGACTGGTCTGACGACTGGGTATTGTTACGATAATACCACAGTTCAGCTGGTGGAACGTTAAAACGTCTGAGGAGTGGCAAACAAGATAAAGACAGCCCTATGGCAAATACTTTCGTAGCAAATACTGCCATAGGGGAGTGGCGTGTTAGAGACTTCACCATGCTATGTCTAGCATAGAGCAAAATAGTGAAAATAACGAATGAAAAGGCATAAAGCCAAATAAAAGCGATGAGTGAGAAAAATGAAGAAAAAGAAAGAATACTGCAGAAGGGCTGAAGGTGTGAGAGATCACTCAAAAGAGCATGTTCAGACGTTTTGTCACATAGTGTTATCACATTAACAGAAGAAAAAAAACCATGGATAAGTAGGATGAGTGGTACTGATATGCGACGACACAATGCGAAATGAGGCAAATTATCGCAGGGCCGGCTGTAGGGGCTTAGTCGCCACCAACATATATATATAGATAGATATAGGTAGTCCCATCGCTATACTGCCTAGGGGGGTTGGTGTTAGAGACCTCCTTATATTAGGACCAGCATCGTGAAATGGTGTAACCAGTTGTCTTCCACGCTGCCTTTTCATTCCCTAACTCAACAGCACTGACAGACACCCATTTACAGCTGGGTAAACGTGAGCCTGACGCCGCAGTGTTTCGAACCTGGGGCCTTCGCCGCGAGAGGCCAGTGCACGAATCACTCTGCCAATCGCACGCTCGTTTTTATTGTAGATAAAAATGTATTAATTTTAACTTGGAGACGTTTCGTTCTGCAGTTCTCGTGGATACTGATACTGTGGTATGGACGGAAATTGAAAATTTAAATAAGATTTTTTTTTCTGCCAGGGATCCTTTTGACCATTCAGGGAATACTTCGAATCCCGTCTTAGAAAAAAAATTACATAACCGCATAATTCAAAATTTAAACATTTAAATTTTAGATTATGTACACGAACCATTAAAAAAAAATCCGTTCGCGGACCGCAATAAGCTCCGTGAACCACAGGTTCAGAAGCCGCATATAGAGTGACTACAACCTGGACACTGGATCGTAGTGAAACGGGCACAGCTCTATCACGTGTCATGCATGGCAGATTAATGGAAAGTATAGTACGAGGAAGACCAAGAAAGTCATAGATTAAGGGAGTGGACAGAGCTGTCAGGATTAGAGGATACATTAATTTAACAGGCCTACCCAGGATACTTACGTTTAGCAGTGGAAGAATACAGAAGGGATGGTTATTATAAAAATAGTTGAAGTTTATATCTTTGAGTTTGTGATGGACAATGAAAGGGTGATCTATCTATCTATCTATCTATCTATCTATCTATCTATCTATCTATCTATCTATCTATCTATCTATCTATCTATCTATCTATCTATCTATCTATCTATCTATCTATCTATCTATCTATCTATCTATCTATCTATCTATCTATCTATCTATCTATCTATGTTATGTGAATATGTGTCCTGTATGTATGTCTATCCGTTTGTCTGCCCATCTGTCTGTTTATTTATCTATCCGTATGTCTGTCCGTCTTTGTTTCTATCTATCTATCAAAAAGCCACTCAAACCAAGCCCTCTCTTTGTGCTAATCTTGCTCAGTCTTTGATCTGCAACCATTTCCTATCACATAACTCGCTAGATTTAGTGTTTGTTTATTACTAGAAGCCATCCTTGGAACTCTTTCCTGAATCCCCCCAACACTCACCAGATATCCGTCCGTCCTTTGAACGCTCCCCCTCTGAAGTTCCGACAACACTCGCCTACTCACATTCTCACTACTGCATTTTCTCTCGTCCTCTTAATTTTGTTCGTTTTTATTCTTTCTGTCGCTCCACATCCCGTTGAGCAAAGCTGCTTTCCCACGCTTTAAGTTCGGGCCCAGCGCATCTGCCATCACGCGATTCCCGGATTCAAAGTAGGCCGCTGTCTCGTGCCAGGCAGAAGGCAGTCTTCTCCAAGCCCATACCACTATGTCAAAATACCGCATCTGCTGTTCGCTTGACCTGGTATGCTTTTGCGGTCTTAAATTAGCATAGTTCATTAACCCTGTCTTACATCTCTCAAACGTTTTTTGTCCGGGAGCGAAGGCTGAAAATTGGAGAAGACACGAAATGAAAATAAACACTTTAGGGTAATACTGAAGAGCAGGATATGTACCGGACATAGAAGTTAATTTGTTATGTTTGTGCGTTGTATGTGTTTCTTTAGCTTTCTTAACTTCTTGTTAACTGTTTACTTAATTTCTTTAAAGGTATTTTACAGTTACGCTATTGTATGTTTTTGAAAATATGTACATGGATTAAAAAAAAAATAAAAACCACTGTAGGACTGTATCCTGCACCAGTTATTTACTGTACGGGGAGACAACCAAGTGGTTTTTTTTCCATCTCGTGAGAATATTCTGTACCCATAGTACATACTGCCGTAGTGGAGTGAAGTGTTATAGGTCCTGCATCGAGAGGTGGGATGACCTGTTCCCTTCCTCGCTGCTTTTTCCTTCCCTAACTTAAAGAGCAGAGTCAAGTACCCATTACAGCTGGGTAGACTGCAGCGTGTCGGTACCATGATTCGAACCCTGCATCTTTGCCACAATAAAACCAGAGCTTAAACCACTCTGTCAGTCGGACGTACCTATATACTGTATGTAGAGATAACTAAGTGGTTTTTTTCCATCCCATGAGAATACAGACTGATCAATTATAGCATAAAAGCCTACAACAGTAGAAGGTCCGGTTTAGGACTCGGTAAAGACTAAGAGGCTGATCATCATCATCCTCATTAACATCATCAATATAATTATCATCATTATCATTGTCATCATCATTATCATAATCATCATCGTCATCAGTATCATTGTCATCATTATTGTCATCATCACTATCGTCATCGTTATCATCACCATCATTATTATCATCATCATCGTCATCATTATCATCACCACTATTATCATCATCATCATCGCATAATTATAATAATCATATCGATGATAAAGATGATGATAATCATCATCTTTATCATCTTTATCATTATTATAATCATCATCATTATCATCACCACATCATTTTTATCATCATCACTTTCATCATTAGTAACATCCTTATTATAATCATTATCATTATCATCATTATCATTATCACCATAATTATCATTACCAAATCATCACCATCATTATCATCACCACACCATGACCATCATTATCATTATTATTATCATCATCATCATCATCATTATCATCATCATTATCATCATCATTATTATCATCATTATCATCATCATTATTATCATCATTATCATCATTATTAGCATCATTATCATCATTATTATCATTATTATCATCATCATTATCATCATCATCATTTATTTTCCTGTGTGCTTCTAACGGAGCATGGAGGTCATGACTGTACCTGGACCCCACTTGCAACAATCATTGACATAATCTTGTAGCAGTGCTTTCTGTGGCAATTAAGATCCAGATCTTCTTCTTGGATCCTTAGCTCCTGACTGACAGAGCAGTCAGTGGCCATCACGCCTAGGGGCGTCTTGTAGGGCAGCAAACTGTCAGCATTTTGCTCGGTCGCTGGCCATCCTTCGTGCCGTGCCCCAACTCTGGTTCATGCCATGCATCTCAACCCCCCACTGTTCTTCGCCAGGTTGTCTATGGTGTGACTCTCTTTCGCCGTTCTTCTGATCCAGTTGGATAGACAACATTACAGAAATCCTTCAAGAACACGGTCTCACAGCAACCAATGTAACAGACTTGGCGCAAGAACTAAAACTTCAGTTTTCCTCAAGGATTCACGTCAAAAGTGGACGGAAGAAGTAAAAGTAAGGTCATGTAAGTAGGGCCTAAGTGGATATAACAAACTGTCACAACAGGAAGGATTAAGGGGAGAAGGTGAGGGGAAGATTAGGTCAGGTAACATTCTTCAAAGCGAAGGCGATCATATTCCTTCACATTATCATATTCCTTTACATTATCATATTCCTTCACATTATCATATTCCTTCACATTATCAAATTCCTTCACATTATCATATTCCTTCACATTATCATATTCCTTCACATTATCATATTCCTTCACATTATCACATTCCTTCACATTATCATATTCCTTCACATTATCATATTCCTTCACATTATCACATTCCTTCACATTATCATATTCCTCAGTTCCCCACGAAGCATAGGTCTTCGATAAATGAATACCAAGTCCCTCTTGTCTTGTACCATCCGCTCAAGGTCTTCTTTATCCTTGTGACTTGACTTTGATCCACTGTCACTGAGCGTCAACTTTTGGTGACCTGGGTGCCATTAATTGGTATTGCGCATTTCGTAACTTTATCTTTTAAATTTATATCTTCAGTTCTCTTCTCCAAGTGTTATTTAGTTTCGCTGTACATCCTTCAATCTGGGGATTTCATAACCAGAATTGTCTTGTAATGCTATCTCCAGATTTTATTCAATCTATCGCCGTCTTCTTCTAATCTCTTATTCCATTGTCACTTGTCTGGTTCTTGTCATCAGTTCCACATCACTGATCTTATCGTACCACGTAAATCATTGGATGGGTATGAAAATAAAAAAAAATATTTTAAACACAGGCTTTTAATGCACTAAAAAGCCACAAATAATTTTTCAAGGAGTTTATAGCTTGCAGTCAAATAATGTAACATCAAATTGACAAAAAGCCTGGGGCGCTTAAGCGCTTATCATATATTTTATCCATAAGTGTGTTATGAAGTATAAAGCATAAGTTAATTTCATGTAGTATCAGCGCCCCCGGCTTTTTGTCAAAAAGTGATATTAATTATATACAGGTGTAGGTTATTTTCAGGTGGTTTCCTTCTTCAACAGTCATACCAGGCATTACAATCATTATAAATGATACTATAAAATACAATCATTATACATGATATAGTCATTTTAAAACCAAACTTCTAAAAGTGATATTAGTTTCATAATTATTTAAAGTAAATTTACATACCCTCTAAGATTCATACAAGCCAGATTTTGACCCGATTTAGTGAAGCAAGTCTGCCCGGCATACATGTAAGAAGGAATCAGTCTTGGCAGCTTTATCTTCTCTAGTCTATCGTTCTGACTGGTCTTCGTGTTTGTGAGTAGATCTGAATAAAAACGCACTCATATATATATATATATACAGGTAGACGCAAGGTAGTTGCGAATGCGTAAGGGACCCCGTTGATTGGTTCGCGGCGTTTTAGTCTTTTTCGATTGCAGGGACACCGCTGATTGATTAGTTGCGTTTTAGTACTTTTCGTTTTTCAGAGTTCCGAACCAACAGTGTTTTATGCATAATTTATTCTGTCTGCCGCCATCTTGCGCGAAATAGTGACTTCGCGTAATTTATTCTGTCTCAGTGTCTGCCGGCCATCTTGCGTGAATCCTTGAGCGCGGATTGGCTGTGCATATTTGTATATCAATTTTCTTGTAGGTATACCTGAGCCGCGACCTAACATAGCAGTGGGTTTACAACCGAACTTTACGACATAGCCCCATCATTTCCTAGCTGTGACCTGTCATAGCTGATGTGTAAACACCTGCTGTAGTTAATCGTTTCTCGTCTGTCCTTCCAGAGTAATAGGGTGCCGACTACATCAGCTCCTACATTTTCTCTTCCCGGAATGTAATTTACTGTAATGGAATAAGGCGTCAGAAGCGGAATCCACCTTAACAATCTCGAATTTATCTTTCTAGATGCAGCCAAGAATGTTAAAGGCTGGTGGTCGCTTTGGACAATGAAGTGTTTCCCATAAAGGTATGGTGAAAATTTGTCGATGGACCAAATTAGAGCCAAACATTCTTTCTCTATCGTCGAGTAATTCAACTCAGCGGCATTCAGCTTCCGACTGGCGTAGGCGACGGGTAAAAGTTCCTCTGGTTGGGAGTTTGATTGCTGCAAGAGAGTTGCACCAATACCTATACTGCTAGCATCCGTCCTTAATACAAATTCATGTGTGATATCGGGTAGCGTAAGGATGGATTTGCTGGTGAGTTTTGCTTTTAGCTCTGTGTACTTTTTTTCATAATCAGCATTCCATTGGATTTTATCAGGCTGTCCTTTCTTAGTTAAGTTAGTTAATGGTGCACACACAGAGTTAAAGTGGGGTATGTACTTCTGATAGAACCCACATAATGACACGAATGATCTCACATCTTTCTTCGTTTGAGGTCTGGGTGCCTTCTTTAACTTCTCTATATTCTTTGTGTCAGGAGACATATGACCTGGAGAAATCGTGTGACCTAGGAATTCCAACTCCTTACAACCGATATAACACTTGGTTGGACGTGCAGTCAATCCAGTTTCTCTCAGTCTGTCAAACAACATGGAGAGCGCTACTATATGCTCTTCAAATGTGTTTGTAGCAACAAGAATGTCATCCATAAAGTTAGTGATATGGGGACTTTGTAGAAGTTCCAAAAATTTCCTCATCCTTCTTGAAAAGATACTTGGAGCATTTTTCAGTCCAAAGGGTAGTACATTAAACTCATAGTGTCCGTCCGATGTACTAAATGCCAGCATTTTCCTAACTTCTGGTTTCAGTGGTATTTGGTAGTATCCCTTGCTTAGATCTACTTTCGATAAATACCTAGCTTTACTCAGTGTAGAGAACAGCTGGTTGGTGTCAGGTAATGGGTCCACCTGAGATTCTGTGATAGCATTTAGCTTCCTGTAGTCAATACATAACCTGTGTTCACCACTCGGTTTTCTTAATAGCACCACACTTGAGCTATTGGGAGAATCTGACTTTGAGATAATTTTCTTCTTCAACAGATAATCAACTTCCTCCCTTAGTGCTTGGGCTTTCGCATAGGGTATAAGGTATGTTCTCATGCATACTGGTGTAGGGTCAGTAACCTTCATGTCGTACTCTAACAGATTCGTACGACCTGGCTTATCAGGTGCCTTAACTTCATTCATCTGAGCAAAAAGTCTGTGATCCAGGATTGGCGTAAGTTGTCATTTTACATTCTATATTTTTCATTACTAACATGTGAACTAATATGTATATATTACCATGTGAATATTAATGTGTGAAAATCGCTAGTGGATGTCCAAGTCATTTGAGGTTGGTAATCTCATCATATAGAATGATGATTTCATGAACCACCACTGCAAGGGCTAGTGACTGCTTATTGCTAGTTTCTTCAAGAGAACTAAAAGCATTTGTAGTGCCAAGTTCCATATGGAGCAGGGAGGGAAAGATGAAAGAAATTATGTACATTCTAAGTATAATGTTTACATTTTCAAACCGGTGTAAATGTCTATGTAAACATATTCACTTTAAAATTAATTAAAGTTGCAAACTTTTCAACAAGTGTAGATATAAATGAAAACATATTCAATTTATATTGTGAACACTTTTCAATCAGTGGAGATGTAAATGTGAACATATTCTATCTGTACTATTAACCTTTTCATTTAAATGTAAAACAAGGATAAAGCTATTCAATTTAAATGTAAAGAAAGTTTTCTCTCGAGGGATTAAATTTAATTCTCATCGAGGGTAACTTCTGAGTTAGATGGGATGGTGGAATAGGAAGAGGGGAACCCATACTTATGGGTTGGAAAACGCAATACTCAGGAGAGCGTTTTGTTTCTATTCTTTTACCATAGTTGTTGGTAGTACCAGTGAGGATACTAATCTCTGGAACAAAGTGAAGGTAGAAGTGGACTGACGTAGAAACGCGGGACCAGCTTGGCAGTTAATCCTTGATTTTACTGGGAACGTGCTGTGCCTTTAATCTTGACCAGAGACGCGAGAACTCCAGTGACCTATCTGCACAGAACCAAACCATCAGCGGGAGCAGAACATACCAGTGGCAGCTAAGTAGCACTATTTAGCTGCACGTGGACTTCCTTTTAAAACTAATCTCCCATCATAACAGTGATGAACAAAATTGTGTGTGTGTAAAACACTATTCATTCTTTTAAACCCTTGTTAAAACTAAATGATTATTAAATTTGTTATTTGTAATTATTCAAATTTAACTTCGATTTAATTATTTTAGATGTACTGCATGTTTGTCTCAGTCAATTTACTAAATACACTCTAAACAGAGCTATACCATAATAATACGCATTCCACTGAGTAAATCAGGGTGGGGGCTTGACGAGCTGAAATTAATAATTGCTTAATCCTTCACAAAAGTTGTCGGCAGATCATTGAGTTAATATGCTTAGCCAATGCAGCATTGTTCTCGCTTTTCTAAATATATTGTGATAGAAGCATCTTTATTTCTCTTACAACTCTGCCAAGAGTAATATAGACACCTTTGAAGATCCACATTAGATACTCTTGAGTTTTGGCCACTGTTGGACCACTACTGCAAAGCAGGAGAGACAATCCGTGACACTCTCTAGCTCCTTGGCCAGTCGAACGCTCTGTAAAATATGTCAGTAATTGTGAAAGTTCATAAAGTAGCTATACCAGCTTTTGTCACAGGACGCTGTTTCAGTAGTACCGTACTCGACGTCAGACCACTTCTTTGTTGTCTTCCGTTAAGTCTGTTCTAACGTCTGCCTCTTGTCTTTCCAGCTTACATTGCGAAGAGAGAATTAGGTTAAAGAAAGTGTCTGGGTGACAAAGGAACTGATGACACTGCAAAATGACATTCGTGTGCACATTTTCAAGTTTCTTAATCTGTTTTTGTGTGCCATGGACCCTTTGATAATTATCAGGTGAAGGTTACGGACGATTTTGATTGTCAGGGGAAGGTTACGGACGATTTTGATTGTCAGGTGAAGGTTACGGACCCCTTTGATTGTCCAGTGAAGGCTACCTACCCCTTTGATTGTCCAGTGAAGGCTACGCACATTTTTGATTGTGCAGTGAACGACACGGACTACTTTGATTGTCCAGTGAAGGCTACACAACCCTTTGATTGTCCAGTGAACGCTACGGACCACTGTTTAGTGAAAAGTAAATTGTACATGGAAGCGTAATTGATATGCTTGCATACAAATAATAGATTCTATTACAAAGAAACATCGTAAAACATACATACAGTCATACTGAAATAAAAAAACAAACAAAAAATTCTGTGAAAAGAATATTGAATACACAAATCTATTTCAATTTTCAGAGTCAAAATTGCTGTGTAAATAAAATTCAAATTGTTAGGTTATGTACACGGACTCCCTAGAATTCATTGACTGACTCCCAAGTGATCTATGAACCACTAGTTAAGAAACATACGCATATGTGCTGCATTATGTACATGATAAGTGTTGTGGTGAATTTCCTGAATGTGTGAGATCTTTTGTTGTAACATAAAATAAAATGGATCATGATATGCCGCATTAGGTTTCTACATTTTTATATTCTCATTAACACAGGCTATCATTGTGTCAGACTCTCAGTCTATGCTTTGGAAGGTTCGAAGTGGTTGGTTGCAGGATAAATGGAAAACATTTCTAGACGCTTCCAATCTACAAGAGCTGGTATGGATATACTGTCCTGGTCATGCTGGGGTATGTGGTAATGAAAGAGCTGACAGACTAGCATCAAAAGCACCCATAGTGGGGACACTAGATATGGATAAGGGAGATATACTGAGAACAATTAATGATCGCCTGATAGAGAATGACACTGCAATAGATGAATCATCAAGGTTAAGGCTGTTGGAATTTGGCATCAAACGTAAGGCTAGTAGAGATGGACGTATGAGAGGATGCATCCATCGTTTTTACAACCAGCGAGCTACAGGAACAGTTAGCATTCACACTCTTAGACATATACTGAGGGAGACTGAGCACCTATGGGTCTGCCCGGAGTGCAATGATGTCAGTTCTTCATAACAATAATAATATATTCTCATCACGTGTCAAAATAAATTATACGCGAACAAGGTAATATAGGCATCATCATTGTAGCGAGATATCCTTGATACACCCCGCCCAAATAGAATAATATTACAGCATTTGAATTTTTTTCCACTACGCCAAGATAAAATATTACTGCTTATAACTCCACTTCTATAGTGATAAATTAGCAAGGGTAAAATCAAACTGTTAAAAATAAAACTAACTAAAGCATTCTTAGAAGCTATTAATAGTACAACATGCGACAGTGTGTCGTTAGGCCCCGTTTCTTGAAACACAAGACGCGTGGCAAATATTTGAATATTTGTTAGCGAGCGGGCAAGTTTCTCCTACCAAACCCCACTTTTTCTACACCCGTACTAATTGTTAGGAACGACGGATAGACAGCTTGGCATCGGTCCAAATCGCCACCGTCTTGAAAATACAAGGAGAGGGGGGAAGAGGTAGTTAAAGTGACAAAAGTTAGCCTAACTTGTTACTTGGCAACTGAAACGACTAACTCATGTGTGCAGTGAAAAGGAGGGGGGGGGGAGGAAAAGAGGAAACTCAGATTATTATTTCTTCGGAAAGAAAGAAGAATACAGAAATAAAAAGGGATGTTTGAAAAGTTTTGATAATATTGTTTATATTATTCCTTATAATGAATTACCTTGCCGGATAGAAAAGCATTGTAGTTGGAATAAATAAAGAGGAAAAGTACACGGATGGAAACGAAAATAAAGAAGTATATGAAGTTATAATGGATAGATAAAGGACAGTGGGCCATTTAATAATCACTTTTCATCTTTAAAATCGCACAATTAATAACAGAGATATTGTAGAAATAAGAAATTTAGACGTGCAGACAAACGCGCTGATAACTGCTCAGTTTTGAAAAAGAGGGGATGTTACATTTCTAACGCGTCTGTGAAAAGGTCAAATTGGCTAGATTCAAATTTGATTGGGTACTGATATTGAAAAGAGGAGAGATAAAACTAAAGGGTGGCCAAGCGAACGCTGCCACTTGAAGAATATTTGTTCACCTAGTCAGATTAAGAACAGTAGCAAAGCCTTGTGTGTGACCCATTGCCTTTGCGTCTGGACAGCGGCGATCAAGATTGGTGCCCATTGATCGCCAGTTAATCTATACTAGTGTATTATTTCATTGATTGCGGTAAGAGAAATGTTTATTGATATCTTTTAAAATATGTAGAGGCTAGCCTATTTAAGGCGCCCAAAGATTTTGTGTTGTGCGACATTGCCAATGGAAAAGACTTACGACATCATAGCAGTACATGCCCAAAGCAGTCTTATAATGAATGTAATTGTATTTGAATATTATCCAAAAAAACATGACGACAGTAAGTCAAAAGACCACTGGAAGTCCTTCACAGTGTCACAGGGTTTAAATGACACCTGAACACCTATTTACAATGTTGGGAAAAGAAAATAATTATAGGTTACCAGAAGGAGAGTGTAGACCCCACCTGATTATATGAAAGAAAGTCAATGTTTGAAATGACAGTGGCGTTGTAGCCATATGGGGAGAAGAAGATAAACACTGGTAAAAACTGTCTTACCAACTAAGGTGGATGAAATGGGTTGTCGTGAAGAGCTGACTCTCTTTGTTTTGAAATGTATCATGTTTTATCTTGTGGAATCATAGTATAAATATGATCTAAAGAAGGGACCATAACCTTCTCTTTCAGGGTTTTTATATCATACCAATACCCAGAACCAGAACTCCTGGAGAGATATACTAGTGTGTGAGGTGGAAGCTGTTCACTCTATTACAAGCCCCCTGCCACTTGTACTTCCAGGAAGTGGGAGAGACTGGTCATTTTTATTGAAGATCTACACGTCAGCACTGTCAACCTTGTCCCAGATAAGTGCATGTACTAGCACTTGAGGACATATCCACATCCTGATTCCAATACTTATTAAACATTGAAAAAGAGGGGATGATGTAAAACCCCAACCAACCATCTAATACCCCGTGTTAATATATGATAGTGGGGATCACACACCTTATTAGAGTTAGCATTATTAGTAATAGACAGAATGTCTACTTTATGCCTTTAATTGATGCATTTAATCACATTTCTTTGACTGATTTGACAGTCCTGTTCCAGAAAAATTAGGTTCAGGACAATAAAAATTGTAAAATATTATTACCTAAATTTAACCACAGTCTTATTTACTTTGATATTATTGAGTTATACTTGTGTTTGTTGAATTAACACATCACTTCACCTGCATTACCCTAGACATATAGCCATATAAATTCTACATCATAACTATAAAATACTGCACAGTGTGAAATCTGAGAGAGGAGGCGATAGGTCCCCTGAGAACACATCATCCTCATCAACTATTAGACTCAGGGTCCCACATAGCTTGACCTCACACTGTTGACACATATATCTACTATTTCTTGTCTTTATAACATCTACAACCTCTCCGGTGTAACACACCACAATCATCATCACCATCATCATCACCATCATCATCACCATCATCATCATAATCATCACTATCATCGTCGTCGTCTTTGTCGTCAACATCACTGCCGTCAGTATCATCGTCATCCTGTAGTTCCCTGTGAAGCATAAGTGTTCAACTTCTTCACGCCAAGCCATCCATTATAATTATGTCCATATCTTCTTTACATTTTTTTAAGGTAGAAAAAAAGATATTGGCTTTAAACAGGTGATGCGAGTAGTTTATTATAAATATTCCGGAGAGAGTCTCCGTGGTCAAAGTAGACTCTAGGGGTAGTCACACAACACGAATCAGCATAACTGCAGTGAGCTGACAAACACCTCCTTCACACTTTCACAAATATGCAGTTTATTATACTGGACAAAAAGCTCCATGAAATCAGTTCTCGCCAAAAGGCAAATGCAGTAATTAGTAGTAGTCCAGTCCGTTTACTATCAAACGCTGGTCAATGGCAATCATACAAACTTTATTATTCAGAGTCCACTGGACATCTTTATTAATAGGCATAAATGTCTTGCATCTAATAATCCAGGGACATCTCAGCTAAGTATATCGATGTCCTGGTGATGGAATGATGCAGGAAAAACACAATGTACTGCAAGAGCTCAATACATATAATTCCGCTCACATTCAAACACAAGCCGCATCTCTTCTTGCAGTCGATCACCTCATTTCTGCATCAAAGTTCGCGTCTGCCGTTCCACCATATCGGCATGACATCACTTCCTTTATTAATAAGTAAGTCCGTATAAAATTATCAGACAAGGAGCCCTGTTGTGCTACCTATTATACCGACATTATCGTTATGAATTTTAATCATAACATCACTCCTCCCCCCGCAAAAATAATGAAAACAAAGTTTTCATTATTTCCGTGGGGTGAGTATAACATCACCAGAGTGAAATATGGTAACAATAAAATTTCACTGTAAGTAAGAACCAGCATAGCACCCAGGTTTCTGTCATAGTGTAGGCAATTTAACACTAAAAGTGTGGACCATGGTTTTTAAGACCATAGCCAATGTCTACTTAAGGACAAATTCCTTTTAACAGCAATGTGAGGTCGCCACAGCTAAGAGTTCCAACATATCAAAAAATGATGGTAGCAATACCTGCACTCAAATACCTCACACCGTCCAATAACACCTATCTGTCAAGTCCAGTATCAGTTGTCAAATAGTTAACATATTGATCAACAGCACTAATGCAAAACATTATAGAATATACAGATTTTTAACAGAGTAAATAGATGAATTTAGGCAGACAATCATATTAGTAAAGTGAATGAATGCAACATCATAAGCTAAAAGATTAAAGTCATGTGTACATCTTAAGTACTAGTCATAAAAAGTATATTGTGGTGTCAATTAAAAAAAAACATGTTATATTGAACATGACGAAATTGTGTTTCCAATCAGGTACGTATACGCTGATCTAAGGTACTAATTGCAAATAGTTGTGAGAACCATTAAAATGTTCAATTATATAATTAGTGTGAGTGTATTAATGCCTTGTGTCAAAGACAGAATCTCATCACGATAATTCAAAGTAATCAACAGCTAATTAAAACACTGTATTTAAAGTAGCAATGTAATAATGTCATCCGTACTAGTGAAATAATAAACAAATTATGTCCAGAGAAAATATTTATAATCGAGCACAAAGTTCTGGTCCATGATTCTCTGCCATATTATAGTATACGTTCCTTCCTAATTTCACGTTAAACAACACTGTTCATATGTCCAACCTGATGGAGAATAATAATCGCAAGATAGGATTATTCTAGTTATGTCCCTTTGTCCATGAGAGGCCTCATTGAGTTAAGTCCCTTAATATACAGAAGCTGTTCCGACAATAGCATAAATCACCTTTTCATTCAAACGAATCAAATGTCACATTATTCCTAGACCATCAATGAATGTGTGTCTTTTTGCACCTAAACCGTGTATGTAAACCGTTAATAAGGTCCAAGACATCTATGTGATGAGCTGATTAAAACGAGCTACAACTTGAAATTGACGATCGCAGCATTTATCATCATCATGTGCTGAGTGAACATGTTCAATATCTGTAAGCACTGTCAAAAGAGTCACTGAGCGATTTACTTCCATTTTTGATGAAAAAATTAAGATATCAGCCTTGTTATTCATCACAGAGTATTTTCATATATCATCTTTCCATAGTAGTAATATATCAGGAAATTCCTGCTATAACAAGCATCGTCAGCAAAATACGTTCATATATGGTACACTGTCCATTGGTCAACATGCAGAGACGTCAGTTGATAGGTTTGCTGTCACTTCACACGATACTTGCATTTGCAGTGTTGTTAGCTGACAGTGGGTCTTTCACGCAACGTGATAACACATCCGCGACCACGTTCTGACTGCCTTTGATGGCACAAATGTCATACTCGTAGGGTTGGAGCGCAAGTGATGCTCTCGCAGCTTTCTCATTACGCAATTTTGCAGTTTTAAGATAGGACAAGGCCCGCTGATCTGCCTCCAAGACGAATTTTGCAACACTAAGATAGCGTTGCAATTTTGCAAAACAATACACCACAGCGAGTACCTCCCGCTCGACGATGGGGTATTTCTTTTCTGTAGGAGTCAATTTACGACTGACATACAGAATTGGATGTATACAATCATCAAATTCCTGCAAATGCGTAACGCCGATCTCTGAACCAGAGGCGTCGACTCTAAGGATAAAAGGAAATCTAGTATCAGGCAATCTTAAAATTGGTGATTAGGAAAAATAAAATTTCAATAAATTTAATGACTCATTACAAGAATGCGTCCAAACAATCTTATTTGGAGAGTTCTTTCTTAATAACGAAGACAGAACTGAAGTAATTTCTGAAACATTAGGTAAGAATTTTCTGTAGCATCCTACCAGACCTAAAAGACTGCGAACCTGTTTTTTTGTGTCTTTGGAATTTCTAGATTCAGGATCCTGGAGATAGTGGAATCCCCAGGCTTAAGAAAACCGTCTCCCACTTTGTAACCAAGAAAGGAAATTTCAATGAATGCTATTTTAGTTTTAGAAGGTCTAGTAGTAAGATGATGTAGACGAAGAGTAGTCAATGAAGACTGAGGTCCAAGAGTATGATCTCCCCAAGATTGACTAAACAGGCAAATATCATCAATATAGGTGATGAAGTCATCATGACTAGAGACAATTTTTCGCATCATACGAACAAAGGTCGCAGGAGCGTTGACGAGACCAAAAGACATAAAATTAAATTGGAACAATCCCAAAGGTGTAGCGAAAGCAGTATACGGTTTTGTTCTGTCTGACAAGGGGACTTGCCAATAACCTTTAGATAAATCAAATTTAGTGAAAATGGTAGCTGTAGATAAAGAATCTAACAAAGGCAGAGGCTCAGCATCCGAGATAGTCAAAGCATTCAAACGCCTGAAATCAATGCAAATCCGAATGGATTTGTCTTTCTTTCTAATCAAAACCATAGGAAAACTGTATTGAGATTGAGAAATTATGTTTAATTTTATCATATCCTCTATTTCTTTTTGTACTTGTGATTGAAAATGTACAGGGATAGGATAAGGTTTCAGCTTGATTGGTCTGAAATCAGTAAGGAAAATATTCTGTTCAATGATATTTGTACACCAAGGAATATCCGCGAGCACGTAAGGAAAAGATTGTAGTAATAAAGAAATCCGATCTTTCTGATATGGAGCAAGAGTTGGCGAAGTAGAAATATCTCTTCAAGTCTCAGTAGATGAAAGAGGTAAAGTAGGTAGAGACAAAAGAGGCTCAGAAATATTAGGCAATTCAGACAACTCTTCCTGTATGACAGCGAAGGAAGAGCGACGATCACTGGGCTCGTCGATAGCCTCAAATACTGGTTTAAGATGTAGAGAACGAGAGTGAAATTGTTGCAGCATGTTGATGGGAAAGGTTTTTTCCTTTCCTTTAATAGATATAATGTAGTCAATGACAATCTTTCCAGTACAGTATATGGTCCTCTCCAAAATACAAGTAATTTATTGTCCTTATTGTGATACATAGGCCTCATCACCCGATCATAAATGGCGCAGTTTTCTGGTTTGATTAACAAACAATCTTGCCTTAAGTTTAGCTTTTTCTGATTCTTCCACAGCTATCTGACATGCGTCGATAATTTTCTTTCTAGGGTTAACCACGTATTGGTAGGAGGTTTGAACATCCCCAGGCATGTCAGCTCCAACCAATAACTGTTTCAGAATGGACACAGGTCCTCTTGGCTTGGCACCGAAGACTAATTCAAACGGCGCAAATCCAGTATGTTCGTTCGGTATCTCCCGATAAGCGAACAATACCGCTGGGAGCACTCTATCCGAATCCTGCGGGTATTTCGCAGTTACCTTGCCAAGCATTTGTTTAAGACATCGAATGAGCCTTTCAATTTTTCCGTTCGAGATGAGGTGATAGACACTACTAAGTGATCTATCTATCTCAAACTCTCTCATAACTTAACGTCAGAAACAAACTGAGTTCCCCGATCTGATAATATGTTTTCGGAAAAACCCAATCGACTAAAAATTAAAAAATACTGCGCCAGCAACATCTGTAGTGGATGTTGTTTTCAGAGGAATAGCCCCTGGCCAGCGCGTGCACATATCAATGCATGTTAGCACATAACGATGACCTCTAGGTGACGTGACTGGTAGTGGACCTATACGGTCGATTGCCATTTTTGCGAATGGACGCAATGATATGTCTGATGCCTGGATAGGCGCATTATGCTTGGGGCGTTTCCCTGCCCCATCTTGGCAAGTTTTGCATGTGCGACAAAAGATGTTTACATCCCTTGTCACCCCAGGCCAAAATAAATGAGACAAAACCCTCTGTTTTGTCCTGGCAATCCCTAAATGTCCTGCACAATTAACATCATGAGTATGCCGTAAAACAAATTTGCGGAAACTAGTAGGCACCATAATTTGTTTTTTTACTGATGTTGAATCTTGGAAATTCCGAATCAAGATCCCATTCTCGATTGTATACCAGTGTAACGAATTATCATTAAACACTACATCAGCAGACTTGGCAACCTGAACAAATTTTTGTAATGAATCATCTTCATTTAGCTTCTGTGTGAATGATTCTTTGTCAATAAGTTCAACATGTAAATCATCCTCATCTGTCCCCTCCTTATAAGACATCTCCCCATCAGTAACCACCTCTTCAGTCACCCTCTCATCAGTCATCTCCTCATCAGTCACCTCCTCAATTTGAACCTGTTCTTTCAACTCTGCACGAGACTGAGCTCTGGTAGGGACAGCATTTGCCATAAGCAAATGTTGCTGCTCCCATTTTAAAATATCATCATTAGTGCATTCATGTAGTCCATAGATATTCCCCAGGGTTATTCCAGCGATTGGTTTGTCCAACAAGCACACGAGAGTCCTTCCTGAAAAATAAGGGATATCTAAAAATACTTCCGCAGTTG
The DNA here is from genome assembly GCA_024509875.1 of Oreohelix idahoensis. Lineage (NCBI taxonomy): Eukaryota > Metazoa > Mollusca > Gastropoda > Stylommatophora > Oreohelicidae > Oreohelix > Oreohelix idahoensis. The sequence continues at coordinate 45,037 of JAMPIV010012807.1, read as the reverse complement.
GATAATATTCCACTGTGCCCCCGAATGTAATGCACTTGACTTCTTTGCCTGTATAATCGGATTGGTCCACTAATGACCTACGCACCCCAACAGTAATGCATCCAATGTCCCGGAGCACTGAAACAAGCTGGTTGTTTACAAAACCCCTATTAAATACTAGTGAACCTGTCCCATCATAAGAGGACATGACTGGCAAAGGATGTCCACACAGGAGCCTAGAAACTCCCTCTGGCTGAAACAAAGAATTACATTCAGAACAATTAGTACTATTGGATAAGTCCACACTACATGCATTTGCATGAGAAGCAACATTGTTATTTTGGACATTGTGAACTGTATTATTGTCACTTTGATGCACAACTGTATTGGAACGTTCAGGATTTCTAGAACGTTGAAAGTTATTGTTCTGTTGAGAACTCCAGATGTTGTAATTATTTAGAGACCCCAAGACGCAGCAATAGTGAATGCAGTCAGCGACTCATAGCTTGACTGCCTGCATCAGGACCAGCGAATCAGAGCTGGTCAAGACCGCACTCCACCTCCACGTGGTGGTCCTGGAAACAGTCTGCAGCAGTGCAGTCTGGCTGAGCGAGTGCAAATCGCAATGGGAAGGCAAACCCGGTCCTAAAAATGCCGTGCAGAAGTCGGATGTGTCGACCGAAAGGTGCAGATATCACAGCTTAGGCGTAAACAAACACAACGCAACCACCGTCCTTTTCAGGACGAACGAGGAAGAAGAAGAAGAAGTAATTATTTACATTATTACCATAGAATGACCTGTGTCCTCTGTTTGATTGGAAATTGTATTTACCTCTGTTCCAATCCCTGCTAGGTCTGAAAGATGATTGTTGAGGTATGTATCCATCATCATATAAATGGAAATTCCTTTGAGGTTGTTGTTACCTATTGTTAAAATTATACCTCCCTCTGAAAGATCCAGTATTATTATCTCGATTAAATCGAAAATTTCTGTCCATGCTATTTGATCTCTGTCTGGGTAGATTGGACATCATAGTTCTAGCTGATGCCACTGGCAATGCATCCTTTATGTTAGTCCTGCTAAGATTTCTTTCAGGATGTGAAATTTGGTATTGTCGTCCAAGACTTTCCACAGCAGATAATGATTCAGGCTTTCTGTCCTGCAAAAAGGACAAAAAGTCACCACTGACTGAAGACAGCACCTTGTCTCTTAAAACTAAGCCAGCCAGCCCATCAAAAGTTTTATCAATTTTTGACAAATCAACCCATCTGGAAAAGCAAAGCTTAACTGATGAAATAAATTCAGCAAAATCCTTAGCTGAATCAGGCAACAATGATTTCAGTTTCAATCTGTAACCATTTTCCTCCAGTTGATACTTTTTTTTAGCAATAAAGCCTTCACAGTATCATAATCATTTCTAGTATGATCATCTATGGTGCAGACTGAAGTAAGAGCCTCACCAACCAATAAACTCATTAATCTGCTGGGCCATGTAGCTCTATCAATCTTAAATTCTTGGCAACATGTTTCATACCTATTTAATAAGCATGAAATATCGTCTATATTAGGATTAAATTTGGACAAATTTAGTTTAAAAGTAGAGGCATGGTCTTTATTTCCAGCCTCCTCACCTGCTGGATTAACCTGTTTATGTTGAAATCTTAATTTTTCCAACTCAATTTCTGCCAATCTTTGAGCGTAGGCCATTTCTGCTTGAGCCTGTACTAATTTTTTTTCCTCAAGTTCTTGTTGTGCCTTTATTTCTGCTTGAGCATGTGCATGTGCCAATTTTCTTCCTCAAGTTCATGTTCTCTTCGTTTATTCTCTTGCTCAAGAGCTAATTCTTCCTGTCTTTTCTTCTCAGCTAATTCTTCCTGTCTTTTCTTCTCAGCTAATTCTTCTTCTCTTTTCTTCTCAGCTAATTCTTCCCCTCTCTTCTTCTGAGCTAATTCTTCCTGTCTTTTTATTTCATCCCTAGCAAAGATTCTCTCATCTCTTGCTATGTCCATTTCCTTTGCATGCTCATTGATAGCAAAGGTTTTTAAGGCTTCACCCTCCAGACCATATTCTTTTTCAATCTTATTAAAATATTCCAGGGTAGCCATAATTCACTATTATTGTGACTCCAAATTGTCCAATAATAATTTAAATAATATAAATATATTTAATATGTAAGCAATATCAGCAACAATTATTTCACCACTCAATTTCAATCAACTGCATTAACTAAAGATGGTATATTAGGAGAAAAAAAAATAGACATACAAACAAGATTACAGGAGAACAGTAGAAAGAGCCAACCCAAGAAAGCACTAATGAATAAACCAAGGCAGAAATTTATAAACTGTAGAAAAATGAAAAGAATTGGCTCTACCACACTTATGACACTACAAGCAAAATTTTACAACATATAATACATCTAATAAATGAATTATAGCAAGATGAGGTGCACAATTCTTATAAACAATAATGAAGAATAAACCAAATAAAATACAATGAACTTGACAACAAATACAAATTTACAAATAGCCAGGGCAAAACAGCTGACAGAAATGGTAGTGATAAGCTCAGTACCAGCAGTAAACACACAACTTTGTAATGCCGGCCCCACTATCTGAGAAAACCATGCACCAAACCCTATAGAACAACCAAGCATTCACGACCATAGGATTGGTATTGTGAATTCATGGTTCCCTCGCCTAACACACAAACATGGAAATACAGAAATACATAAAACATATAATAAAAAAAGAACCCTTTCAAATGAGATTCTTCAAACTCACACTGTATGAATCAAGAAATTTACTTATCTGTTTTCTTGAGAGAAAAAAATCCTCCTGGGTCCAACTTCTGCCTCAGGGAAACAACGATTCATTGCAACTGCAGCGACCAGGGTAAGATTTCGGATGCAAACTTGCAGCCGATCAGCACCGCCATCTTGAAAATTTTCCTCACTTGACAAAATCTCCTCTTCTTGAAACATTCGTCCTCAGATTTGAAAAATTACTTGAGCATACTTGAAACAGTTCCACATTATACATTCATGATCCCTGCTTGAGGCCACCAATAACTGATGCGAGTCGTTTATTATAAATATTCCGGAGAGGGTCTCCGTGGTCAAAGTAGACTCTAGGGGTAGTCACACAACACGAATCAGCATAACTGCAGTGAGCTGACAAACACCTCCTTCACACTTTCACAAATATGCAGTTTATTATACTGGACAAAAAGCTCCATGAAATCAGTTCTCGCCAAAAGGCAAATGCAGTAATTAGTAGTAGTCCAGTCTGTTTACTATCAAACGCTAGTCAATGGCAATCATACAAACTTTATTATTCAGAGTCCACTGGATATTGTCTTGATTTAGTCTGTCTTACAACAAGTCATATCGTAAACCATACTGTAGGAAACTGTCTGATACTATAGCCAATGAAAACGCTCCATTCTTGGTGTGTATACTGGAACATTTTATGCTAAACATGGAGGCCCATTTTATGTAAATGATAGTAAGAAACTATTTAATTTCTAAAGGACTAAAGATGTTTAAAAGGAAAGGTATATATACTGAAGCACATTAAAAACGCACCACCTGTATAATCCAGGAACAGAGTGTGAAATGTAAATATAAGTGTGTACAAGTTTAGATATTTGGAATCTTTATTCATTTTCCTATGAATCCATGCTGGTCATTAATTTGTACATTTGATTGTTATGAAATTCATTGCATTCTGTGCAGGCAAGGGAGAAAACCAAAAATACAAAAAAATGCACGTGCGTTATCCTGCTGGAGAAGCTGCAAGTCTGGATAAATTGTGAACGCAGGAGCAACCAGTGCATCCAGAACCTCATCTCGATATGTCACAGCATTAACATTTCCACGGAAGACGTGAAGAGTCAAGCGATGGTGAAAACTGAATCCTCCCCAAATGTGAATACTGCCACCTCGAAATCGGTTGACACAGCAATCTGCAAAGCGCTCTTCACACCGTCGCTAAATCCGCATACGTCCATCTGCAAAGGATATGTTGAATCTGTTCTCGTCTGTGAATAGGACAGCATTCAACTGCAGTCTAGTCCATCTGATATGTTGCTCTGCCCATTGCAGGCGCTGCTAACGATGTCTGTGAGTCAAGTTTGGCCCAACATAAGGTAGTCTTGCAGTAAGGCCTGTATCTCTGAGTCGTCGTATGACTGTCATTCGAGAGACTTGCCCATGTCTACCCACTATTGCTCTTGCTGTTTGACTTGCCGGGAGAGAACGATTCCTTAGGTGACTCAGCACAATATGACGATCTTGCGCAGGGGTAGTAACTCGTGGTTGGCCACTCCGAAGTCTATCCCGGGCACTGCCAGTGGTTCCGTAACGTTCATTGAGACGTACAATAGTGCTGTGGTGGCAATTCATTCTTCTGGCAATGGCCCGCGAGCTCATTCCGGTCTCCAACATACCAATGGCTCGTTGGCGGTCGTTTTCAGATAGTCGTGGCATTTCAAGCACATGTACTGGGTGTTTTGTCTCAACGGCCTTTTTATACCGAGTATACTGCCACAACGCGTACACATTTTCAGGGTCATAGCTGTTGAGAATCGTGTTGCACGTGTAACTTTCATCGTTTTCATGTAGTCTGTACACACACCCATGGGTTGAATCTTGCACTTTCCATTCCAGCAGCCATTCGCTCTCTACCGCATGGCAAACACGGGGAAAATCCATTCCCACACTTTTTTTTGCCAGCTTCTCGGCATCAGTATATATAATAGTGGTGCGTTTTTAATGTGCTTCAGTAATATATTTCAACAACGGGAATGTTACTTTAGAGGTAGGTGCAAAGACTTCCTCGAATAGTAGTTTAGTTAGATAGAAAGATCGTTTTAAATGACATCTATACATCAGGGTAGTCCCCAATTTAGTTAAAGTCTGCATAGATTAAAATGCATGTTGCTAACTAAACAATTAGGTTCTTGTGTGATTATTCACCGCTTAAATCAAATTGTGGAAATGTATTACCTAAACCGAGAACCGTACTTTTTCTTGACTGAAAAAGTGTCATGTTTCTCCCCTTTCCCCCGTTGTTTAGAATTTTTTTTAAAACACGCCTGCCGTTCGTAAGGTTAATTTAAACCGTCTGCCGTAGGGGAGTGAAGTGTCATAGACTTCGATGTACTGGGTCCCAGCTTTATGAGGTGGGGTGGCCTGTTCCCTTCCTCGCTGCCGTTGCCTTCTCTAACTCAGGATCAGAGTCAGGTACCCTTTTACAGCTGGTTAGACTGATGCGTGACATTACCTAGCTTTGAACACGAAACCCGGTAACTTATTGCGGTAGTAGAGTGTTAAAGACTTCACCATACTAGGTCCAGCATCAAGAGGTGGGGCCTACCTAGCTATAAATGGGTACTTAACTTTGAGTTAGGGAAGGAAAAGACAGCGAGGAAGGAAACTGGTCTCCCCACCTCTCGATGCTTGATCTAGTATGGTGAAGTCTCTAACCCTCCATAACCAGCTGTAAATGGGTACCTGACTCTGATCTTGAGTTAGAGAAGGCAGCAGCAACGAGGACGGGAACAGGTGTCACGCATCAGTATAACCAGCTGTAAATGGGTACCTGACTCTGATCTTGAGTTAGAGAAAGCAACGGCAGCGACTTCCCTTGTTTCCTGTGTACCGTTAACTTGTAGAACTGATTCTTCTTCTTCTTTCTTCCTCGTTCGTCCTGAAAAGGACGTTGGTTGCGTTGTGTCCGTTTACAGCGAAGCTGCAGTATTTGCGCCTTTCGGCTGACACATCCGACTTCCGCACAGCATTTTTTGGGACCGGGTTTGCCTTCCCTCTTCGATCCCTACTCTTCAGCCAGACTGCAGTAATACAGCCTGTTTCCACGACCACCACGTGGAGGTGGAGTAGGGTCTTGGTCAGCTCTGGTTCGCTGACCCTGACGCAGGCAGTCAAGCTATGGGGTCGCTTACTGCATTCCTCACTTTTGGTGCATCTTGGGTCCCGAACTGATTCAATACCGTTTTATTGGTTTATAAACTTAAATAAAAATACGGGGGGGGGGGGGGGGGTGTTTGGGGGCGGGTCTGTCGTAAGCGTGTCATCTAAGAATGCACAAGGAACGCATTTTTTTTTTTTAACTTGCCCTCCCAAATCACAATGTGAAATGAAAAGAAAAAAAAACATTTATTGACAATCATCTTAACAAGACAATTTCGAGAACTACACGTTAAATCGTTGAAAGTATTCAAAAAAAGACATGAAAATAGGTCGTATATCTTTATCATCACTGCCCTACAGATCGCAAAGGAGCATGATGATGATGATGATGAAAAAACGGTAACGGTAGTCGCATAGCAGATACTGCCGTAAGGGAGTGAAGTGTTAGAGACTTCACTATACTAGGTCCAGCATCGAGAGGTGGGGGTGACTAGTTCCTTTCATCGCTGCCTTTTCCTTCCCTAACTGAAGGACAAAGTCAGGTACCCATTCACAGCTGGGACGACTGGAGCAAGATGATACCGTGAATCGAACCCGGCACCTTAGTCGCAAGAGACCAGCGCTCTAACCACTCTGTCAATCGGACACTCATTAAAAAAAACATGATAACGGATACAAACAGAATGTTAAAAACATGAAGGGGAAAGGGGGAGGGGGGGGGGGGAAGAGATTTGTGACGTCGCGTAAGGTTGCGTGTAAAATGTGACAACTCCATGGCCTTGATACTACGATTGGATTTGCCGAACTGAAGAAAAAGTACGATGCTCCGTTTACCCTCAACATTTCAAAAATTTTCATCGACGGTGAATTATCACACAAGTACCAACAATTATTATATAGAACGGTAGAGATAAATTCTCAGTATAATTCTAGCTTTAAATGATCAAAATCGGCCCAGAATTGAGCAAGATAATGAATATTAAAAATTTTGCTAATTGAACGGAAGGCAAAAATACGCCTCGCTTTTGGATTTTTAACACCGATTTTCCCCCATGCCATCCGAGAGGGAGGATGCGGTAGTATATAAGTCCTTGAACTTGGCGAATTGAGGCCACAACATTTTCAAAAAAGCAAGCTGAACAGAAGAGAGCGGTAAAAGTGTTACTGTTATATACTTTGCCACTGCATCTGCATAGCAGACCTAGATGCCTATTATCAGCCTGTTACAGCTTGTGTGTATTGCCTGAGGGTTTTATCCTGCAACTACCAAGATTGTACGAGGCATCCACTTCTGTGGGACTCTGTGGTGCGAACGTTCTCAAGGTTCATAGAACTAGCCACCCGGTTTTCCCGGCCTGGAGATTCAGAACATTGTGTGATCATGGCTAGAGTCGGATGCGTCTCAACTTAACAGATAAGTAGAAACGCAATTCCACTGGTCAGCCTATCCAGAGACTTTATGTAATTAATAAAATACAAATAACAAAAACAGATTGAGTGATGACTCATGAAGGACATTATTAAACTGATTACTAACTTCATAGTCCAGCGAAAGTGATAACTATATGTGAAATACATAATTGATACTTGAAAGATAAATTTATCACATTGAACTATTTTGAGAATTGACATTCCTTGTTTATTTATTTTATTTTGTAAACACATTTGAATTCTTTATAATTTTCCTAACTGAAAAGAGAAACGGTATAGGATCAATAAATTGTAAATATATACAATCAGTCTTGCTGAATTATTTAAATTGAGTTAAAGTTCTGGTTGATATATAGGAACATATTCAATTAATTAATTAATCCCCTAGCAGAGTCAATAATAATAAGAATAACCATTAATCAAGGGAGGATCTTGAGAGGTAGCACTTAGACCTTCAGGAACAAACACTATCATCATACGTGAAGGTTTATACAGCTTGACCCTACCTTTGAGTGTCGATACACCCTTACTCTTTTCAGAGAAGGGGGTATTTCTTGTAAGACCAGTCTCTTATCTGGCATTATCCTGGTATCATCTGATACATCTTTTTGTCCAGGATATCTTCTTATTTTCTTTAACATCTGAAACTCTCGCGACAGACATCTTTATGAATAGGCATACATGTCTTGCATCTAATAAATCAGGGACACCTCAACTAAGTATATTGATGTCCTGGTGATGGAATGATGCAGGAAAAACACAGTGTACTGCAATAGCTCAATACATATAAGTCCGCTCACATTCAAACACAAGCCGCATCTCTTCTTGCAGACGATCACCTCACTTCTGCTTCAAAGTTCGCGTCTGCCGTTCCACCATATCGGCATGACGTCACTTCCTTTATTAATTAGTAAGTACGTATAAAATTATCAGAAAAGGAGCCCTGTTGAGCTACCTATTATACCGACATAATAGTTATGAATTTTAATCATAACAACAGGACATAAAAGGTCAAGGTAGTCTCATAGCAGATACTGCCGTAGGTTAGTGAAGTGTTAGAGACTTCACCATACAAGGTCCAGCATCATGAGGTGGGGTGATCAGTTCCCTTTCTCGCTGCCTTTTCCTTTGCTTCCCTGACTCTGGTCAGGTACCCATTTACAGCTAGGTAGACAGGCGCGTGTCGGTACCGTGATTAGAACCATGCACCTTTGCCGCCAGAGACGAGCGCTCTAACCACTCTATCGATCGGACAGGACATGCGTTATTTAAAAAAACCCAGCCCATAACAAAATAAGGGCTTCCTTAATCTAGAATTCAATTTAAAATGCACAGAGGCACACACACGTACACACTAGCGTATGTTGTATACAACTTCAACGTTATCATAATCTAGAAACGCCAAAAATAGCATAGACTTTCAACAAACTTTCGCTAGGTACTGCAGTCCTGTGCCATCCGTTCAAGTTCAGCCATCTTCTCTTTATCCCTATCATTCCTGTCTCCAGTCTTCTTCTCTAAATGTTTTTTAGTCTCCCTGTCTCTCTTTTACCCCGGCGATTCCAAAAAGGACTGTCCTGTAATACTCTCAACAGGTTTGCTCAGCATATGTTATATCCATCGCCAGTCTTCTTCTCATCTGTTGTTCCATTTGAACTTGTATAGTTCTTGTCATCTGTTCCAAATTCCTCATTTTGTCATTGCCGTTTCCATCCTTTTATTCTACGCCAGCACCCATTTATGAAACCCTGTAACGTCTTGGTTGTTTGTTTTGTTGTTCTCCTTGTTTCAGAGCCATACAATAGGACTGACGATATTTGAATTGACGATTCTGATTTTGTGTCGGACTTGGTTTCTTTTGATTTCTATAGATTTCCCGCTGTAATGAAAACTCCTTTCTCCCTTATTTTGGACACATAGACGGATTAAAAATTAGACACAAACACCGATGTTAGAACCATATAAAATACAACGGCAACAGTATTAATCATCATTATCATCATCATCACAATCATCATTATCATCATCAACATTATTATCATCATCATTATTATCATCATCAACATCATCATCATCATTATCAACATTATCATCATCATCATTTTCAACATTATCATCAACATCATCATCATCAACATTATCATCATCAACATCATCATCATCATCAACGTCATCATCAACATCATCATCATCATCAACATTATCATCATCAACATCATCATCATCAACATTATCATCATCAACATCATCATCATCAACATCATCATCAACATCATCATCAACATCATCATCAACATTATCATCATCAACATCATCATCATCAACATTATCATCATCAACATCATCATCATCAACATTATCATCATCAACATCATCATCATCATCAACATTATCATCAGTTTCCTTCGTGCACCCTGCGGAGTATGGAGCCACCACTGCAGCTGAAGTTTCATCCAACATTCGGGGTCGGAGTGGCTAAGAGGTATGGCGTCCGTTTCGAATTCTTAAGGTACCACGTTCGATTCCCAGGAGAGGGAATATAATTTATGGAAATTTATTTTCAGAACCAGTGGTCCTAATGATGTCATTCATATTCCCCCCCTGGTCTCCTGGGTAGTGAGATCGGATGCTTAGCCTTCTCGGATAAGGGCGAATCAATAGGATGTCCCGTGTGCAAGTTGTGCACGTTAATTAAAAATCCCACGGCAGTTGGAAATCGTAAAGAGTAGGCCATTAGGTCCCTGTCCTGGCAAAATTTAAAAATTGGAAACCTACCCACCACAAAAATATTTATAGAATGTGTGACTCCTGTTTACACACATTGGGATTTTCACCGGTTCTACGGTGCTCCTACGTGTGTGATCTAAGGGAGGAAATCGGAGCACTAATGGAGTTGTCCGTGTGCAATAAAGATAATCCTTAAAACCAAAACACCATTCATCCAGTATTCATATGTTCTTCCGTAGGTAATTTATATAGAACCTACTTATTACATGATGACGTTGCCAGCCCAATATACAACCTCATATTAGTGGAATTTTACGACTTGCTCGGTGGAGATGTAGTCCTATTTTCTGTCACATGAGAGATTCCCCGATAACAACACGAGGTTACAATATCAATGACGAAACACAATTACAACTTGGAACGTTTAGAAAAGTTCAAGGAAACGAAAAATCTGATTGTGTTCTCCCCACGGTTTCCCACGGTCACGGAGTACCAGCAGACCCCCGGACCATCTGTCGTGGCGTGGAGAGATCACTAGGTTATGGAGCGACGGGTCGAGGTGGTAGAAGTACAGACCTGTCATTGCAGATGGTCTGCGCGGTCATTTAGAATGACGAGACAATAGGGGACAGATATTTGGTCGGCAGCTGGTGAAGTGTCGGACCGGGGGAACGATGGAGAGCTGTTCGAGAATGGAGAGGAAAAAGAAATAAATAAAAACTTTCTGGAGGACAGCATGATCTGCTGTGTAGGGATGAAAGAGGTGGGGGTTTTTGGGGTGTACCTACCAACTTGATAATGACAAAACCAGGTGAAAAGATAGCTGTGACAGAAAATGATGGCAAAAAAATGAGAGGGGAAAATCGGCAGTCTGAGGCAAAGAAAGGGGCAGACAGAAAAAGAAAATAAGTCAGAACCAGAGAAAGACAGATAAACAGAGACAGACAGAGACAAATATAGACAGAGACAGAGAGATATGTATATGGAAAGAAACAGATAGAGACAGATATAGGCAGGGAAAGAGGGACAGAGACTACAGGGAGCGACAGCTGAAGAGAGAAAAAGATGTACAAAGGAAGACAGAAAGAGAGACAATAAGATAATGGAGACAAAAGGCGACAGAGAGACAGACAGAAGTGACAAAGAAAGACAGAGGGCGGCCGAGAAAAAGGATGGAAGACAGAAGGAGAAAAAAACAGACAATGACACACAGAGAGAGACCAGACAGAGTGTCGGAGAAGGACATAAACACAGAGAGACAGAGAAAGAGGTTATTTAAATAGCCTCGCCAAAATGAGGCACGCACTTTTCAACCTACTTAAATATGAAAGACCTTTTGGTCTGGTGTTGATATATATATATCATGTAGAGAGAGAGAGAAAATCAATCAATCAATACCCTTTTAGCTCCCCAAAGGAGCATAGACCTTCAACAAACACATGCCAAGTCCTCCTGTCACATGTCATAGACCTTCAACAAACACATGCCAAGTATTCCTGTCACATGTCATAGACCTTCAACAAACACATGCCAAGTCCTCCTGTCACATGTCATAGACCTTCAACAAACACATGCCAAGTATTCCTGTCACATGACATAGACCTTCAACAAACACATGCCCAGTCTTCCTGTCACATGACATAGACCTTCAACAAACACATGCCCAGTCTTCCTGTCACATGACATAGACCTTCAACAAACACATGCCCAGTCTTCCTGTCACATGTCATAGACCTTCAACAAACACATGCCAAATATTCCTGTCACATGACATAGACCTTCAACAAACACATGCCAAATATTCCTGTCACATGTCATAGACCTTCAACAAACACATGCCAAGTATTCCTGTCACATGTCATAGACCTTCAACAAACACATGCCAAGTCCTCCTGTCACATGTCATAGACCTTCAACAAACACATGCCAAGTCCTCCTGTCACGTGTCATCAGTTCAAGTTCTTCCCACTTCTTCCTCATTATTTTTGCTTGTCCCCAGTTCTGTTCTCCAAGTGTTTTTGGTCATACCACCTCAGTCCGTCTATTCTACGCAAGCATCCACTTATGACAGCCTGTAGCATTTTGGTTGTTGCTCTCCATGTTTCAGAGCCATACAATAAGGCTGACTTGACATTTGAGCTGAAGATTCTTATTTTTGTGCTGGACTTGATGTCTCTTAATCTCCATATATTTCCCAATGCAATGAAAGCTCCTCTTGCTTTTTGTATTCTTATTTTGATATCACTGTCTGTCCCTCCAACTTTGTCTATATTGCTGCCAAGATATGTGTACGATTTTACATCTTTTAGTGGTTTCTTCAAGTTCAATCTTGTTATCATTTCCTGACTTTTCCCTAGAGTTACGGAAGAAAAAGGCAGCGAGGAAGCAAACTGATCACCCCTATCTCTCGATGCTGGAACTAGTATACTAAAGTCTCCAATGCTTCACTTCCCTACGTCAGTATTTGCTACAGGACTAACTGTACCTTGTGCAGAATTAATGACGTAGCAAAAATATTGGCCGATGAAAATGGAGTCGAAACCTTGAACAAAAATATGCAGCATGATAACAACGCGTAAAACCGTAAACTAACCCGGCCATCTGCACCTATTTCGTTCCCCGTGTCCGCTTTCTTTTCTCCAAACCACTCTTCCTCCCCGACCAAACAATTGCCATTCATTGTCCATAATTAGGTTGACGGTTCAAAGTGCAGGTCACACACTACAATAACTGGAGTGACTGACACCGTAATCTAAACAGGTCATTCAGGCTGACCACAGCGACAAAGTGCAGGCGGTGAATGCGGAATTTTGACACCAAAACTACAGGCCGAAATGCACCAGGGCTCGTAGTAAAGCAGTTTTTGTGTCCATTCTGTGCAGTTTGGTTAGTCAACGAGGACACTCATTCAATGCTGTGGTTCAAGGACGAAATAAGGCGCGCTTCTCGTTTAACTTACCCTCTGTCCTGTACTGTTCTCAGTCTTCTATCATTTACTAGACACAGTGTTAAGGTTTTTGTCTTGTGTAATCTGACCTATACTGTATATCAGGCTGCAGAAGTGATTGCGTCATTAATTAGACTGGATCACCCAAGGTACGCATCCGGTGTTATGTGTGGAAAATCACGTTAATGACCACTGTCCACGAAGCACTGTTTTTTGGGCGCCTAGTTGGCAGCGAGGACAGTGCGATTCGCTTCTGTATCTAGGCGGTGTAGCCGTTCGGAAAGTCTTGGGTTCGATTCTCCAGTAAGCGTCTAATTTATGTTGTTTAAATTTCTTTATTTCTCACGAGTGCCTGAAATACATATACGAGTACCTTTATGTGTTGTCACGGAATCTACTCCCCTTGCTCTGCAGTGATAGTCCAACAATGGCCAAACTTCAGAGTATCTACTGATGGTCTTCAAAGTTATCTACCTTTAGCTCAAGATTACTCTTGGCAGAGATGTGAATTGGAGAATGGTGCTTCTATTCTAGGGAGCCTCATAGGAATTTAAGAAAACAAGTACTACGGCTGATAGGATCGTGTAAACTTGCTATCTTCCCTGACCTTCTATGAGGAGTAAGAATTTTGCTCGTTTTGATGAGCCCGCAACCGATTTTACTCAGTAAAATATTACTTTAATAGCTCTGTTATATGTATTTAAAATGATTGAGTCATTGTGTGTGTGTGGGGTGGGGTGGGGGGTGGGGGGGGGGGGGGGGGGGGGGGCAGGGTTAAATGTTATTAATTATACAACTTCATCACATTTACAGGAGAGCCAGCTCCGTTTTCATCACCCATGGACGTCATATTTCAATCAATAAATCAATAAATCAGTGAGCCAATCAATCATTCAATCAGCCAATCAATCAGGCAATCAATCAATCGACCTAACAATCAGTTAATCAACCAATCCATCATCAATCAATCAGTCAATCAATCAGTCAATACCCTTCAGCTCTCAGTAAAGCTCAGGTACTCAGTTAAAACATGGCACCTATGACGTAGCAAGACAGATGAATGCAGTCAGCGACCCACAGCTTGACTGCTTGCGTCAGGGTCAGCGAATCAGAGCTGACCAAGACCCTACTCCACCTCCTGAAAACAGGCTGTATTACTGCAGCCTGGCTGAGAGAGTAGGGATCGAAGTGGGAAGACAAACCTGGTCCCCAAAAATGCCGTGCTGAAGTCAGATGTGTCGGCCGAAAGGCGCAAATGTCGCAGCTTCGCTGTAAACGGACACAATGCAACCAACGTCCTTTTCACAACGAACGAAGAAGAAGTTAAAACATGCCAAAACCTCCAGCCCTTCGCACAAGGTCTTTCCATGTTTTCTATATCCCTGTCATGTCTGTCTCCAGTGTCATTCTTTGTGAGTTTGTCTTTTTTAGTCCTCCTCTGTTTCTCTATCTCTAGAGATTCTAGAACAAGGATTGTCTTTCAGTGCTAGCAACATGTTTTCTTAATGTATCAAATATACCAGACTGTTAATTATGGTCAGTTTCCGGTTCTTCAAAGACGCCATATTGTTCTGCCACAACACAACTGACGCGTCCTTAGTGATTATAATTTCCCTCAATTAATGCCAACATCATCATGTCATCTCAACCCGTAACCCGTCATGGGTCGTAGGGGTGCCATGGTGGAAGCATCAGCAGACAGGGTCCTCCACTGCTCTAATGCCTACAGATTCTACTCAAATATTAATTAATAATTAATGTCATGATTTAATACTTTTACGTATCAGAGTTAATCAATAAAAGATATGTGAATTTTTAAAATTTTCTGCAAAACCAGTGCTTACTGACAATCTTTTAATATCCATACCACACCTAAGGGTCTTTTATATTTGGACATGCGCGTAATATAACCGACTAGGTTGAACGGGACGCGCCTCGCCAAAACGAGGTGAAACTTTAAAAAAAAAAAAAATTAAAAAAAAATTTAAAAAATTCTTCTTCTTCAAGTACCATGACCGGTATCGTAGGAGATCATGTCCCTCCACAACTTCCTGCCTCAAGTACTCTGTATGAATTATGTTGTTGAATTTTTTCCGTGTGGCGATGTTAGACTGTCCCGTACCACTACAGCTGGTTCTTTATATCTTTTTTGGTAATTTCCTATCTTTCGTACCTTTTTGCTCCGCAGTGAATATGTATAGTTAGATGTTGTTTCGTAGCGCTTAGGGTTAAGATTAGGGTTAGAATTAGGGTTAGGATTAGGATTAGGGTTTGTGTTAGGGTTAGTTTTAACCATAATACTAACCCTTATCCTAACCCTAATCCAAACCCTGACTGCTACGAAACAACACCTAACTACATATATTCACTCCGGACCAAAAAGGTACGAAAGATAGGACATTACGTCTTTTTCCTTCAATCTTTCACGATTAATTCCAGCTTTCGTCTTCTCATATCATACACATATTGAGAGATGAAATGAATACAATCTATATGACTGGAACTGTATCATTAATACGTAATTAGTAAACTATGTGGCAAAACACAATAATGTAACAATTAAATTATTAATAGTGTTTCTTATCTGTTGAACGTATTCGCTAATTTTTATTAGCCTAGTTTAAATAGATAGGGCAGATGTAGCCGTTTCTAGAGTTGCCTTTGATTCTTTCATAACAAGTCTGAAGTCGAGTCTCAAGTCTCTTAGTACAAGTCTCAGGTAGAATTTCACGTTTCTTAGTAAAAGTCTCAAGTCGAGTTTTAAGTTTCTTAGTAGAAGTCTCGAGTTGGGTCTTAACAAGTCATTAGCAGTAGCTTTAAAGTCGAGTATAATTTTTGATCTAACACTGTTTATAGTCACGATCGCTTCTGTTCAAACAATTAGGTCTACTCTAAGCTTAATAAAAAATAAAAAAATAATATTCTCTGCTTGGAGTATCTTATTTGCTGACTGGGTTTATTTTATCGATTAGAACAAAACCATGTTCGGTTTCTCAGTAAGAGTGCGTAATGAACAAGGACGGCGAAGTCGGTTCGGTAAAATTGGCAAGTCCCGAGTCGAGTATTGAGTCGAGTCGTTGTGGCAACTTAAGTCCGACTCGAGTTTCAGTTGATCGACCACAGTCAACAACACTAGCTGTTGCACCCTGCCAACATGGCTACCGAAAATGATAATCAAGGCTGGATATAGTCTCTGCACTTAGAATTTACATCTTACAACTCTATTATATATAACCTCTTTGCACCGAACTGATCGTGTCATACATCATTACTGGAGTCCTTCTAGCATGTTTACCGCCAAAACACAAAAGAAAAATCGCGAGACGCGAACGAGAGAAGCTGGATTTACAAGTGACCAGGACGCACACATGAAAAACGTATTATGAATGCGCACGAAGAATGCAGGGAAATATTTTCTTTTGTGAATGTCATATTTTTTTAATGTATAAAAAGGTCGCAGAGACCTTAGACCTAAATCTTAGTTCACGTTGTGTGGAACGAGGTCGTTGCGACCTGACACATATTGTCACCGGCTTTTGAGTCCATTTGTTTGGTTGTTTTTTATTTTTTCGTGTTTTTGCTTCTTTCTTCAATAATGCTTCCTTACAGTTGTTTCACTTAAATTCTTTCAATGTTTTTTTTTTTCAAATTACTTTTTTTTTTCATGTATACTTGTTAAATTTTCTTTACATGTGCCTTTCCAACTCTAAATTTCGTTAAACCTTAGTTTTTTCCCACTTTCTCTGTTGGTTTTTGTTTTTTCATGTCGTAAATTGTGGGGTAAATAAAAAAATAGGTATTGTGACTTATTAGCACTAAGGAGCCGCGGTAGCGCAGTGGCCTTACACTGGCTTCCAAGCCCGGTGGTCCATGGTTCGATCCCCAGTTGAGGTGGGAATTTTTTAGATCCCAAACGACTTCCCACAAGTGAACCAGCTGTAGTGGTGGCTCGATGTGCTGTAAGAATCGCTTGATTCCGACTTCCCACAAGTGAACCACTGTAGTGGTGGCTCGATGTGCTGTAAGAATCGCTTGGTTCCGACTTCCCACAAGTGAACCACTGTAGTGGTGGCTCGATGTGCTGTAAGAATCGCTTGGTTCCGACTTCCCACAAGTGAACCACTGTAGTGGTGGCTCGATGTGCTGTAAGAATTGCTTGGTTCCGACTTCCCACAAGTGAACCAGCTGCAGTGGTGGCTCGATGTGCTGTAAGAATCGCTTGGTTCCGACTTCCCACAAGTGAACCAGCTGTAGTGGTGGCTCGATGTTCTGTAGTGGTGGCTCGATGTGCTGTAGTGGTGGCTAGATGTGCTGTAGTGGTGGCTAGATGTGCTGTAGTGGTGGCTCGATGTGCTGTAGTGGTAGTGGTGGCTCGATGTGTGGTGTAGTGGTGGCTCGATGTGCTGTAGTGGTGGCTCGATGTGCTGTAGTGGTGGCTAGATGTGCTGTAGTGGTGGCTCGATGTGCTGTAGTGGTGGCTCGATGCGCTGTAGTGGTGGCTCGATGTGCTGTAGTGGTGGCTCGATGTGCTGTAGTGGTGGCTCGATGTGCTGTAGTGGTGGCTCGATGTGCTGTAGTGGTGGCTCGATGTGCTGTAGTGGTGGCTCGATGTGCTGTAGTGGTGGCTCGATGTGCTGTAGTGGTGGCTCGATGTGCTGTAGTGGTGGCTCGATGTGCTGTAGTGGTGGCTCGATGTGCTGTAGTGGTGGCTCGATGTGCTGTAGTGGTGGCTCGATGTGCTGTAGTGGTGGCTCGATGTGCTGTAGTGGTGGCTCGATGTGCTGTAGTGGTGGCTCGATGTGCTGTAGTGGTGGCTCGATGTGCTGTAGTGGTGGCTCGATGTGCTGTAGTGGTGGCTCGATGTGCTGTAGTGGTGGCTCGATGTGCTGTAGTGGTGGCTCGATGTGCTGTAGTGGTGGCTCGATGTGCTGTAGTGGTGGCTCGATGTGCTGTAGTGGTGGCTCGATGTGCTGTAGTGGTGGCTAGATGTGCTGTAGTGGTGGCTAGATGTGCTGTAGTGGTGGCTCGATGTGCTGTTTTGGTGGCTCGATGTGCTGTAGTGGTGGCTCGATGTTCTGTAGTGGTGGCTCGATGTGCTGTAGTGGTGGCTAGATGTGCTGTAGTGGTGGCTCGATGTTCTGTAGTGGTGGCTCGATGTGCTGTAGTGGTGGCTAGATGTGCTGTAGTGGTGGCTCGATGTGCTGTAAGAAACGCTAAGGACAATGATGATGACGATAATAATAACGATTAAAAAATCAACATCTGTGGAGGAACATGGTCGGCTACCATTCGAGGTATGTCACGTGACTGAGAATGACTTTCCTGTGTTTGTTGTGATCATTTGCAATCAATGTACATTTTATGATGACGCTCATTCTCCTAATCCGTGATCAAAGAAACTCCGAATCATCCATATTAATTGTTCCGCCAATGGCACGGAAATTCCTTTGTAGCTGAATGAACGAATAGGAAATAAAAAAACAATGAAAAATTCTCTCGCGCCTTTATGTCAGATCGGCCTGGCTCTGCCAAGGTCGTCTGCTTAAATTCAAAATTAGAACAGGGATTAAATACGTGCTCCTTTGAGTGTTCACATATGCAAAATTTGGCTGAAAGTTAATATCAGCTATCAGCTATCATACATGCGTCGATTGATTTGCTGTTATACTTTATGTTTCTTTAATCTGCCGAAGATTTTTGCTTTCTTTTTTGAATTGGGTTTGGTAAGGAAAAGACAGCGAGGACTTGAACTGGTCACCCCATTGCTCGATGGTGGACCTAGTATAGTGAAGTCTCTAAAACTTCTCTCCCCTACGGCGATATTTGCCATGAGACTAACTGTAACTGTTTTTTAAGTGTTTTTCAACCGTATGTAGATGTTCTTGCGTTATATCAGAGGTCAGTTGCGTTGGAGATTAGAAAACTGTATGACTGAACCTAGCACTGTAGAGTAATTCAAGTGCTAATCAACCAGTAATATAGGAACAGCACTGAGCCAGTGGTTCTTATTCCGTTTATAGGTCCCGTAGCTCCTTAGGAAGCCTCGCACACATAATCTTTTAGTTCGCAAAATATGCAAGAAATGCAAACAAGAAAGAAAATGATTTAAAATGGCAAGAAAAATATAATTTTATTAATTTATTTACTGTATGCTGTAGGCCGGGAAAGTTGACTTTTCAATCAATCAATACCCTTTAGCTCCCTATGGAGCATAGGCCTTCGACAAACACATGCCAAGTCTTTCTGTCATGTGCCATCCGCTCAAGTTCTTTCCATGTTTTCCTCATCATTTTCACTTCTGTATCTAGATCTCTTCTCCATGTGTTTTTTGGTCTACCTCTGCCTCTCTTTCCTTGGGGATTCCAGAACAAGGACTGCCTTGTAATGCTATCAACAGGTTTCCTCAATGTGTGTCCTATCCATCGCCAGCGTCTTCTTCTCAGCTCTTGTTCCACTGGCACTTGTCTGACTCTTGTTATCAGTTACACATTTGTGACTTTGTCATACCATTTCAGTTCTTCTATTCTTCGCAAGCACCCGTTTATAAAAGTTTGTAGCCTTTTGGTTGTTGTTTTTGTTATTCTCCGTGTTTCAGAGCCATACAATAGAACTGACTTGACATTTGAGTTGAAGATTCTTATTTTCGTGTTGGACTTCATTTCTCTTGATCTCCATATGTTTCCCAATGCAATGAAAGCTCCTCTTGCCTTTTTTTATTTGTATTTTGATATCATTGTCTGTCCCTCCAACTTTGTCTTTATTACTACCAAGATATGTGTATGATTCTCCACCTTTTAGTTGTGTTTCTTCAAGTTCTACCTTGTTATCATTTCTTGCATTTATTCTCTTTATCTCATTGTCTTTTCCCGGTGTATTTTCAGACCCACTTGTTGTGACCTCTCATCAAGTATATTCATTTTGTGTTGCATCTGATTATGGTTATGGGACAGAAGAGCCAAGTCATCTGCAAAATCTAGATCACCAAGCTGTTTAGTCAGATTCCACTGAATTCTATTTCTGTTGTGTGATGTCGATGTTTTCATAACCCAGTCTATTGCTAGTAAGAAAAGAAATGGAGACAAGAGGCATCCCTGTCGCACTCCCGCTTTAATCCCGAAAGGTTCTGTAAGTTGTCCTTCGTGAAGAACACTGCATGCCATGCGTTCATGGGTCTCTTTATTAAGTTAGTGATCTTCATGGGAACTCCATAATGCCTCATCAATGTCCAGAGAGATTCTCTATATACACTGTCAAATGCCTTTTCATAGTCCACAAATCCGATGTTTGGCAGTGAATTCCATTTCAGGCTTTGTTCCACTATTATTCTCAGTGATGCTATGTGGCCTGTACAGGATCTGTTTTGCCGAAAACCTGCTTGTTCATCTCTTAGTTGCTTGTCTGTGGACTCTTTTAATCTCTCAAGGATGATTCTGTTTTATACTTTTGCTGGCACTGATAGTAACATTTTTCCTCTATAATTTGTGCACTCTTGTAAATTTCGCTTCTTATGCAACTTGACCAGATAACCTTCCTTCCATTCTGCTGGTATTTCCTCTCTCTCCCAGACTTTGCCAAGTAGTTTGTATAATATCTCTGTAGAGGTATCATATCTGTTTTGATGGCCTCTGCTGGAATGCCGTTTTGACCAGATGATTTTCCATCTTTCAGAAACTTTATGGCTTTCTTTATTTCTTCTCTACTTGGTTGTTCACAGCTGATTTGTAGCTCATCTTCTGCTGGCTGGATGTCTGGGAGATTAGTTGGAGCTGGTCTATTAAGAAGTTCCTCAAAATGTTCTGTCCATCTCTTCATTTGTTCTTGTATATTACTAAGCAATTTTCCATTCTTGTGTTTGATGAGGCACATGAAAGAGACTTTTAAGGTACATGAATAAGTAATAGTAGCCTCTTCAGTCATAACTGACTATGGGAATGCTCCCTTGAGGTAATATTTCTCAGTCTGTTTTTTTTTTCCTGGTGTTCGTTTCGTCGTGTTCTTTTCTCGTCTGTTTGTTGTGAGAGCTTTTCGCACAATCTGAGGTGGCACCGTAGGTAGCATCGCGACTTGGTGCGGTCAGCAACTTCATCCTACCAGGTTGATGGATTTATGTCCAGTGCCTTCCATGTCTCTCTCATACACAACTTTGACCCTGAGCTTGAACATCTGCTTCAAAGGTGCCCAACATATGACCATCGCCATTACCATCCATGGAAAAACTCTACGGAAATGTTACATCCTCAAGCTGACCACTGCTCTCTTTGAATATATTCCTGTCGATGTCTGAAAGTGAACGAAGAAGAACCCGAGCTTCGGTCGCACGGCAGTTCTTTTACCATCAGCCAGTTGTCCGTAGAAAATATCTTTAGCGTTGCGATCATCTTCCATGCTGCGGACATGGCTAAACCATCGACGTCTTCGTTGTCTAAGCAGTGTATACATGCTTTGAAGGCCCGCACATGACTACACCTCCACATTTGTTACTTTGTCCTTCCATGAAATCCCTACGCCAATTGGGCGAGATGCTTATAGCCGGTAACTGCTACATCCCGTTTTGTGCTGATACCGTAGGGTGAAGCTAGGTGTCTCTCCGTGGCGCGAGCTTGGGCACAGTACAAAAAGATGAAGCTATTGTCCTTGCAGCATGTTTTCAGTAGAGCTCCTCTATATATAAGAGTTCCGCGAAATAAATTTTGGCCCCCATTTTTGGCTGCACCCGTATTGCAGGAAAATGGACCCAATCGCGATTTTCAGATCCAATTTGCATTTTCGTATAGGTTAACTAATAATTTGACATAAAATTACATCCAAATACAGTAGCACATATTTGTACTATTCTTTGTATTGAAAAATAAATGTAAAAACAACTAACAAAACAAACAGAAGAAAACTAGTTTACTTTCCGGTTTGTTGAATAGAATCAGTAGCGTGCATTTTTAACACATACTCCGTTGAATTTTATATTCCTTTAGAATTCCGCTATTTAGCTACATATATTCCGTTAGAATTGCAACACTTAGCAAAACATACTCCCTTCGAATTGAACTATTTACCTAGTTTGAAATGTGGAAACTGGTAAATTACTGTTGTAGACACTGACAGTTTTACTATATCCAGATGATCACACCATTTTTTGTGTTCATAAAAAATGCGCCAATGTACAGATAGTTTTAACAAAATCAAATTACATATTTTGGGCCAGAGATTTCCTGCAATGGCTTTTACTGCTAATTGATGCTCCAGCATTCTGGTTTAAGACCGTTGTTTTTATTTCTGCAGTAAATGTAAATTCTGACACTGATATACTTTGCTAATAGCTTTTGTTTAATATCATGGCAGTTACTCAGTCTGCATTCAGCTGTTTCATGTAATGCCATATCCAAAAGTAAAGTTGCAATGTTTTTCATGGTTACAAAGCTATGCTCATGCTGACGGATCAGTTGTTCAGTTCTTAACATCAGATTTACTACTGTGTCACTGGCATAAACAAGTGAGCCTGGAATATACTCTTTATGTTCTGTTAGTCGTGAAATGTCAGTAACTTGTGAACACTGAGGGGCAGTGACAGCTGCAATGCAAATACGACAGGCAGTATATTGCTTTAATACACTGTTCACACAGTAGCCACTTAAATAATGAATTGCATGGACCTCAGCTGTGCTTTCTATTTCTATTTCTACATCTGACAAATCAACATGCTGCTCGATATGAGTAACTATTGTTGTATTCATATCAGTACAATCAAGCAAAAAGTCATTATCATCTTCGTCGTAACTACTTCCACGTGTAGTCATGAAGAATTGTGACAAGCAGATAGTTCTCAATTTATGTTTGAATTCAAGAGGAGTTGGCACTGCATTATTTAATCTTATGGAGCTGAAACAATTTTTCAGGCAGTCTTGACTCACACGTGATGTCAGCAAGAAACTGAAATTTCCACTCAACATGTCCTCTGCAAGATCAAGCACAGATGCCTGTCTGAAATGGTTTCCATGCTCCTTGTGTCACCGGATGGCCTACGTTAACGCAAGCTATCACGTTAACAGTAGTTATAAGAATAGTAAAAGATCTTGAGCAAGACTAGCTAGTAACAAAAATAACACTAGTCGAACATAACCAATGAAATCGTCGATGGCTATTTTTGACAACGGCGGTCAGAGCAGAGTTCAGTCACGCAGTCCACAGTTCCGTGATGCAGACGTGTCCAGGGGAGAGTGTTCAACCTTAGTGCGGGCCCCGTGTTTTTTAAAGGTTGTGTGATTAACCTCTGGGCGAGGTAAAATACTGAAAACTTCATGTTATCACAGGATATATTATTCAAGGATATTATTCTAAGAGATTGTGTTTTCCAGTATTTTGGAAAGTATTTACACGATTTGTATGATCTCGATTTATAATAGAATAATTACTCTACTAAGTTATGTATGATTGAGACTCTAGGAGAAGCCTATCGACATTTATAGGAGAGCTCAAGCAGACATGTTATTTATGACGATGTCCTTTTACAAAGGCATCCTGATTTATGTGAACAACAAGCGATCTGGCCGCTGGTAGCCAGGATATTGGGTTGTGTAATTGAACTTTGCAATATGTCCCTTGGACTCCTTCATTAAACAGTTTTTCGTGATTTGTAACTATTACTTACATTATGTATATTGAGTATGGAAGCCCTAATAGGATACATCTGATCAATGACAACCTGCGGTGAGTAGAAAAGATCTGGCCTTGAGCAACCTTCATTTGAGTAAACACATCTCTGGCAGTCGCCAGTTAACACTCATAAGATAAATCTGTAAACCAGTAACCACCACGATCCCTTTGGGAAAATTTAATAACAATGAACTCAGATGAAATATTTGATAATTGTCACAGAAGGTTTTTCATGGTGTCAAGGTTTGGCTTATAAACTTGATAGATTGCTGTAACGGTCACCTTTATCACATAGTGCCGTCACCAGCGGTAACACCTGCTTTCCAACTGAAAGCATTGTAATAATTCGAATCACAAGTCGTAACATTTCAACAGCATTTGCATACATATCTGGAAGCTGCTTAGTCAGAGCCATGACAACGACTGCGACTTGACATTAAATCAAACCATTTAGATATCACCTCAATGAACCGAGCAGTTGTCAGATTATTCACAGGTCTGCCCTCCTTTTCTACAATGTAGTGGATCCCTGCACTGACAGATATACTGAAAAAGTGAAGTGCCTGTGACACCTTCATCTTATCAAAAT
Source organism: Oreohelix idahoensis (assembly GCA_024509875.1). Lineage (NCBI taxonomy): Eukaryota > Metazoa > Mollusca > Gastropoda > Stylommatophora > Oreohelicidae > Oreohelix > Oreohelix idahoensis. The sequence goes on along the minus strand of JAMPIV010012807.1, from coordinate 20,784 downwards.
GTCCAGGGCAGAGTATGCAATCAGTAAGCTGTGGAGCTAGTTTCAGGGTGCTGTTCCTTTGTAAGTCAGCCAGTTCCCTAACAGGCAGTTTATTTGCAATGTTAGAAGAACATTTAACAATACACACATCTCCTCAGATAATCTGAAATCATGGCCAGAGATAAATGCAGACTTAACATTGTTGATCAAATGAGGTGTGTCAGCTAGGAAATATAGCCACTTGTTTGGTTGCTCTGGATGTGCAATTTTGTTCCCAATTTTGTTTCTGGAAGCACAAAGACCAAAACTGGCCCACATAGCTCTGTTTGCACTTCCCATGCCCCTTGTGACAGTTACCACATGCAGACCAATTGCAGCAGCTTTATGTATTATTTCCAGAATAATGGGTTTGTAAACATGGCCTTTAGTTGACCTTCCTGAGTAATAAAAAGCAACAATTTGCTTCCATCTGCTGGATAGTCCACTTAGCATGAATACTAGTGCATTTGTCGCAATGCCCTTATGTTCAGGTACATTGACATGACCAAGAATGTCTCCTATTTTTGCATCATATTCAATAGCAGATTTAAATGACATTTCATCTAATGTCAAGCAGCACAGCTGTTCTACTCGTAACAAGTTTACAACTTTTAATTTCATGTATTCCCCCAGAAAATTGAATGTACTGTATTCGTTGCTCCAGAGTACGTATAGCAGGCAGTGGGTAATGCTGTTTCAACAACATACTATAACCTGTTGCTCCACATGCAAATCGAATTTGCATTGCTTTCTTTACAGTCTTACTGCCCCATTTTACTCCTCTTGAAGACATACAATTAAAGACCCGGACCTGATCCTCAGATAGCATGTTTAATATTTTATCTGTCTGGCATGACAATTTTTTTCTTGATTCTATTTTTCTGCCTCTTCTCTGTAGCTAAACTTGCTGCAAGTTTACAGATTTTTTTCTAAGTGTCTTAAACAACGTTTCCTTAGTAACACAGCCGGCACAGTTATCTTTAATAACTTCTGTTTGCATGCTATTTTATGATGCCGAGGAGTCCGTGTGGTTGTCATTAACACCATCTGTTCGTACATTGTCTTCAATAGAACTGTCAGTTGCTGAATTTTTCTTCTTGTTGTAAGTGTGATCATGGGTTAGGCCTAGCACTGCAGTGTGTCCTACAATAACATTCCCTTATCTTAGGTAATCTTTTGTGCTGACCAGGTGCACCGTGTAAAAATTTGGTAGGTACTGCATTCCATCTAAGTTTCTTTTTCCTATCTAGTCGCTTCAATTCAAACTCAGTCGTCTCGAAGTGTTGTTCCCACAGCCTTGCATTAATAGAAGCTTTCCAATGTTTTCTACTCACTTTGCATTCCCAGATCGATCTAAGTTTCTTGTCTGCTGGAAACGAGAACAATCTGTATCCCCTGCTAGAACTATTGCTACAGCCAAAAGCTGAAAAATTAGGCATCTTACTCGATGCTTATTCTCGCGACTAGCCCGCGTTTAGGCTAAGTCCAGCCAAAAATGGCGTCCAGGTCGTTCAGCCTCGTTTTCGATTCTGACATAATTCACGCAACTCATATATAGAGGAGCTCTAGTTTCCAGTATTCACGTAGTCGATAGGTACGAAAGGAACGGCTGTAGCCGACGCAGTTTGGTTTGGTTTGGTTTAGTTTTAAGGACTATCTTCATTGCACACGGACAACTCCATCAGTGCTCCGATCTCCTCCCATAGATCACACAAGGAGGATCTCAGCACAGTGCACGAACTCCGTAGCACCGGCGAGAATCCCAATGTGTGAATATAGGAATCACACATTCTATAAATATTTTTGTTGTGGGTTGGTTTCTAATTTTTACATTTTTGCCAAGGCAGCGGCCTGATAGGCCTACTCTTTACGATTTCCAACTGCTGTGGGATTTTTAACGTGCGCAACTTGCACACGGGACCTCCTATATTTTTTCGCCCTTATCCAAGAAGGCTAGGCATCCGATCTCACTACCCATGAGACCAGGGGGGAGTATGACATCATTAAGACTATTAGGTTCTTAGAATAAATTTCCATAAATTATATTCCCTCAAGTGGGAATCGAACCCGGTACCCCTAGAAGTCGACGCGGACGTCGTACCTCTTAGCCACTCCGACACCCACACAGTTTGGTATCAGCGATGTCGCAAAGGTTGACAGAACAACGTCGAATCAACTTTAGACTCCGTAGGTTCAAGAATTGGGAGTGCTTTTATGAGTAATTTTCATCTGTTTTCTTTTTTTTAAATACATCCGTAGAGATAGTGAAAATAATTTTTTTGTAAATATAACCCCCACTAGTTGTTGAAACTTTTTATAGACGTTAATATTTTCCTTGCAATATATTAAAAAAAACAAATGAATTATAGAGAACACATTTTAAATATATTTTAAATATTATAATAAACTAGCAATAACCCGTCAATAATGACGGAAGTAAATAAAAAACTGTAATATATTTTTTAAATATTTGTTAAATTCAATATAAAAGTTCTTTGATGACAACATTTTTTGTGAAAGTGCATGGATTTGTTTCAAAGAATGTTCCTTGATTAAAAAGTGTTTTTAACAAAAACTTTCAAGTTTTCATGATTTGTTCCTCGGGTGAGGGCGACATTGAGCTGGCCGTGTCTGAAAACAGGTTCAGGAAGGAAAACTCCTATGTGATCAAAAGATTATCCTTGCGCCTTATTGATCGTCATTGCAAATGCTAAAATCACTGGGAATTGACGACGTCGCATCCTAAATGGCAAACTGCGCTCGCTCGGTTCTAAGTCAATGCGAGGAATTAAGGCTCGTTCTCCCTTATTACTGCCAGTGATAATTTCTGCATCAATGGAATTCCGACGCAAGACTTTTATGACCAAACGCGTGCCATTCAATAGTCCATTTTTTGCGTTCAGATTTCGCAATAGCATGATACATGCAACAACCTTTAATTTCAGCAAATGAGGTGGCATTCCTGATGGGCACTGTTCGTTAAGGAACTCGGTTGGGAAATCAACTGCGTCGTTGGGATCATCGGAAATCGTGGTATCTATGCTCCAATAAACCGTTTCATTTCCAGCGAGTAGCTCCAACAATAAGTCTGCAATACTTTAAATTAAAATTTTGTCTTGAAGAAACAATCAAAAACTTACATTTTAAGGTTATTTTTTAACAAAATGATGAGTTAAATCCGTTTCGGAAATGAAACTGGGTTCTACAATAAAACACTTACATTTTATTCATATATTACTGTCACTCACTTTGTGTTGCACAATTCGCCGACTTTTCTTTGTTGAGCGTTACTATTTTCGGGAGAGTACATACATATAAGGGAAACAATACAATTAATGTTTAACTTTCAACCACAGTGGCATCCCTTAGATGTGACCGACGTACAAACGGCGAGAACTATGGAGTTTGATGTTAGAGTATATGAAAAGTGACTATTTGAAATTGGACAGTAATGAGTTTACGAAATTAAGGAGCCTTCTACAGTTTCTTCTTTTCAATTATGTTTGAGGAAATAAATTAATTTTTTATTAAAGTGACTGGGATTCTGTATTGAATGCATGTTTGTATGTTCAGTATTATCCAAATACATTTGCACTCTCCGCATTATACTGCGTTTATGATAATTCGCCTTAAAAAATATAATGGGATGTCTCGCAACCCCCTGAAGTAAGGTCTCGCAGCCAAAGGGATGCACGCACCCCTAATTAACAGTTTCTATCCCGCGAGCTGGGTGGTGCGCCTTGATACGGTATATTATTCTCCCAAGAGCCGCCTGGTACTCTGGTGTTGTTAATTTCATACTTCCTCATATCTTCACTTCACAATACATAAAAGCAGGGGCATACTTAAATTAAGTGGCACCTGGGGCAGATCCTTCTTTTGACACCCCCATAAAACACTCAAAAAAATTATATTATCCTTGCTAGTAGATTCTTAAAGAACAAACAATTGTCATAATAATGTCCGATGGCACCTCTTGGCTGTCACTCGGGGCGGACCCCCACCCACCCTCCCCGCATCCCCTTTAGTACTCAAGTGCATAAAATAAACTTGTTTGATGCATATAAGTCTTACAACACTTGAAAATATTTTTCATTAAATTGTCGGCTATTGTGCAAATATTATAAGATATTTTCTTTTTGACCTCCTTACAGGGTAGAGAACCATCCTTCTTGTCGCACTACATACACGCAAATTAGTGGGTCTGGTGTGACCTCCGCCAGCTGCGCCCGCTGAGTTGGGGAAGTTCTCTTGGTTTGCAAGATAGCCCCAAACGACACCTTCAAATTGCCGCAAAGGTAAAAGAGTGAATAACCCAAGTTCCTGAGGATCGGAACAACAACAACATATATTTGTTTACTGTTTATTATAAAGAATCACGCGGGCAAAACAAATGTTAGTACCTGGGTAGAACCTAAAGAATGTCTGGTGCACAAAGGGTTAAATAGTTCCGAAAGAATGTCTGGGGCACAAAGGGTTAAGTAGTATCGAAAGAATGTCTGGGGCACAAAGGGTTAAGTAGTACCTGTGGTGAAATTACAGTGATACAACGTTAAAATTCCTCCATTTATAAAGATAACAGGTAAAATAACATGTAGGAATAAAAATATAGGTAAGATACGATGATACATTCTCGCCCACGCCAGCGTTTTCTAGCGCCATTGAAAACCAACTAGTTATAACATGAAGACACAAAACCGGCATATTAGTTTAGACGGGGCAAGAACGGAGAGGAAAGAAAAGAAAAACATGATGCGGTCTGCACACGTGCTTGAATCTAAAAGCCTAGCAGACGCAATTTGTAGTTAAAAAAAAAAATTACGACACTAGTGACACAATGTAGGAATTGGATACGAAAACGACCTTAGCTCTTATCAGAAACAGACATATCTTTGACGTTTTACGGTAAATAGTCGTTTTAGTTTGAATATAGCGGCAAACGCCGTGAACGAATTGTGAAAACAATTTTCAGAACTAACCTTGAAAAAAGTAGGTTTTTTCTTAATAATAAGTTTAGGAGAATAAAAATTAGCTAGTTTGATAGCCCATCTTTTTCTGAGAAATAATATACTTTTGATTACGAAGACGGACAGATAACACGGAAGATATTGACGAAAGACTGTATTGTTCAATACAGACGAGCAGACAGTTTTTTGTGCATACTTTCACTAAAGTTACATTTTGACGTCCTTGAGACTAAAAATGCAGAAAAACATTACATGTGGACTAGGGGCAGGATAGGAGGATAGTAGCTAAAAATAACTTAGCATAGAGATCTTAGAAGTATGGGGAGACAAAATTTGTGTAGTTTTTTCTTGTAGTTAGTCCAAAAACAAGTGTAATTTTGGGAAAAAAACCAAGTTGGGACGGACAGACCGACAGAAAAATACTACACACTAGACTGAGACTGGACCGAAATTGGACATAGTAGTTTAAATATTTGAAAGGTAGAGGGGAAGTCCGCTGATTGGACGAAAGAATTCATATTATAGAAAGAAAGACGCCGTCAAGTGCCATTTTTAAAAGACTGTCCATATACACAGTTCGTTAATGCTAGAGAGTGAATTCCAGGAAATATTATATATTATCAGTGGGACGCCATAATCTAGCCAGCAGCTCAGCTGAGTTTTGCTAGTACAACGTAACTGTGTTTTCAATTTTGAATTGTGGTAAGGAGAAAAATTCATTAATCTTTTATTTAACAATTCTGAGTGATTGATACTGCCATATAATGAAAAATGATTACGACAAGTGAGTACTTATTCTAGGTCCCCAGCGACAGTCCAGGGCCTAGAGGCAATGAACCAAATGAAAAAAAACATAACCAAGAATGTAAAAGACAGCTCTTTATTTCAGGAAATCAGTGGGAACATATCACCCACCTTATTCTATAGAAGAAAAGAGATTAATGAAAATATTTCAGATGCAGTGCAGTTCATAAAGGAATGGGAAACTAGTGCTATTTGATACCGCCTGGGTGAGATGTGCTGGGTCGCTCAGAGAGATCTGACCCGGTCTTTGTAATTTGTTTTGCTTTGTTGTTTGTAAAAATGGTGAAGTAGGCAGTGTGTTGACACATGGCACAAATTTTGGTTTCAGAGTTTCTGGTCTGGCACTGCGCTAGTGCCAGATGCTTTTGAAGAGATCCAAGAGTGGATGACTTAGAAGGCTACCATTTTACCTCAGCAACTGTGAGGAGTGGGCCACTTGAATTCTTTACTACATCGTCACAGGCCAGATAAGTTGAAAACCTGGCCTGCTGTTGATTCATCAAAGTTTTCCACACTAAAATAAATAAACAATCCTTGTGTATAGAAACTATACCTCAGTTCCACAATTAAAGAGACAATGACTATTGTACACAGAGATCGGGCGTGATGACACCAACACGACCAGACATCCAGTGCTAGTTTTCCAAAAAGACTGTAGTTATTGTTAATATTAACCAATGTAACCCATATATCTATGTACAAAGTGTTTCATTGTGATTATTCAATATATACATTTTTATTGATAAATACATATTATTTCATACGTCCTGACCAGAAGAAAATTTGGTTCAGGACTAAATAAATTCTAAAAAAATTGTAACATTTAAATTCTAAAGCCAGTGTTAGTTGAGTTAATCCTAGAACTTAATATTATTAGACTTAGTGTTTACATGTGTGTGTCTGTGTATTTAATTACCTACACATCACATTTCATTACCTACACATCACATTTCATTACCCTAGACAATAAACGTAGCTAACATACATAATAGCAGAATAAGTCTGTTTGAGGTCATAAGTGGTAGCAGAAAGGCATTCTGTAACTCACATAAACTGTTATCTTCAGGAGCCTTCACAGCTGACCTCATCCAGAACACTAGGTAACATAGCAACCACGCAATAACATCAAAAACCACTACATATATTGGGGTCTCGCTCCTGGGGATTGAACTTTTCATAACACCAGATATATTGGGTAGCTCTTGTCCCGGGATTTAGATTTATCAAAGATATTAGGGTCTCCTGGTCCGGGAATTAAACTATTGGGGGCATAAGTTGTATAAATTTAACAGTGTCCCTAAAATTAAAAGTGGAAAGTAAAAGTTGATGAATCTTCACAGCCAGTGGTAATTAATTAATTAGTATATTACCTTAGTAATTAGATTTTGTAATTTACCTTAGTCATTGTTAAATTGTGTGATATAGTATGGCAGATCTAGCCAAATTCAGATCGGCTGCTGTGCTGACGGCTAAGGAAATGAACATGGATGGTCAGGTTTTGGTTCAATATGTAACGTCAGAATGTGACAAGTATATTGAAAGGGAAGATAGGAGGTAGCTGAAGAGAAGAGGTTACAAATTGAGGCTGACAAAGAACTTAAGAGGCTGCAGATTGAGGCTGACAAAGAGGCTAGGGCATTGGAGGCAGATAGGGAGATTAAAAGGCTCCAATTAGAAGAAAAAAAGCCTGAAAGAGAAAGAGAGGAAAAGAGACTGACTGCCGAAAGGGAGGCAGAAGAAAAGAGATTGACTGCCGAAAGGGAGGCAGAAGAAAAGAGATTGACTGCCGAAAGGGAAGCAGAAGATAGGAGATTGCAAAGGAAGCACGAGTTACGACTAAGGGAGTTGGAATTACAAGGCCATGCTCCTGAAAATGGTGCCAGCCCCTTTGCCTCAGATGCCACGCCTAGTCAGGGAGCCTCAACCTCAGCTATGGGGTTTCATTTAGACCATTTTGTTGAGAAAGACGATGACATAGTGGGGTATCTAAGTAGATTTGAACTATTGGCTACTACGTATGGGTTGGAGAGAGAGAGGTGGAGTCTCAAGTTATCCCAAGGGCTTAGGGGTACATCTTATGAAGTTTTTGCCAAAAATGAATAGAGACGACCAAGACAATTATGACATGCTAAAGCAGGCTTTGTTATTGAGATATGAAAAGAATGGTGAATTTTATCGTAAGAAGTTTAGAAATGCCAAGCTGTTGTCTGGGGAGATGTAGTGGTTTTTGATGTTATTATGTGATTGTTATGTTTCCTAGTGTCCTGGATGAGGTCAGCTGTGAAGGCTCCTGATGATAACAGTCTATGTGAGTTACAGGAGGCCTTTCTGCTACCACTTATGACCTCAAACAGACCTATTCTACTATTATGTATGTTAGCTACGTTAAATGTCTAGGGTACTGAATTGTGATGTGTAAGTAATAAGATACACAGACACACACATGTAAATACTAAGTCTAATATTAATAATAATAATCTCTATGATAAAATCAACTAACACTGTCTTTAAAAGTTTAGATTTTCAATCTTTTAAATTTATTTAGTCCTGAACCAAATGTTTCTTCTGGTCAGGACGTATGAAATAATATGTATTTATCAATAAAGGGCATATATACATGAACAATCAAATGAAAATTTTATACATCAATATATTGTTACTGTGACGAGTAGGGTGTATGTAGGAGGATGTGGACGATTAGACAGACAACACTGATACACCGCTCGTATAGCTCATTGTCCAAGGAATAACTCCAACAGCCTGTATCAATCTCCACTAATGTATTAGATTCACAAATAAATCACAATGGACGCAGGGCCATTACAAATAATGTAGACATCATCAATTCCGAGTATTCTATAAGCACTCTGCTTCCCGGAATCACTACACACAGCAACTAGGATTCTTCATAAACAACTACTGCAACATCCACCCTTCTCTGCTCTAAACTCTATGCTGTCTCCTGTCTACTGTCTGCTCTCTACCTACTCAACACACGTCTAAACCAACCCACTCCTCCCGCTGACTGCCCCTTTCATGCGTATTCCCTAAAACCCGTGAAACCCTTTCACTCTCCACTGATCCTCATTCACGCATAACAAAAGCTAACAGCTTGTCTCAAGCCTCCATCAAATTATTCGTATACAAATATAACTACAAGTAAACATGCTTTATCATAATCAAAATTCGCTAATCTGGTATCTTGTACTACATCAAACTGTTGTTAGGTTAATGTTGAGCTACTTGGTGACTTGGCAGACTGCAGAAAACTCGTTGCAACTCCCTATGATCAATGTTAAAGCATCTGTTCTGAGAAAGAAAATATTGTCTAAATCAGAAAGCAACAAATGTTGACTAGTTGCAAACATATTTTCAAATTTGATCTAAGTCACTTTGACACTTATTTGTACAGATCACTCTGTTAGGCCTTCCCTTCTGAGTTAGTGATGTTAGTTTTCGGGCTCTGTAATTTCAATATTATATTACCAGAGGCCTCTTCCGGCATCATATTAATCTCAGCCTTGGTCATACTCTTCAGGGTAGCTGCTCCATTTAGGATGACGACATCCTCGGCTATTATCAACGCTACCACAATAGCTCTCACCACCATCATTCCATATACGACGTGCTCCATTGTATAAATGGTTGATCTCTTTTTTGTCTGCCCAGCGACAATCTCTTCTGAAACTATCTCTGTATATTTCTGCACATTTTTGTTCACTATAGCTTGGTCTGCTGGAACAAAATCCTCTGTTTATATTTTGTCCTCTGTACCTGTTTCTAAATCCAATCCAACGTTTACTTTGAAAATTACCACAGTAATTATTACTACTCATGCGGCTTCCTCTAACGTGTCTGGAATCTCTTAAGTCACTGGTTTCTCTTATGTAATGTTTCTCATGTGGCATACGAGCACCACGACCTACTCTGCGATACTTCTCAATCAGCTTTCTGCGCTCTTCTTTCATTCGGTCTGTTTCAGGATATTTGACAGATTCGCCTTCTTCTGGCAAAGTAAAGTTCACCTTTGTTTCATTTACTGCCCTTTCCTGAATATTCATATTCCGTTCACCCAATTCCTTTGCTGATTTAATATGCCTCTCAATGTTAGTTTCTGATTGACCCAGCTGTTTTGGAAACGATATATCTTTCTGTTGGGGTGAAATTAAATTTAATACCGAAGTATCAGCAACTCGGACATTACCAGATGACATGCTATCTACAGGAATTACCTTAGGTTTTTCTTGCAATCTAGTAGTTCCTCCATAAATATCGTCTCTATGTTTGTGCTTCCATAGTTTGATATCGTCATCAGTGCATTCTTTGATACCACGAATATTTCCAAGTATCAGATCAGCGACCGCATTATCATCAAGAACACATGCTTTTACCCTACCTCGCAAGAATGGCGTGTCAATATCTATCAACACCAGAGGGTAAAACTCCACCCTGCCACCAAAAGTGATACACCGAGCAGTTTGACCCAACAAGCGAGACTCCTCAATGCACGATCTCCGCACCCCAACTGTCGTACAGCCTGTATCCATTAAAACAGATACAGCCTTTTGTCCTATGTAACCCGAATGTAAAATTAGGTTTCCATCTGTATGAACTGCTGATAAACAAGGAAGTGGGTGGCCACAAATTAAAATTGGTTTCTCATCTTTATGAAAAAGTGGTCTGCACCTTTCGCAACTCTCACTGTTAAATGTATCTAATACTACGACTGAATTTGCATGTTCAAGTTTCTTATTTGGACAATCAAATTGAAGGTGACCCATGCCATTGCATACAAAGCATCTGTACTCCTCACGTCGGTTCTTTTGTGGACTTTCTTTAGTACTATTTTGGGTTTTGGCTTGACTTGACGTCTCAGGCTTGTCACAGAAGTTCGCTCCATGGCGCGGTGATCCACATTTAAAACAACCAGAAGGTCTTCTACTACCTGACTCTGTCATATTCTGCTGTTTCCTGGGGGATGTACGGAAGTTTCTTTCTGTCCATTTCCTACATACTGCCTTCTTATCATAAGGTCTCTCCTTACTACGAGAATTTTGTCTCCGATATGGTCGTGTTTCATAACTCCGCTTGGCCACACATGTCGTAAATGTTTCTGGCACCGCCGATTTATGAATCGGTCTCCCCGGATGTGCGGTTGCGTACTGTTGACCTAACTGAGACATTGCCGAAATATTTTCCGGTTTTCTTTCCTGGAAAAAAGCCAACAACTCCGAGCTACATGAAGACATCACCTTATCACGTAAGATTAAATCACATAAGCCATCAAAATCTTTAGCAATGCCAGACAGGTCAATCCACCTATTCAATAACATCTTAATCTCTGCGATAAACTCTGCAAAATCTTGCTCACTACTTGGCATCGCACTGTGGAACTTTAACCGATAGCCTTGTTCATTTAACCTGTATTTGCGTAACAAAGTTTCCTTCACTATGTCATAATTTAATCTATCTTCCACAGTTAATTGAAAAACTGTTTTTAATGCTGATCCTGTTAAATAATCTGTCAACAGTGATCCCCACAGTTCTTTATTAATCTTTAAGGCAGTTGCCTTCGTTTGAAACCTCTCCAAAAAACAGTCCATAAAATCTATGGATTCGTTGAAAATTGGGAGTTTCAACTTGTACATACTCCCATATTCTTTCTTTGATGATGAGTTGATAAATGTAGATGTTGGGACTGGTGTAGTAAAGTGTAACGATTGTCAACTCATTAAACCCAGCACAGTTTTGGTCATACAGGTCATCTTGTCCTGGAACGTGATGAGGCTCCGACAAGAATGTGAGTGTAGACAATGAGTGTGTATATGAATGTCAGAACGCGAATGGTAGAATGATTCGATAGAGTTGACAAGTTGGTAGTACATCACTCATACTCACACTGTTCGAATTCAAGAAGTACTGGAACTACGGTGGTCTTTTTATAACATTTAATGAGACGCACACTTGGACAGTACGTGTATGGTTACAGGAACAAATGTCGACATAGACAGCATAATGTTGATCACAGGCATATCATCTTAAGTTAGCATTCATGCTTGGCAAATATCATAATGGAGCATTCGTAAATAAGCATTCAGAGTTCCATCATGTAAATCATCTGGCTTTACTGACTGGGCACGTCAGACCATAACCAATATATAGGAAGGCTCCTAGACCTAATCTCGTCTAGCGAATATCCCTTCACGTAAAGTTCAATATATATATTTTTCCATAAAGATATAGGAATCCCAGACATGGGTTCTCACATGTAGCAGTGATCTCTTGGTTCATCGAGCGATAGTACAGGCATCCCTTTTTCTCACTCGATAAATACAAAGTATATGAATTTCAACATGGCTGTTCTTCTCTCGTGAGTTTCACTCACTATAGGATCCAGACCAAAATTGGTCATTCGTTAAATGTCCTCATTTCTTCATAACTTCTGTCATAGAGGTAATTGAATAATATCATATAATCTAGTGCTGATACATAGGAATGTCATCTTCCTTTGAATAAATATTCTTTTCAAAAGTACCACTGTGCATCTGTTTATCGACAACGATGGCGAAGCCCAAGTTCATATATAAGACAGACTCGTCCTACTCATACAAACACTACGTATAAATTCAGGCCATAGATATACTGAAGCAAGAATAATCTATTCCTACCCAGCCAAAGAATAAATCGCAGTAGGCCTAAATTCGTCCGCGGAGTCCGATCGAAGATGACGGAACTGCCTTCAAGGGAAGTAACTCAAAAATGACTTCTCCTTAAGCACTTAAAAAGGAAACACTTTGTTTACCAAAATATTTGCGAACATAATAAGTATATAAATGTATTATATTGCAAGATAGTAAAAATTGCCCTTTACATGAGTCTGAACTCGACTTCTCTAACTCGAGTTTTTTCAATGATACCTCTTTGTCCGCTTCTATCTTTTTAATTTCTTTCTGTGCTTGTATCTCTTTTATTTCTTTCTGTGCTTGTATCTCTAATCTCTTAGTTTCTTCCTCTGCTTTCTTAGTTTCTCCCTCTGCTTCCGCTTTCTTTCTCTCTCGCTCTTCATGTCGTTCTTGTCTATCCTGCACTTCTTTAAATTGAGCCTGTGCAAACGCTAAGAGATCTTCTCCAGATTTTCCTATCTTCTCACCGACAAGGATAAAATCCATAAGTGTTGACATGATTATAAATATATATGATTTATATGCACCTCAAATACTGTAACTTAATGTCAAAATAGTTCACACCACAAAATAATATCTCAAATAACCACTAAGATGATACCTTACTCACTGTATTCAATGTCTACCCACACAAATTATTAACCCTACAAAACAAACAATGACACAAATGATGATGATAAACATTACACCCTAATTAACAACCAACAACTTGGTAGGTCGGTAACAAGAAAAAGGAAAGATGTGTGACAGAAGTAATATTGAAATATACAGTACCTGACCTCTATAACGTACGAAAACAGGAGATTGAAAAAATTAACATATTTATAGGATAGTGTAAGAAGAAAATGACTAAAGAATACACCATGTACACAGAACGCCAAAGAGGGAATGTAATACACAACCAACAACAAACTGCACGTAAACAACTAATGCAAAAATGCACACTTTATTCGTGAAGGGCAATACAACTGATCCTGCCCACAGGATAGGACCCCTTCTAAGAATAAATAGCGCAAAATCCTATAGATGAAATCAAAACACACATAAATAACATAATCGTCACGTCCAACAACAACACTGAAACAATGAATGCCAAGGGAAGCCTATAGAGCAATCTGGACAAATAAATGAAACATGGCCTTAGAATAATGAACCAAAACAAACTAAGGTTACGTAGCTTTTTCTGGTGTACTGGAATGGCAGGCTATGCGATAAACTGATCTGATCTGTTGTCTCCAAGCCACCTCTGCAGCAGTAACTTTCAGAAGTCCAAATTCTACAACAATTCCTGTCAGGAATATGTTAATACACACTTAGTATATAATTCAAGCTATTAGAATCTAACACAAATGGACGAAAGAACTAGAGAGAAAGATGACAGCTAGGATTCACACAGTTATAAGTAACGTAGATATAAGTAATGTGTAAGGCAGATAGGAATAGCACAGCTAATGGTATTGTAGATATTACAATTAATTATAAATGTAGTCTAATCTAAACCTACATCACATATAAACATGCAAAGACAGAGTGAAAACTAACTACAGTAGAACAGCAACACTGGAGATGAGGTAGAAAATAAGTGATATTATTAAAAGAAGAAAATAGCAGAAGTAACGAGAAGAATGTGAAAACAGAAGTACTCAGTATATGAGAAAAACTACTGATTGCTTATGAAAGACACCGTTAACACTATATAACACAAAAATTACCTTTTTAACTAGAAACTTAGTAAACAACTTAATAAAACATTAGCATACTAGAGCACGAAAGAATATTACGTAGCTACGTTAAACAACTAAAAACAGAATAATATCTAACTAAGCTGTATCTCAAGAAATTATAGCAAAAACTAATTGTTCACGAAACAACTACATAATACTTATATCCCAAGCGTGTAGATATGTTTATAATGTCTTCAGCCAGTCCCAAGGTTGATGAAATATGAAGACCACACACACAGCACGGAACAAAACACTCAGTTCAGATTCTGCAGCGCTCCCGGCTACACAGACAGTGAAAAATCAAGTACTTGTTTTCCACTTCACACACAGCAACACGACAGCTTCACAGCTTTCACAGATCCTCTTCTTCTGGTCATCACAGATTCTCCTGGTCACAACACACTGTTTCAAAACCGCAGCAAACGATGTAAACAGACTTGTAAGGCAGCATTAATAGTACATTGTTTATTCGGTAGCACACACGTACCGTTAACAACTGACCTAGATTTGAACAGTGTTGAATCGTCTGGTTACTATAAAGTTGTCACACTTCGCTGCGTTGAAAAACAAACCATCGGCTGCTGACCAAATGACCTCAGATCCCTTCAACGCTGTACTGCCCTGGGTTCACTTGTAACATCCGAATAGACGAGCCCTCAATGTGACGAGTAGGGTGTATGTAGGTGGATGTGGACGATTAGACAGACAACACTGATACACCGCTCGTATAGCTCATTGTCCAAGGAATAACTCCAACAGCCTGTATCAATCTCCACTAATGTATTAGATTCACAAATAAATCACAATGGACGCAGGGCCATTACAAATAATGTAGACATCATCAATTCCGAGTATTCTATAAGCACTCTGCTTCCCGGAATCACTACACACAGCAACTAGGATTCTTCATAAACAACTACTGCAACATCCACCCTTCTCTGCTCTACACTCTATGCTGTCTCCTGTCTACTGTCTGCTCTCTACCTACTCAACACACGTCTAAACCAACCCACTCCTCCCGCTGACTGCCCCTTTCATGCGTATTCCCTAAAACCCGTGAAACCCTTTCACGCTCCACTGATCCTCATTCACGCATAACAAAAGCTAACAGCTTGTCTCAAGCAATGCTCACAACCCTATAGCTAAATTATTACCATGCACGCATTCCCAGCTCACAACAACTCACATGACTAATAAACTCCCGCTGGAGCATGGGAACATTCACACATACAAAATAGCCTCAAAACACTCCGTGACAGTTACATTAGTTGATATTAAAATTGACTATAGTATCTTTGGCAAAACTAGCACTGGATGTTTAGTTGGGGTGGTGTCATCATGCCCAATCTCTGTTTTATATAGTTCATTGTCCTGGAAATATGGACTTAGTTATAGTGTGTGTACAACAAGGTTTTATGTCTTTATTTATGGGGGACACCGTTGATGAATCCCCAGCAGGCCAGATTTTCACTTATCTGCCTGTGTCGATGTATTACATAATTCTAATGGCCCACTCCTCTCAGTAGCTGGAGTAAATGTTAGGCTGCTTCTGCATCCACTCTTGTACTTTTACAAAAGCATCTGGCACTAGCGTATTGCCAGACCAGAAACTCTGAAACCAAAATTTGTGCCATGTGTCACACACTGCTTAATGCACTAATTTTACACGCACAACAAAGAATACAGAACTTACAAAGATTGGGTCAGATCTCTCTGACCAACATATCACATCTCACCCAGGTGGTATCAAATAGTACCAGTTTCCAAAGACTGCATAACGTCCGAAATATGTTCAATAGTTTCCTCTTCCATTCAATAAGGTGGGTGTTATGTTCCCACTGATCTCAAATATAGATCTGTCCTCCATAGTCCTTGATATGCTTTCTATTAATTTGTGTTTGTCTCTAGGCCCTGGCTGTCGCTGGGGACCTAGAATAAGCACTCACTTGTCGTAATCATTTTTCATTTTATTGCAGTATCAATCAAATTATTAATTGTTAAATAAAAGGGTTAATGAATTTTTTCTCCTTACCACAATTCAAAATGTGAAAACACAGTTACGTTGTACTAGCAAAACTCAGCTGAGCTGCTGGCTATAGTATGGCGTCCCACTGAGAATATATATATCGTCTGGAAAACACTCATTTAGCAGTAACGAACTGTGTTAAAGGACAGTCTTACAAAAATGGCACAAGCGTGCGTCTCTCATTCAATAATATAAATGTTTTTGTCCAATCAGCGGACTTCCCCTCTATCCTTTTCAAATATTCAAACTAAAAGTCAAATTTCAGTCAAATCTCAGTCTAGTGTGTAGTATTTGTCTGTCGGTCCGTCTGTCTCAACTTGGTTTTTTTCTCCAAAATTTCACTTGTTTTTTGGACTAACTACATGAAAAAACTACACAAACCTGCCCCACTAAGTTATTTTTAGCTACTATCCTCCTGCTTTGCCCCCTCGTCCAAACGCAGTTTGATTGTTGCATTTTTTTGGCTCAAGGACGCCAAAAATGTAACTCTAGTGAAAATATGCACAAATAAACTGTTTGCTAGTGTGATTTAGAACAATACAGTCTTTCGTCATATCATTTCCGTGTTATCTGTCCGTCTGCGTAAATTAAAAGTATATTATTTTCTCTGCTGCTCAAGATGGGCTATCAAACTAGCTAGGTTTTTATTCTCATAACTTTATTATTAAAAGAAAAACCTACTTTTCTCAGAGGTTAGTTTTTTCGAAATTTGTTTTTGAACCTTCGTCCACGGCGTTTGCCGCTATATTCAAACAAAACAACTAATTACCGTAAAACGTCCAAGATACGACTGTTTCTAATAAAAGCCAAGGTCTTTTTTCTACCATTTCCTTACATTGTGTCAACAAGTGGCGTGATTTTTTTTTCCTTTAAAACTACAAACTGCGTCTTTTAGCATTTAGATTCAAACACGTGTTCCGATTGTCATATTTTTTCTTTTCTTTTATCTCCGTTTCCCTCCCGTCTAAAAGGGTAAACCGTTTCGTCTGCATGATCTAACTAGTTAGTGTTCAATGACCCTCGAAAAGGCTGGCGTAGGCGAGAATGTATCCTCGTATCTTACGTATAATTTTATCCCTACATGTTATCTTACCCGTTTTCTTTATAATTGGATATATTTTAACGTTGTATCACTGTATTTTTCACCACGCATCTCCCCACCTGAGAACATGCACTAATGCAAGTTCCAAAACCAGTGATACACATAGATAAAATTACTCCTCACGCCTGCCAACTATTCTAATTTTGATCACA
The DNA here is from genome assembly GCA_024509875.1 of Oreohelix idahoensis. Classification (NCBI taxonomy): domain Eukaryota; kingdom Metazoa; phylum Mollusca; class Gastropoda; order Stylommatophora; family Oreohelicidae; genus Oreohelix; species Oreohelix idahoensis. Next base: position 3,308 of record JAMPIV010012807.1, on the reverse strand, counting down.
GGGGTGCCTACTGAGGAAATCTGCACCGACATTCTGTGACCCCGGGATATATTCAATATTAAACTGATAAGGTTGCAACAAAAAGACCATCTTAACAATCTTGCATTTTCATGCTTGGCCCGAGATAAGAACACTAGTGGCTAGTGATCCGTCTGGACCACAAAAGTCCTACCATACAGATAGATTTGGAACTTTTTTATTGCCCAGATTAACGCTAAACATTCTTTTTCGCTTGTGGAATATCCTTGCTCCGCTTTATTCAACTTGCGGCTTGCATAAGCGACTGGGTTCAGTTCCCCATTGGGTGAAGAGGACCTTTGCAACAAAGCCGCCCCCAGGCCTACATTGCTTGCATCTGTTCTCACCACAAAGTCCTGAGTCAAATCAGGCAATTTGAGAATAGGCTTGCTAGTGAGTTTTTCCTTTAACTCTTAAAATGCCAATTCACATTGCGATGACCAAACAATTTTATCTGGATTTCCCTTGCGAGTCAGATCAGTCAGAGGAGCACATATAGAGTTAAAATTTTTGATATATTTTTGGTAAAACCCACATAACGACACGAATGATCGCACGTCTTTTTTGTTTGTGGTCTAGGTGCTCTCTGCAGTTTTTCCAAGTTCTTGGGGTCAGGGGTCATGTTACCCTGATATACAGTATGTCCCAAGAATTCCAACTCTTTGCATCCAATACAACATTTTGTTGGTCTAGCAGTTACGTTCGCTTCCCTAAGCCTATCAAATAACATTTTCAGAGAGTTAATGTGTTCTTCAAATGTTTCTGTGGCGACGAGAATATCATCCATGAAATTTGTGATACATGGATTATTCAAGGGATCCAACAATTTGCGCATCATCCTAGAAAATACACTCGGAGCATTTTTCAGTCCGAATGGCAGCATGTTGAATTCATAATGTCCTTCCGAGGTGCTAAAAGCTAAGTAAGGTCTAACTTCAGGCGTCACTGGAATCTGGTAATAGCCTTTGCTAAGATCCACCTTCGAAAAGTATTTTGCCTTGTTCAATCTGGCAAATAACTGTTTTGTGTCTGGTAATGGATCCACTTGTCCTTCTGTGACAGCATTCAGTTTCCTGTAATCTATGCACAGTCTGTGTTCCCCAGACGGTTTCCTCAACAAAACGACACTGGAGCTAAAAAGAAGATTCACCTGTGAGAAATAATTCCCTCCTTCAACAAATAATCTATTTCCTCTTTCAATGCCTTCTCCTTAGCGAACGGAACAGAATAGGCTCTCATACAGATTGGGTTTGAGTTTACCAGCTTCATGTCATACTGTAGCAAATTTGTATGTCCTGGTTTATCTGTTAATACATCTGTATGTTCCTCCAGAACCTGTTGAACTCTCTCCCTCTGGTTTTTAGTCAGGTGCTTACTGACTTTTACCTGTGCTGCTGTCTCACAGGGATGTAATGGGTATTCATGTGAGGTGAGAGGGTCGTTTTTCATTTTAGTTGCGATAGCCAAGGTCAGTAAGGGGGCGCTTTCCTGGATTGGTCTGTCCAGATACTTCTTTAAAAGGTTCACATGATATATCTTTTCCTTCCCCTTTTTGTCAATTTTATAGTTTGTTCTAGACACCTTCTCTAGAACCGTATATGGACCTTGCCATCCAATTTGCAACTTATTATTGATGCCGGGTAGTAGAAGAAGCACTTTCTCTCCCACAGCTAATTCTCTGTCCTTCGCTTTCCTATTAAAATACGCTGCATGTTTCTTCCTGGCTTGTCTCAAATTATCATTTGCCAGTTTCCATCAAGCTTTCAAACGAGTGCTCAGTTCGTTCACGTATTGATAAGATGAGGTAACAGTCTCTTCCGCCTTCTCATCTGTCCAGGTCCTTAATAGGGCTACATCTGGACCTTTAATTTATCATACGTATTTTTTATGGAACCCGTCGGGTCCCTTCCACTAGAAGCGCTATAGTGAGGACTTTTCTTCCTAGAATCATCACTCACAAATCGACCACTACCAATTTTTTTCTTGGGTTTGTCTCCCCACTTTAGATTACTTGTGAGAGATCTTCGCTCTCGTTTAGTTTCCTCCAGTTTATATAATGCTGACCGAGGGATTGTCAGCTTATTCTGGGGTAAAATTACTCTTTGTACTCTTCGCATAGTAGCCATGTTAATCCATTCAAGTGAAGACTGGGTGTGAAAAGGGGGCTCCCATTCCACTTTGTCTACCCGAGTATAATTAGTTTTCCTTTCAGGCCTAAAGTTGCCCCGTGGCGTTTCTAGGTCCTGCACATATTTTCCCTTTGTGGGTGTTCCCTCATGAAATACGCCACATGCTTCTACAAAGTTTTCAACATCGACATTTACGTCGGGCCAATAGTATCTTCGAGCAATCTTTTGGCAGATGGTACCGACTTTCTCATGGTCACCATCTTTTCCAACATGTAAGCTCCTTATTAAGTTTGCCCTATATATCTTGGGAAGAACTAACTGTCCGTGACCAGTGGATCTAGTTCCTGTCTTCCTGTATAATAGTTTGTTCTTCATGAAATATTCCCCCTTGCTCGGAGGTGTGTGGCATTTGGCCAATTTTTTAAAACATGGCTTGAGTGTCCTATCCTCAGCCTGCGCCTTCCTCATCTCCTCTGGATGAGCATTTATAGGTTCACCTACTTCCTCCTTCTTCTGTGACCTGGTCTGCACTGTCGCCATGATCACAGGTTTCTCGGGATTCCCCAAGAAGACGTATCTACACCCCAATATCAGAGGGTAGATTGGTTCATCTATCACTGCTGCTCTGATTTCTCCTTCCACATAGCGAGTTTTCACCGTTATCCTTGCGATGGGAAGTGTCATGAGTGGTATGTCCTTAGTCGCCCCTTGTATTTCCACTGTTTCTGTGGTATACTGACTTGCGTCCACTAGGCTAGACTTCACAACTGAATCATAATCCAAACCTGTATCATAAAGGCACCTTATGGTGACCCCATTACAAATAACATCCTCACAAACTGGGGGGGGGGGGGGGGGGGGGGGGGGGGTGTGGGGGGGGGGGGGGGGAGGGTAAAATATATAATCAAATACATACAAAAATCATTAAATTAGATAAAGGATAGAATTTAAAGATTGTTAATTTAAAAAATAAATAAGAAAATACAATTAAATAGAATAGGGGGACTTATTATAATAAGACTTTAAAGAGGTTAATAAAACAAAAATGAGTTCATTAAAAAAATTTTGTAAAAGTAATATTTTTTTTATATTAATTATTTAAAGTTTTTTTTGAGAGTTTTTTGTTTGTTAAAAAAAATTTTAAAATTTTTTTTTATTTTT
>JAMPIV010012806.1:0-49479 GCA_024509875.1 Oreohelix idahoensis | reverse complement strand
CATTCATTGACAGACCTCCTACATACCATCAACAGTTTCCGACAACTTTCACAGACTTCCTAACAGTATCTACAAACTCCTTATAATACATTCTTCACATTGTCATACAGCATCACAGTCTCCTACTACTGAACAGGGATAATCCTTGTTCTCATTATCAGTCTTCGACTTCTAATCTCAGTACTGCCAGTTAAATCACTATCTCTGATAGGACGGTAAATATAGATATGTGTTACGTTCTTATTCATCCTGTCGCACTTCATTCTGATATGGTATGGTCTACTTATGAACTCGCGTAGTAGTATTCCTGATCATGAGTGAATTTCATATGCTCTTTTTGGTTCGGCCTTACTTTTACATGGCTATACATGCCCGACTATACATCCTCATATCTTCTATAACAACAACGATACTCCTAACATAATCACAGGGACCGCCTACAAATCATTCTCACAGATTATCCTACTAAACATCACAGTCATCCCTAAAACCAAACTCAGGGACTTCCCAACAAATATCACAGACTCCTAAAAAAATTCATCACAGACTCCTGCAACTTCCACAGACATCCTACAACAACACAGACTCCTACAACATCACAGACTCCTACAACAACACAGACTCCTACAACATCACAGACATCCTACAAAAACACAGACTGCTACAACATCAAAGACCTCCTTCAACATCACTGATATCCTACAACAACACAGACTCCTACAACATCACTGACATCCTACAACTTCACAGACTCCTACTACATCACATACTCTTACACCGTCACAGACTCCTACAACTTCATAGACAAACCTAGAACATCACAGATATCCTACAATAACACAGGACTCCTACAAACATCACAGACTCCTACAAACAACAACCCACACGGCTCCTACAACATCACAGACATCCTACAACATCACAGACTCCTACAACATCACAGACATCCTACAACAACACAGATTCCTACAACATCACAGACATCGTAAAACATCACCGACTACTGTAACATCACAGACATCCTACAACATCACAGACTCCTACAACAATACAGACTCCTACAACATCACAGACTCCTACAACAACACAGACTCCTACAACATCACAGACTCCTACAACAACACAGACTCCTACAACATCACATATAACCTACAACAACACAGACTCCTACATCACAGAAATCCTACAACATCACAGACTCCTACAACAACACAGAGTCCTCCAACATCACAGACCCCTACAACATCACAGACATCCTACAACAACACAGACTCCCACAACATCACAGACTCCTACAACATCACAGACTCCTACAACTTCACAGACATCCTACAACAACACAGACTCCCACAACATCACAGACTCCTACAACACTACAGACTCCTACAACATCACAGACATCCTACAACAACACAGACTGCTACAACATCAAAGACCTCCTACAACATCACTGATATCCTACAACAACACAGACTCCTACAACATCACAGACATCCTACAACATCACAGACTCCTACAACATCACATACTCTTACACCATCACAGACTCCTACAACATCATAGACACCTAGAACATCACAGATATCCTACAATAACACAGACTCCTACAACATCACAGACTCCTACAACAACACGGGCTCCTACAACATCACAGACATCCTACAACATCACAGACTCCTACAACATCACAGACATCCTACAACAACACAGATTCCTACAACATCACAGACATCGTACAACATCACCGACTACTATAACATCACAGACATCCTACAACAACACATACTCTCTCATTATCACAGACATCCTACAACATCACAGACTCCTACAACAATACAGACTCCTACAACATCACAGACTCCTACAACAACACAGACTCCTACAACATCACATATAACCTACAACAACACAGACTCCTACAACATCACAGACATCCTACAACATCAGAGACTCCTACAACATCACAGACTAATACAACAACACAGACATCCTACAATAACACAGACCATTACAACATCACAGACTCCTACAACATCACAGACTCCTACAACAACACAGACATCCTGCAACAAAACAGACTCCTACAACATCGCAGACTCCTACAACATCACAGATTCCTACAACAACACAGACATCCTACAACATCACACACTCCTACAACATGACAGACTCCTACAACAACACAGACTCCTACAACATCACAGACTCCTACAACATCACAAACTCCTATAACATCACATGCTCCTACAGCATCACAGACTCCTACAACAACACAGATATGCTACAACATTACAGAATTCTACAACAACACAGACATCCTACAACATCACAGACTCCTACAACATCACATATATCCTACAACAACACAGACTCCAACAACATCACAGACATCGTACAACATCCCAGACTACTACAACATCACATATATCCTACAACATCACAGACTCCTACAACATCACATACATCCTACAACATCACATACTCCTCCAACAACACAGACTCCAACAAAATCACAGACTCCTACAACATCACAGACTTCTACAACAACACAGACATCCTACAACAACACAGACCATTACAACATCACAGACTCCTACAACATCACAGACTCCTACAACAACACAGACATCCTATAACAACACAGACTCCTACAACATCACAGTTTCCTACAACATCACAGACTCCTACAACAACATAGACATCCTACAACATCACACACTCCTACAACATCACAGACTCCTACAACATCACAGACTCCTATAACATCACATGCTCCTACAGCATCAAAGACTCCTACAACAACACAGACATCCTACAACAGTACAGACTCCTACAACATCACATATATCCTACAACAACACAGACTCCTACAACAACACAGACTCCTACAACATCACAGACATCCTACAACAACACAGACTCCTACAACATCACAGACTCCTACAACATCACAGACTCCTACAACATCACAGACTCCTACAACTTCACAGACATCCTACAACATCACAGACATCCTACAACAACACAGACTCCTACAACATCACAGACAATCGTACAACATCACAGACTACTACAACATTTCACAGACATCCTACACCCCCACAACACATACTCTCTCATTATCGCAGACATCCTACAACATCACAGACTCCTACAACATCACAGACATCCTACAACATCACAGACTCCTACAACAACACAGACTCCTACAACATCACATATAACCTACAACAACACAGACTCCTACAACATCACAGACTCCTACAACATCACAGACTCCTACAACATCACAGACTCCTACAACATCACATATAACCTACAACATCACAGACTAATACAACAACAAAGACATCCTACAACAACACAGACCATTACAACATCACAGACTCCTACAACATCACAGACTCCTACAACAACACAGACATCCTACAACAAAACAGACCTCCTACAACATCACAGACTCCTACAACAACACAGACCATTACAACATCACAGACTCCTACAACATCACAGACTCCTACAACATCACAGACTCCTACAACAACACAGACATCCTACAACATGACAGACTCCTACAAAGACACAGACTCCTACAACAACACAGACATCCTACAACATTACAGACTCCTACAACAACACAGACATCCTACAACATCACAGACTCCTACAACATCACAGACTCCTACAACATCACAGACTCCTACAACATCACAGACATCGTACAACATCCCAGACTACTACAACATCACATATATCCTACAACATCACAGACTCCTACAACATCACAGACATCCTACAACATCACAGACTCCTACAACAACACAGACTCCTACAACATCACAGACTCCTACAACATCACAGACTCCTACAACAACACAGACATCCTACAACAACACAGACCATTACAACATCACAGACTCCTACAACATCACAGACTCCTACAACAACACAGACATCCTACAACAACACAGACTCCTACAACATCACAGACTCCTACAACATCACAGACTCCTACAACAACACAGACATCCTACAACAACACAGACTCCTATAACATCACATGCTCCTACAGCATCACAGACTCCTACAACAACACAGACATCCTACAACAACACAGACTCCTACAACATCACAGACTCCTACAACATCACAGACTCCTACAACAACATAGACATCCTACAACAACACAGGCTCCTACAACATGACAGACTCCTACAACAACACAGACTCCTACAACATCATAGACTCCTACAACATCACAGACTCCTACAACATCACATGCTCCTACAGCATCACAGACTCCTGCAACAACACAGACATTTTACAACATTACAGACTCCTACAACAACACAGACATCCTACAACATCACAGACTCCTACAACATCACAGACTCCTACAACATCACAGACTCCTACAACAACACAGACATCTTACAACATTACAGACTCCTACAACATCACAGACTCCTACAACATCACAGACTCCTACAACATCACATGCTCCTACAACATCACAGACTCCGACAACAACACAGACATCTTACAACATTACAGACTCCTACAACATCACATGCTCCTACAGCTATCACAGACTTCTACAACAACACAGACATCCTACAACATCACAGACTCCTACAACATCACATATATCCTACAACAACACAGACTCCAACAACATCACAGACATCGTACAACATCCCAGACTACTACAACATCACATATATCCTACAACATCACAGACTCCTACAACATCACATACATCCTACAACATCACATACTCCTCCAACAACACAGACTCCAACAAAATCACAGACTCCTACAACATCACAGACTTCTACAACAACACAGACATCCTACAACAACACAGACCATTACAACATCACAGACTCCTACAACATCACAGACTCCTACAACAACACAGACATCCTATAACAACACAGACTCCTACAACATCACAGACTCCTACAACATCACAGACTCCTACAACAACATAGACATCCTACAACATCACACACTCCTAGAACATGACAGACTCCTACAACAACACCGACTTCTACAACATCACAGACTCCTACAACATCACAGACTCCTATAACATCACATGCTCCTACAGCATCAAAGACTCCTACAACAACACAGACATCCTACAACAGTACAGACTCCTACAACATCACATATATCCTACAACAACACAGACTCCTACAACATCACAGACATCCTACAACATCACAGACTCTTACAACAACACAGACTCCTACAACATCACAGACTCCTACAACATCACAGACTCCTACAACAACACAGACATCCTACAACAACACAGACTCCTACAACATCACAGACATCCTACAACAACACAGACTCCTACAACATCACAGACATCGTACAACATCACAGACTACTACAATTTCACAGACATCCTACAACAACACATACTCTCTCATTATCGCAGACATCCTACAACATCACAGACTCCTACAACAATACAGACTCCTACAACATCACAGACTCCTACAACAACACAGACTCCTACAACATCACATATAACCTACAACAACACAGACTCCTACAACATCACAGACATCCTACAACATCACAGACTCCTACAACAACACAGACTCCTACAACATCACAGACTCCTACAACATCACAGACTAATACAACAACAAAGACATCCTACAACAACACAGACCATTACAACATCACAGACTCCTACAACATCACAGACTCCTACAACAACACAGACATCCTACAACAAAACAGACTCCTACAACATCACAGACTCATACAACATCACAGATTCCTACAACAACACAGACATCCTACAACAAAACAGACTCCTACAACATCACAGACTCCTACAACATCACACACTCCTACAACATGACAGACTCCTACAAAGACACAGACTCCTACAACAACACAGACATCCTACAACATTACAGACTCCTACAACAACACAGACTTCCTACAACATCACAGACTCCTACATCATCACATATATCCTACAACAACACAGACTCCTACAACATCACAGACATCGTACAACATCCCAGACTACTACAACATCACATATATCCTACAACATCACAGACTCCTACAACATCACAGACATCCTACAACATCACAGACTCCTACAACAACACAGACTCCTACAACATCACAGACTCCTACAACATCACAGACTCCTACAACAACACAGACATCCTACAACAACACAGACCATTACAACATCACAGACTCCTACAACATCACAGACTCCTACAACAACACAGACATCCTACAACAACACAGACTCCTACAACATCACAGACTCCTACAACATCACAGACTCCTACAACAACACAGACATCCTACAACAACACAGACTCCTATAACATCACATGCTCCTACAGCATCACAGACTCCTACAACAACACAGACATCCTACAACAACACAGACTCCTACAACATCACAGACTCCTACAACATCACAGACTCCTACAACAACATAGACATCCTACAACAACACAGGCTCCTACAACATGACAGACTCCTACAACAACACAGACTCCTACAACATCATAGACTCCTACAACATCACAGACTCCTACAACATCACATGCTCCTACAGCATCACAGACTCCTGCAACAACACAGACATTTTACAACATTACAGACTCCTACAACAACACAGACATCCTACAACATCACAGACTCCTACAACCTCACAGACTCCTACAACATCACAGACTCCTACAACATCACAGACTCCTACAACAACACAGACATCTTACAACATTACAGACTCCTACAACATCACAGACTCCTACAACATCACAGACTCCTACAACATCACATGCTCCTACAACATCACAGACTCCGACAACAACACAGACATCTTACAACATTACAGACTCCTACAACATCACATGCTCCTACAGCTATCACAGACTCCTACAACAACACAGACATCCTACAACAACACAGACTCCTACAACAACACGGGCTCACAGCAGCCAAGGTGACACACTTGGCTCAAAAACGCAACCTTCAGCTACCTACTACACTTCACAACAACAGTGAAACGAAAAGGTAAAAAATGAGGTGTAAGACATGGTTTCAAAATATTCTTACAACCAATTTATAACGCTTGTATGTGTCTTACCAGATATGTTCTCATTAATATATGTGTCTTACCAGATATGTTCTCATTAATATATGTGTCTTACCAGATATGTTCTCATTAATATATGTGTCTTACCAGATATGTTCTCATTAATATATGTCTTTAAATTAGCATGTATTTGGAACCTGGATAAATATTTACAGCTCGGGAGAGACAGAATCAAGCCTCGAATAATGCTGCAATACAAACTAAACATCTGCAGATATGATCTAAGTTAGGGTTCCCATAATGTTTTGTTTAAATACCGGGACATTTCCAAATTTTTACCAAAAAAACCCGGGACATTTTGTAAAAAAACGGGACATGTTAAAAATTAAGGTAAAGCACAAATAAATCTATTATATATTATATGTTGCACTTAAAATAAAATACTGGTATAAAAATACACTCATTAACTAACACAACTTCCACTTTAAAAAAGAATTCTAAATTACAAACATACTTAATTAGAAAAATCGCACCTTTAAAAAATACACAATAGTCAAGTTTATATTTCAGATTCATCAGAATATTTATCAGATTTATGGGCCTGTTCAAGAAGTTTTTTTCTTCTGATATTTGGACATAGAACTCAGCACAAGAGAAATCTTTAAAATGGGTCTTTATAATGGTTAAAGCTTTCACTGTCTCAATTTTAAGTCTGTTTTTTTCGTCTGTCCAAAGCGCATTTATTAATGAAAAAACACGTTCAACAGCTGCATTGGATTCGGACAGTGCCAAACAAAAACTAACTAGGCATTTCAGGTTCTCAGCATTTATATCCTGCTTTGTAAAACATCTCACACCATTTTTCACTGACACTTTGACCCTTCAGTTCACTCCACACATCAAATTTGCTTTCACAATATTTTTTCACACATGCAAACTCATCAAGTAAGTCCTCTTCATTCACAGTAAAATTTGGTGACACTGTCTTCATGAATATGTAGCTTTCTTGGATGTTCTTCCAAGTCACAGACTCCTTTCCCTTCAAATTGATCCAATCCATAGACTGAAGAGGCGTAAGAAATGGTGTATACCACTCCTGAATATATTCAATGCAGGTGTCATAGAAATCTACTGCATAGCTTTGAAACTTTTCAACTGTTATGTGTCCTTCTTTTTCTAATTCTTGCAACTGGTTTCTCACAGTAGTGGTTAGAAACTTTTCTGCTTTCCTGTAGTTATACACCGCCGTGTGATAAGCGAAGGTTGCTTCCTGAGCTGCCAATGATAACTGTTTTTCCATTTCCTTTTCACTCTGGGTTTTTGCATTTAAGAAATGACTTATACTGCTGTTGGAAGCCTTACTTTCAACAGCACTTTTATGTTTTTTTTCGTTTTCACGTGGTTGACTACGTCTGACCAACCATCATGTGAAATGCAAAATTTAGAGCTGCATAAAGTACATTCCACATTTTCATCTACACTTAATGAAGGGAAATTCTCTTGTAATGTTATCATTTATACTGCACTTACGTTTCGGCATTATGCGGATGAAAAACGAAAAAAATACTGTATAATAATGCTAATACGCATTAAATCATTTGGTAGATGCTCACTGAACACTGTTTTGGTCGACTTTCGAATTTTTGTTCGAGATTCAAACCGAGGGTTCACTGTAACCGGAAATTGATAAAGTAACACTACTAAAACACGGGAAAAATCCGTTACCCAAAGATTTTTTTTCAGGAAGGACCCTTAAAAAGCGGGACATTTGGAATAAATTCGGGACATTTTATCAAAAAACGGGACTGTCCCGGGAAACACGGGACGAATGGGAACCCTAAATTCTAAGGGCAAGCCGCCATACAAACATATTAGTAACCTATGAACAGTCTTCAAAATCACAGTTAGAGATTATCCTTGCCTCAAGTCACTATCTTCCCAAACGTAAAATAATCTGTCTTTTTGCAAAGATCTTTGGGACGTGTTATTATTTCGGTGAGAACACACGCAAGGGAGAATACCCTTGAAGTTATAACTCTTGAAAATTCACTGTTTCATTATCTGCCCTTGAACGCAGCTTAGCATCGTCGTTTGAAAATTTTGAGAACTCTTAAGATGAAAGAGTCGTTTCCTGGTATGATCTTGTAATTCACTTAATTCACAAGAAGTGTCTGTAACCGAGACCAAACGCAATCTTCTGAAGGGCTCACGTATTCAGTCCAAAAGCTGTTCTTTGATTTCATATTCTTCTCGTACCTCCTTACTGTATCTTTGTTTACTTAGTCAAGAGTTTCTCTTGGCTCATGAAAGCAACAGAAGTTCTTGTTAATGTTGCAAGTTTTTAAATTTTTTTTTCTTTCTTAGTCTCACTAAACTATTTTGAGTGCGATACTATGCATACATACTTCCGTTAGATATCAGGAATCAGAACTATGCTTGGTTCTACTATTTTTCTAATGTGACAGTATAGATTACTACGTCGGATTAGCACTAGGGTGCTGCCACTTTATTATAGTTAGTGTAAGAATACTTTAGCAAGATTTAAACACTAAGTATTTGATCGTGACTAGTTAGTTAATAAACACTAGTCCCAAACCTACGACAGTCATTCAATCATGGTGTACATGAAATGACGTCATCAAACCTGGGGTAGAATTCATACAAGTAAAGAAACGGAAGTTATTTTTTTTTAATAAGGGAAGATCAGAGAGAGAGTAGTGTTTGAGCACGGGATGAGCGAAGTCAGTTTGTGTATACCATCTTGTAAGGCTGATTTGCTATGTGATATTTCATGGAAAGACTGGTTAGTATATTACACAAGAACATGTACTTATGAACCCGATTGAAGTTATCAAAGTGTGTAGACAGTAAGTAAAAGTAATTATTCATATTTTACACCAGCCTGATCTTATTCTCCTGAGCGTCAGTAGCCAGTGACCTTTGTTTACATTAGGTAATCAAGCATAGAGTGCTACCATATTTACGACGATCATACAGCCAAACACCAACACAGACGAGTCTCCTAAGAACACCTGGGTTATATTACAATTTATATCTGTAATCACCATCTCTGGCAGTCGCCAGTAACACTACAGAAGAATATTGAAACAGCTATAGTGCCCAACGAGTACTCTCTACAAAGTACTTCCCCTTGTTCTCCACCATCATCTAAAGTCACTAGTATCTATTTTTTCTTTGGTAGGGAATTTTATTTTTTCAGAAAGATGTCCGCCCCAGTAAAGACCCTGCTGATGATAGTGACAGTTACGACGTCTGCAACACCCAGATATTTTAGCACTTTCGCAAACATTCGCACATTTAGATCACTGTGTTATCCAGGTTAAACAGAACTTTAAATTATCTCAGTTCTCTAGTTATTCAAACCTTTTAGAGCGTGTTAGGTACGAAATCTTTATGATTAGAAGAGTACTAAATGATCTTAGAGACGTAGTCAACCATTGTACAAATTACACCACTTTTGCCTTTGTAAATCTTAATAATAGGACTTATGCCTTACAACATATTTTTTTTTTACGTCTTATTTATTCTTTTTTGTGACAAAAGCAAACACACTATACGCACACATTACACAATCACTAACTATGTTAGAGTCGCACATAGACATGCTCAAGTTCAGTCGCTTATCTCCCTCCCTTTTACCTCCCACCGATCTTCTAGAATTATTCAACCACTTGTCCACTATCCTTCCACATATACTCCGTCCACCACTAGTTCAACATCATAATCTTTTTCAGAAAAAAATCTTTACGACTTGACGCGATTCGATTCTTTCGCAGTCAAAACTCATCGTGTTCTGGCTATTCCTCTAAACTGTCGATGACGAGTATGACCTGTATATGATTCACTCAATTCCTACACCTCTTCCCCCCTCTATTACCTATGATAGTAACACCAACATCCACCCCCTCGCCACATATGATACGACATCATACGAAATGGCTATTAACAGAGCACACACGTATTTTTCAAAAGTGACACATGAGAGTTTTTTATTGTTTTTTTGGAATGTGTTAGCTCACCGCTTTCCTTTTGTGTTATGGAAAGACCGTTTTATAATGTTCAATCGCATCGAGTGTGTATTTTGGTGATTTTTTTCTTAATGTTGCTGTTAAAACACATACCATTTGTACTAGAACTATTTGATTCGCACACAGGTTACCTTTAGTTTACAACCTCAATGATCGTATATGGCTACTCACATTACTCAAGCCAACGACCGTTTCTCACAGATGTATGACGAATCAGACGTCAAATTTATTCTTCCCTACACGTCCAAACACCTTTCCATATCCTGTCATCTTCTCGGACATGCTCCATCACAGACGGATCGTTCTAAATCGACGCCCCGTTCCGAGCATCCTCCACTATTCAAAAGGATTTTACCTATGTTAACGTGTCTATCAAATTCTAAAATACTCCTTCCGTAGTCTGGAAAAATGTTTACTGTTCCTCCTCGACTACCTCCATTACAGTCAGTAGATATGTCTACACTTATTTCAGAATTAGACACTATCTACACACCAGAGGCCATGACCCGACACACTAGAGTGTCAGGACTATTGATTTTGCCTAGTATAATTGGTGTTTTAAACTTTAAGCTGTTTAATGTATAAATACCATGAGTAAAAAAAAGATGAGCTGTCCACAGCGGACATCGGTAAAAGATAATGAGGACATTGTTACCCCCATTGACACAGCTAACGCCCCTACGACCCCCGAGTACATTCCCATGACTGACATTCGTTCCCTCCCATGGTGATAAACCCTACTCCGTCATTTATCCCAATATGCACCCCACGCCACTAAATAACTGAGACATACTTGTATATATTTTTACCTAAAATTTGATCTGGTGTCATATTTTGCACGTTGTGTACAACGTATATGCTATTCAACACAGTTCGCGGATTGGCGAAAGACTACATTGTTACATGCACACCATGATTATTCCATGAGAAATCGCTAACATGGTAACGGATATGTTCACATGTTGATAAACCTTGTATTGAGAAATGAACATCACATATTGATGTATGTTAGAAAAACTACCTATACTGTGGATTTCAATACACAACCGCTTTCATACTTGGCTCGTACCACTAGAGGACGACCACAGCATACAGTAGCTGACAATAATTAACTATAACACCCATAACAGGTAAGTTCCCTGTTAATGATACACTGCACACAATGAAGCCCCACACGGCTCATAATACACATGAGATACACTGACCATAAATGCCAATACAGCTTGCACTACTAGCAACTTAATATATAAGTATCATACCCACTGGTATGGCCCTCCTGAATGGACATCACAATGACTTTCGCTCACCGGCGAACTTATGTACTAAGATCAGGCAAAACTAAATCATAAATGACTCAACATCACCGGTCTAAGGAAATTCCACTAGAAAAATACATTAACACTCTAGCATTATACACTACAGTCTAAAGATCGCATGAAGAAAAGGCAAGCACTAAACCTTAACAACAATGGCGAACTCTCTCCAGCAAAACGCTGACAGGGAACAAAAAGACACGACCTATCCCGGTCGATGGCCAGAAAGTCAACTCCCTTTTGCGCCAGAATTTGCGTCCACTTCCTTACCGGTCACCTGACCAAACGGGTTTTTTATTCTATCAATGTTGCCACTCACAGCGTGACCAACCTAATATTTTGTCGAACATATATACTGTGACACCCCCCCCCCCCCCCCCCCCCCAAGAAAGAAAACGAAGTTTTCTTCCACCGGAAGAGTCACGCCTAACCCCGTTCGGAGTATGGACGAACAAAATGCTGAGACGGCACCTCCTCATCTACCTAGAGAAATGCCAAAGTCGTCCAACACCATTGTTGTTCATACGTACTCACCCTATGTACTAAACACAATATGAGCATGAACTAATCCACCCCAGGTACTTGGTAGTCGTGAAAAATAACAACGACTGTCCAAATCTGGTCTATCAAACACAACATATGTTACATATTAGTTATTCATATCTAACCATCAATAATAAGACATAATCTCATCGTATAAACAATCCTTTCTGCACGCTGCAAATATACCTTAATTATAACATGATTTACCCATACGTTGAGTATAACTTTATCCATATTGCCTTTATGGCATAATGACACATACATCACATACCGTAATACATTTTCATAAACATCAACTCTAACGATTATAATACATTTCTTCCATAAACCAAAGTAAATACTCTCTTCGGATGCTCATGTCCCACACCAATCTCATAACCTGGACAGGACATCCGCTACAATGTTATGTACCCCCTGAATTGGTAAAATAGTAAAGCTGAATTGCTGCAGCAATAATGCCCAGCGTGTCAACTTAGCACTGGTGGATTTAGCCGACTGCAAAAATAGTAGTGGTTTGTGATCTGTTTGGAGGAAAAAATGCGCCCCCAACAGGTATCGTGCCAGCTTAGGCACCATGGCACATAATTACGTACACTACAAAGCATACCATAATACAGCATAAACATGCATTGCAAAGCATTACATAATATTTACAAGTAACATACCCACTGGTATGGCCATCCTGAATGGACATCACAATGACTTTCGCTCACCGGCTAACTTATGAACTAAGATCAAGCAAAACTAAATCATAAATGACTCAACATCACCGGTCTAAGGAAATGCCACTAGAAAAATACATTAACACTCTAGCATTATACACTCCTTTCTGCACGCTGCAAATATACCTTAATTATAACATGATTTACCCTTATTATCACCTTCGTCGATTTTCAAAAAGCCTTTGATAGTCTACACCGCCCATCATTGTGGAAGATACTTACAATCTATGGTTTTCCAACAAAATATGTGAATATAATCAAAGCGCTATATGACAATGCAAGATGTTGTGTTAGAACAAATAAAGGGAATACAGAATGGTTTACAGTAGAAACAGGGGTGAAACAAGGCTGTATTATGTCACCACTACTTTTTGGAATAGCTATTGATTGGGTTATGAGAAACTATACCCACAATGAACAATTGGGTATAAAATGGACAAATGGAAAATTCCTGGGGGACCTGGATTTCGCAGATGATGTAGCATTCTTAAGTTCAACACCAAGACAATCCCAAGAAGCCTAAAACTAAAGCTATGAACTTTTCTAACGAGACCTTTGATATCATCCTGAACGGGGAAAAACTACAGAAAGTTGAAAGTTTCAATTATTTAGGCAGTAAAATGACTCAGGATGGTGACACAACAAGAGAAATCCATACTAGAATTGCTTTGGCAGCTAGCGCCTTCAATAGATTATCTAACATTTGGAAATTACGATCATTGAATATACATACCAAGCTTCGTCTGTTTAATTCAAATGTTATCTCAGTGTTAACATACGGCTGTGAGAGTTGGAAAATAACAAAATCATTGGAGAACAAGCTGAATACATTCGAGAACAAATGTCTTAGAAAACTCATGAACATCAGTTGGAAAGAATTCAAGACTAATCGACAAATAAGAGAAGACTCTAGGCAGAAATATGTCTCCGACTATATAAGGAAAAGACGATGGTCATATATCGGTCATGTCCTACGAATGCAAAACAACAGAATACCACTACAGGCGCTCACTTGGGTTCCTGAGGGTAAGAGGAAAAAAGGAAGACCAAAAGAAACACTCAGAAGAACAATAATAAGAGAAGGAAGAACGTTGGGCCTAAATAATGTGCAAGAGCTAAGAGGAGTGGCGTCACAACGAACAACCTGGAGAGCACTGGTTTCTGCCTTATGCGCCGTGTTTGGTGCTTAAAGAATTTATTATTATTATTATTTTATTATACACTACAGTCCAAAGATCGCATGAAGAAAAGGCAAGCACTAAACCTGAACAACAATGGCGAACTCTCTCCAGCAAAACGCTGACAGGGAACAAAAAGACACGACCTATCCCGGTCGATGGCCAGAAAGTCAACTCCCTTTTTGCGCCAGAATTTGCGTCCACTTCCTTTCCGGTCACCTGACCAAACGGGTTTTTTATTCTATCAATGTTGCCACTCACAGCGTGACCAACCTAATATTTTGTCGAACATATATACTGTGACAATGTACCTGTATTTTTCTGACCTATGTCACATTGTAAGCGGAACGCTGCAGTATATTTTTTTTTTAACATTGTTGTCCATTATAATGCACTTGCATTTGTATTAAGGTTTTCTATTTCATGACGAACCTGTAAACAATTTGGTGCTTGGTTCGTGTGTTACTGAGATCGTTCATACTCCACCACCCGATAGTTATTTGTATCGGTATTTTGGTCCTCCCTCATAGTAACGACCATTACATAAGCTGGAGATTAGAGACATTTTTTGTAAATAAATACTTTGTAACTCCATGTAACCAGATTAATAATTCTATAATTAGATTTTACGACGAACACAGTTCACCACAACTTGTCCAGATTTTTGGTGTTTAAGACCCATATACATCCTGGTAAATCACTGACCGCAGTGGCAGGATGGGGTCGCCTGTATCATATGATTTTATTATGTTTACCACGTTTTATATTGCCAGTTACGAGAATGTACAGCTCCAGTTCATATTTCATTATAAAATTATAGATTAATATTGCCTTGTTTGTATATTCCAATGTCATAGTGTATGTATATATATATTACATTTTTGCGTCCCACGGGTCTGATATTTGACCATTAGTTCTATGCTGTTAGGCTGATGTTCGTAGCAGCTACTACATTTACGATTGTTAAATACTTAACGAATAATATTCATTTCTGTTAAATATTGCCAAAGTATTTTTGTTTGTTTGTTTGTGTTGTTTGCACAACCGATGAAAATCGTATACAATTACTTTTTTGAAAATGTCAGCATTAAGTATGTTAACATTAGGGTGATGACTAATTCACAGCGTGGTTCATATTGATTTTGTTGAGAAGTAGTGCACATCTTACTTACTTACTTACTTAGTCGTTCCCCTTCTACCGTGAGGTGTAGAGGTTTGGAAGAGAGAGCGCCAGACTATTCTATCGGCTGTCTTCCTCCTGGCCTGGTTCCATTCTAGTCCTCGGTCCTTCAAAGATTGTCTAATGTTGTCCTCCCAGCGGACTCTGGGTCGTCCTCGGGGTCTGGATCCTTGGCTCTTTGTTTCCCATGCTTGTCGTGGTAGCCGATCTTCTCCCATTCTGCAGACATGGCCAAACCATCTTAGTTGGGACTGTTCTACTTGGGTCTGTAGGGGGTGGCATTTTAGGCCTTGACGTATCGTCTGGTTGCGTCTCTTCTTGTTACTTCAACCACCTTCCTCAGATACCTCATTTCTGAGGTTTGGATCTGGCTTTTATGGGTTGTAGTCATTGCCCATGACTCGCATCCATATGTCAAGACTGGGACATAGGTGGAGCGGTATACAACCATCTTCGTTTTCTTACCAACCTCTCTCTTGCTGAGGAATCCTCGATTTATGGCCTGAAAAAGTCTCCCAGCTGCTGCTTTTCGAGTGGCCAACTCTTCTTTGATGCCTCCCTTTCGGTCTATAATAGCTCCGAGGTATTTAAAGTGGTCGACCTGCTCCAGGACCTGTTCTCCCAGCTTAATCTGATGTCTTCTTTCTTCTCGTGATATCACCATGGATTTTGTTTTAGAGCTGCTTATGACCATCCCTCTCTTCTCCAGCTCTTCCTTCCAGACTTGCAGGTTGGATTGGAGATGTGCCTCTGATTTAGCAATCAGGGCAACATCATCAGCAAATGCCAGCTCTGAAATAGAGACCTGTCTCATCTTCCAGTACCCCACTGAATACTTTCTTGTTCTCTCCTTACATGCCTTGATGACATCGTCCATAAGGAGTATGAAGAGGTAAGGTGATAGGATATCACCTTGTCTTACACCAGTGGTGGTCCTGAACTCTTCTGACTTATGGTTTGCTGTCCTCACATAATTTGTGCAAGACTTGTAGAAGCTCTGTATAGCATGAATCAGAGGTGCTGGAATATTCTTCCTTGCCAAACAGTCCCAAAGTTTGCTCCAAGGGACCCTGTCAAACGCCTTTTCCAGATCTATGAAACAAAGATGGATCTCACTCTTATACTCAAGGGCCTTTTCACTCAGCTGTCTGAGTGTGAAGATTAGGTCTTGAGTACTTCGGTTTGCTCGGAATCCGCACTGGACCTCATCCAATTGTGGCTCAGCTAGGCGTCGGAGTCTCTGCTCTAGGATTCTAGAGTAGATTTTTCCAGGGACACTGAGAAGGGATATGCCTCTATGGTTTCCACACTGTCGATTGTCACCCTTTTTGAAAATTGGTGTTATGATGGCGATCTCCCAATTCTTTGGTATGGTCTTGTTGCACCATGCTGCCTGTAGGACCCTTAAGAGTAACAGGTCGCCTGATGCTCCCATGTACTTAACCATTTCTGGTGTTATACCATCATGCCCTGCTGCTTTGCCCATCTTGATTTTCTCCAGTGCTGCCTTCAGTTCTTCCATCTTTATGTCATCTTCATCACCATTGGTTTCCTCTTCTGTGCTAATGGTTATCATTTCTGATGTTAGACCTTGCTCACCATCAAGGAGTTTTGAGAAATATTCTTTCCATCTTTCCATTACTTCCTTCAGGGCAGTAAGCATATTGCCTTGCTTGTCCTTTATAAATTTGAGAGGGCATTGTTTTTCCTTCCTCATGTTCTTTAGGGTCTTATAGAACAATTTCTGGTTTTCTTGTGCATCTTTTTCATATTGATTTTGTTGAGAAGTAGTGCACATCAATACTGTTTAATGGCGAAATGTATTAACAAATTTTATGTATACCCCGTTTTACGCATTAAAAATATACTAGGATCTCTCGTTTTACAAAAAAAGTTGTTTTTCTGAGAGCCTCTACCAATAGGTTATTGGCATATAACAGTCACTAGCATGAGGAAGTTAGTTGATAGTACGCAAATGTCTCCCTCTGTGATACATTTGTGTGGCCCGTGCCGTATGTGACCGCATGGATTACTAAACTACCATTTACACGTGTTAAAATATAGAAATAACAGACGTAAAGCAAATAAGGCGTTTTCGCACAAAACACAGGGTCAGTAAAGTTCAGTTGGCAGTCACGACGAAGAGAGACAAAGATAGTGCAGTCCCAAGGAAAATATTAAATGCGTGTTTTGAATGCAAAATTTTGTGAAGTGAGAGTTGCTATTTTGGTTTTTTCTCGCTGTTTAGAGAGAGAGAGACGTGTGGAAAAGTCGAAAAGCTGAGAAAACGTTTGTAAATGTAAATAATTGTACCGTGTGAAAAAAGAAAGCATCGTGTGAAAATTGGCAGGAAAAAAGAAGAAATAGTATAAATAGGAGAGAGGTGCAAGAAAGGGCAGTGATTTCAGGATTTATGATTCCAATGATTCCATGATTTTGGACTTTTGAGGATTTTACAAATAGTGTTAAGTGAACTTCGTCTTTGAGAATATCAAGACAAGTTTTTAAGTAGACAAGTTAGTATATTATTCCTTTGGATATATAAATATAAATATATAAATATAAATAAATATAAATATATAAATATATAAATATATAAATATATAAATAAATAAATATATATATATATATATATATATATATATATATATATATATATATATATATATATATATATATATATATATATATATATATATATATATATATTTATATATATATATATATATATATATTTATATATATATATATATATATATATATATATATATATATATATATATATATATATATATATATATATTTCATTGTGGATATATAAATGTTCCTCTTGGATAACCAACCATCGTTGTGAAATTTACAGTGTTTGCCTAATGACATCAATAAACTATAATTGCATTTTCTACAATTGCTGTGTTACAGTTGGATCATTTGAAAACCATTATACGATATTGCTTATCACTAAACCTAAAGGAAAGAATGAACATGGAAAGAAAAATGAGCAAAAGTAAAGTATTATCATCTCTGGCGGAAGGCCAATTAGCACTTGAATAACAACAATATCAAAAGGATTAACTCCAACTTAAAATAAAATCAATATAACTACTTGCACATTTAACTGACGAGGGCACATAACACACTCATTGGCGCCGTGACCTTCTCGGGCACACTTAAATAATGCTAAAAATACATTGAAAGGACACACTATGCAAGATGACAGAAAGATGAAGGGGAGAATGTGAGACGGGCCTGCGTGCCCAATTTTTAACCCTTTGAAAATAAAGTTCGTTCGTTCGTTCAGTAAATGTCGAAGGGTATGAATGCTAATTGATCCTGTTGCGCGTTGGTTGCATACACGCTGGATGCATCTTCTCATTCGTTTATCCATGTTGGTCTTACGTTTCATGCCAAATTCCAGCAATCTTAGCTTTGATGGTTCATCGATTGCAGTGTCATTCTCTAACAGGCGATCATTAATCGTTCTCAGTATCTCTCCCTTATCCATATTCAGTGCACCTTCTATGGGTGCTCTTGAGGCTAGTCTATCAGCTCTTTCATTACCACGTACCCCTGCATGACCAGGATATTAGATACACACCAGTTCCTGAAGATTCGAGCCTCTTATGGGGATTTTCCATTCATGTCGGAGCCATCCAATTTGGACCTTCCGACGTAAGGATTGTGAGTCTGACACAATAACTGCCCTTGTTAATTAAGTCTCAGACAACTACCTTAAGACTGCAGTAGTTCCCTCTACCTCCATTCTCATGCTGGAGGTTCTTATCATGTAAGCCCCGCTATGTTTAACGACGATTCTGCCCTTTAGTCTAGCAGAGAAGCCCCACATTGATTACAGACCTATCAGTGCACACAGTTGCATCATCATCCCCAGCATGATCATTTATCAGTTGATCAATTTCCAGCTGTACCCATTGGCACAAGTTCTGCACTCTCTACCAAGGCTGATGATGACTTGTTGGTAATTAGTCCAGGTTTCATCTGATTTACTCCACTCTGCCCCTGTGGATATATTTTCAACAGAGGCCACCTGCTAAATTGTTGCCTCTGCCTGTGCCATCTATGATTTCCCCCCGCTTTAATTTTGCTTCCTTAATGTCACGTTTGTTTCCATGTAGGGGGTGCCTTTTGTCTGTGGTTACTCGCAAATAGGGTTTTGTCTTAGTCAGTGCAAATCTTGATGTAATCGACAGTAACCCAAGCATGTACAGCATCGTCGCGATGGGGGTATCTTGCGTACAGCCCAAGATTACACGCATTCCTTCATTTTGAATGCGTTTCAATTGTTCACATTGTGATATTGACAGCGTAAGTATTCCCAGACCATACTCGATGACAAACATCACTAACTGATCATACAGGAAAAACAGTAGTCTCTGTTCCAGTTGTGCTGCGGCAATTGTTTTTAGGGTTGCCAGACCTCTGTTGCACTTTTGTATGATTAGATCAACATGGTACTTGTATGATAACTCGCGATCGAATGTTATACCAGGCATTCTTTTCTGCCTGCTTGTCACATGACTTACTCCCCTTGCTCTGCAGTGATGGTCCAACAGTGGTCAAAATTTAGAGTATCTACCGAGAGTCTTCAAAAGTGTCTACCGTCTGCTCAAGATTACTCTTGGCAGAGATGTGAATTGAAGAATGGTGCTTCAATCCTAGGGAGCCTCTTAGGAATTTAAAGAAATCAAGTACTACGGCTGATAGGATCCAGGCCGTATAAACTTTGTATCTTTCCTGACCTTCTATGGGTAAGGAATTTGCTCGTTCTGATGAGCCCTCAACTGATTTAACTCAGTAAAATATTACTTAAATAGCTCTGTTTAGGTACGAGGGGCGTTCAGAAAGTAATGCACCACATCGTTTTTCTCAGCTAATAATGAAGATAGAAGCATGAAATTTTGCACACTTCAATTGTGTGCACCAAATTGCACCGCAACCGGCCAAATAATACGGCTGCCCTAAACCGTTGAAATGGAGCGTGTTAGCAACTTGCGTTATAAGCAGTGAATTGTGATAGAATTTCTCGTTGCAGAGAAGGAAACTGTTGTGAACATTCACAAGCGTCTATGTGATGTGTATGGAAGTTTTGCAGTCGACAGGAGTACAGTCAGTCGCTGGGTTCAGAGAATCAAAGAATCAGGAAGTGGAGATACGGAGCTGCTTGATCGGCCGCGCTGTGGACGTCATGCCACAGCCACAAACGTAGAAATGTTGAAATGCGCAGAGGGCATTATTCTTACTGATAGGCGAATCACTACTCAACAATTAGCCTTACAGCTGTCAGTCAGCATTGGTAGTGCAAATGCAGTTATAAAAACTCTCGGATTTTCTAAGGTTTGCGCAAGATGGGTTCCTCGAAGTCTCACAAATGACCACCGATTGCAAAGGAACGCAATTTCTTCTGAATTGTTGGAGCGTTTTAATGCTGATGGAGAGAACATTTTGGCTAAGATCGTTACAGGTGACGAAACCTGGGCACATCATTTTGAACCTGAGACAAAAAGACAGTCAATGGTGTGGCATCATCCGCAATCACCTCGAAGAAAGAAATTCAAGACAATTCCTTCAACTGGAAAGGTCATGATCACTGTCTTTTGGGACATTGAAGGTGTGATTCTTGTGGACGTTATGCCAAGAGGAGAGACAATCAATTCACTAGCTTACGTTAAGACATTGAATAAACTCAATCAACGTTTTCGCAGAGTTCAGCCGCACAAGAATCCAGCAGACCTGCTTCTCCTTTACGACAATGCGTGACCTCACACAAGTCTGGCAACACGGGAAGCAATCACCCAATTGGGTTGGACTGTACTACCCCATCCACCCTATAGTCCCGATTTGGCACCCTCTGATTTTCATCTATTTTGTCCACTTAAAGATGCACTCCGTGGGACAAGGTTTGAAGATGATGAAGGAGTGATTCATGCAGCGACGAAATGGCTACATGATCAAGACAAAATATGGTACGGGCTAGGAATACATGCACTTGTTTCGCGCTGGCATAAAGCCGTACAAGTTGATGGGGATTATGTTGAATAATACCGATGTTTACATGACATATCCATGTATATTTTATATAAATTTCATGCTTTTTGAATAAACAGCTCCTGAGAAAAACGATGTGGTGCATTACTTTCTGAACGCCCCTCATATTTACAATGACTGAGACATACAGGTACAGTTCACTCGAAATGACCAAATCAACTATACATTTGTATATTTACAGATAACAAATTTAATCATCAGTTATCGTTAACAAATGTAAAATAAATTGGGGGGGGGGGGGGTGGGAATTTAGATAGAGTCTTTAAAATTTCCTCACAGATGATAGTCTGATGTGAAAATTAATTTATTAAAGTGTTCACTTGGCAGTTGTAAATGAATACTTAGCTGTCAGTAAGACGTTTGTTGGTTTCTTCTCCAGACGATGCTTGCTCTTTGCAGGTTATGAACTAGTTCACTCTGGTCACCGGTTAAGTCTGGGGGCCGCAACATGTCCCTCGTATTAGGGTGGGGTAATTGCGAAGATGTTCCAGCGTCCGCTAAGATCGTCTGCTGCAGGTGTCTAGCTTTGACTGCAGGCCACTTATACCACTAACGTCTTCCACAGATAGCACCACCGATTGGTTCCACTGACTAGTATCATGAAATACACTTGTAATAGAAAACAAATACCCACCTGAGTATTGGATTTCCTGACACAAAATCAGGTGTGTCCCCCCCCTTTTTTTTTGTTCACTGCACTATCCCATCTGCTTCAAAACGTTATCCTGTCTGAGCATTAATGTTAATCCCAGTTAGCGGAAAACATCCATTGCATTTATATTGCTTTTCCTGGCACGCGCCTATAAGCGTTAGGACTTTGACGCCTTCAGGGAAGTACCTAGTTTTAATTTATATATATATATATATATCTATATATATATATATATATATATATAATATATATATATATATATATATATATATATATAATATATATATATATATATATATATATATATATATGTATATATATATATATATATATATATATATTTTTTTTTTTTTAGGTTCTTATGTGCCCTATCTAATCTTCACTTTCTTTCCTTTCCCTGACGAAGGCCTTGTGGCCGTAACGTTGGCTATTTTCTTATTCTTTTGTCCTCGTAAGACGAATCACTTTTTTTCGATTTTTTTTTACACCCATCCATTTATATTGAACATGTTTACATTTACACACGCACTGGTTGAAAAGATTGATAAAAAATGCATGCACACCAGTTCTATCATCATCCACTCCCTGCTCCATCTGGAACGTGGGACTGTCTCTGCTTTTAGTTCTTTGGGAGATATCCGTATAAAGCAGTCACTGGCTCTCGTAGTGGTCGTTCGTGAAATCATCATTCTATATGCTGAGGTTGCCGGCCTCGTATGACTTGGACATCCACTACAATTTTCACATGTTAATAAATACAAAATATAGAATTATAAAATGTACAACTTACATCACATTTCTTTGGGAATACAGACTGTTTTCTGGCTCAGAGAAATAGTTAAGGCAACTTGATTAAGATGCTTCTTACACGTGGTCTGGGGTGTTACTTTACAATAAATTTCTACTATGACTTAGTGTCCAGATTCCTAGGATTTCGGGCTTTCCGTATTAATAAAGGTAGAGTTGTCGCTGTGTAAATTCACAAGATGCTTAAACACGTTGTCCGGTCCTTTAAAGTGGAATACTGACCATGTTCCTTATTCTGGCTTGTCTGGCTGTCTTCTTGACGAGTTGAGTTTCACATTGCAGTAAACTCATAAAGCGCTAACTTATATCACAACATTCAGCCTACATTCAGATTGCTACTGTATGACAAGGCTACGATCAGAAATCTTGTATTTTTCATCTCAAATGCCAAGCCAATCACAAGCAAGATGCGTGTATTCTCCCTTCTCTCACGAAAATTCCTGGGTAACACACGCAAAAAGAAATGTGTTGTTTACAAGTCACCATAAATGGTATGTCAACTTCTGTCTATTATCGATCATGTTTACATTCACGACTTCATAATCTATGTCAGGTAATATCTTTCAAAATGGATAATTATTCTCTATCCCGACTTGTCCAAAAACTGGTTATCTCTTTTACCCAGTCTCTCCTACACACGGTGTCTGCTCGTAAATGTGTTACAACATTTCACTCCACAGATTTATTTGTCAATATGGGTTCAAAAGAAAGTGATTGATAACCCTAATCAGCAAAAGAGGGTCGCTGAAGTCCTAACATAACAAGAAGGGAGTGTAAACAATGATTACGTACAGAAAATGCGGCGTGGAGCAATAATGTCGTCGATAAACATGAATGTTAGGAAAAGAGAACGGTCAATTCTGTCACACCACTGAAAGTAATGTCTGGAAGATCTGCTGTCAATATGAAGTTGTTCAGGGAGCACCACAGCACACATGCTTTGTTGGGATTGATCTTGGAGCCGGTGTCATCACACCAATTACCTACCAAATAGTGTCCCGTGTATGCTATTGACCATTTCTTGTCGGTCAGAACCAGTCCTGTAAATGAGTATGTCATCAACAAATGTCAATGTTCGTCCCAGCCCAGGTAGCTAAATGGTGTCTACTTTTACTATGTAAATGTTAAACAGCACCGGTGATAGTGGAGAACCCTAGGGGTAATCCCGGGCAAATGCGCATTGGTTTTTATGTCCATGTTCCCAATCGAAATGCAACTGATCTCTCAGTTAAGGCAGCTGCTATCCATCTAGTTAGCCATGGGTTAACACCTCAGCCATTACACAGCTCTTTAACGTTTCAAAATTCACACTGTTATAAGCGTCCTCTAGGCCAATTGCTACAGCAACCGTTTCTCGTTTACCTTGGAATTTCTCGTAATACGCAAATGATCCGGCATTTTTTCATGTTGCTTTTATGGGACTATAGCTACCCAGGGTATCAGAAGGATGTGGGCATTTTTGAGTTGGCTCATTACTTGTCTGGCAACTAACTTGTCATAATAATAAATAGAAAAGATAGAGGACAATGATATGCGCAAGCCCTGATCAGATGTAGATAGATAGGTGCCTACTGAAGATTACCATTGTTTCCTGCTCTATGGCTGCCTTATTTAATGCTTGATATAGAATTCGTCTCTTTTTTTCTTGTCTATGTTTAAGGGGCACCACTGCAGTTGACTTCCTTGCAGGAAGCCTGCATTACTTGTACTCCTGCAGCGGTAGTTTTTGTAGAAATTTGTTTTAGATTTTGAAGTTGCAAGCCAGATTTTCATCACCATTATTATTATCATCATGATCATTAACATCATCATCATCATCGTTATCATCCACATCATCGTTATCATCATCATCATCATCATCATCATCATCATCATCATCATCATCATCATCATCATCATCATCATCATCATCATCATCATCATCATCATCATCATCATCATCATCATTACCATCATCATCATCTTCATCATCATTATCATCATCATTATATCATTATCACCATGATAATCTTTATAATCATCATCATTTATCATTATTATTATTATCATTATCATCAACATCATTTTCATAATTATCATCACAATTATCATCATCATTATTATCATCATTATTATGGCCATGATCATTATCATGATCATTATTATCGTCATCATCATTATAATCATCACCATTATCATCCTTACAAGTGTTATCACCACCATCATTATTATCATCATTATAATCATCATGATCAATATTATCATCGTCATCAACATCATCATCATCATCACCATCATCATCATCATAATCATTATTATCATCTTTATTATCATCATCATCATCTTTATCATCACCATCATTATAACCTTCATCATTATCATCATAATTAGTATTAATGTAAAAATTATTATTATAACGATCATTATTATCATCACCATTATCACAATCACCATCATCATTATTATGATCATTTTTAACATCATCATTATCATTATTATTATTAACATAGTCATGATTATTATCATGATTATCATTATTAACATCATTATTATTACAATCGTAATTACTATTACCAGCATCATTATTATCATTATTATCTTCATCTTAATTGTTTTCATCGTTATCATCAATATTATCAAAACCATTATTATTATCATGAAATCCAAACATAAATCCAGAAACGTTGGAGGATGAAGCTGCCGATCGCACCAAGATGGCGATGCTATCTGCAGCACCACCTCAGATTAGGCGACAAGAAGCTCACACAATAAGCAGAAGAGAGGAGAAAACGTTGAAAGGAACACCAGAAAAATAAGGGCTGTCACCTCAGCGGCACATTCCCATAGTCAGTTATGACTAAATGGGCTGTAACCTCAGCGGCACATTCCCGTAGTCAGTTATGACAAAATGGGCTGTCACCTTAGCGGCACATTCCCATAGTCAGTTATCACTAAATAGGCTATTATTATTATCATGATCATTGTTATTATAATGCTAATTATTATCATCATTATTATTATCAGCATCATCATTATCATCGTTGTAATCAACATTATGATTATAATTGTTATCACGATAATTATTGTTATGACATTTATTATGATTATCATCATCATCTTTATCATCATTATTATTATAATCATCTTCATTACTACCATTATCATTACCATGATTATCATTATTATCATAATCATCATTATCATCATCATAATTCTTATTATTATCATGATCATTGTTTTTATCGTCACAATAATTATAATAATTTTTTTAATCATAATCATCATTATGAACATAATCATTATTGTTATGATAATTATTATTGTTATCATGATCATTATTATTATCATGATCATTATTATTTTAATCATCGTCATTATCATCATCATAAACACCATCATCATCACCATTATTAGCATCATTATCATCATAAATATCAATATCATCACGAGTATCATTGTTATCATCATATCAATATCGTCTTTATCATCATCATTATAATCATCATCATTATCATTGTTATCATCATTTTTATTATAATCATTACTATTTTCATGATCATTATTATTATCATAATTATAATTATAATAATTACTATCATGATCACAATTATTATCATCCTTATCATTATTACTAACATCATCATTATCATTATCACTATTATCAGAATAATCCTTATTATCATGATCATTGTTATTATTATCATTATTATGATCATTTTTATTCTTATCATAATCATTATTATTTTTAAATCATTATTATTATCATCATTATTATAATCATTAATATTTCTATGACCATTATTATTATCATAATCATTGTTTTTATCATCGTAATCAATATGATCAGTATCATCATTAACATTAACATTTGCATCATCATTATCATCATTATCATCATCATAATTTTATCACCATCATCATTATCATCACCATCATCATGATTATTATCATCGTCATTATTATCATCATAATTATTATCATCATTATTATCATCATCGTCATCATCAATATCTTTGAGATGCCCATGTAGTACAGGTCTTCAACAAACATTGGTAAAAGTCACCTTGTCTGTGCCATTCACTCATCATGTTTCCATGTCATCTTTACTACTTTCATTTGTGTCTCCAGTTCTCTTCTCCATGTGTTTGTTTTACCCTGGGGAATGCAGTACAGGGACTGCCTTGTAATACTATTTTCTGAATGTGTAACCTGGATCTCGTACATCTCGTACATCTCATATATCGCGTACATCTCGTACATCTCCTACATCTCGTACATCTCGTACATCTCCTACATCTCGTACATCTTGTACATCTTGTACATCTCGTACATCTTGTACATCTCGTACATCTCGGACATCTCATACATCTCGTACATCTCCTACATCTCGTACATCTTGTACATCTCGTACATCTTGTACATCTCGTACATCTTGTACATCTCGTACATCTCGTACATCTCGTACATCTCGTACATCTTGTACATCTCGTACATCTTGTACATCTCGTACATCTCGGACATCTCATACATCTCCTACATCTCGTACATCTTGTACATCTCGTACATCTCGTACATCTCGTACATCTCGTACATCTCATACATCTCGTACATCTCGGACATCTCGTACATCTTGTACATCTCGTACATCTCGTACATCTCGTACATCTTGTACATCTCGTACATCTCCTACATCTCGGACATCTCGTACATCTCGTATATCTTGTACATTTCGGACATCTTGTACATCTCGGACATCTTGTACATCTCGTACATCTTGCATATCTCGAACATCTCGTACATCTTGCATATCTCGAACATCTCGTACATCTCGTACATCTTATACATCTCGTACATCTTGTACATCTCGTACATCTCGGACATCTCGTACATCTTGTACATCTCGTACATCTTGTACATCTCGTACATCTCGTACATCTCATACATTTCGTACATCTCGGACATTCGTACATCTCGTACATCTCGTACATCTCGTACATCTCGGACATCTTGTACATCTCGTACATCTTGTACATCTCGGACATCTTGTACATCTCGGACATCTTGTACATCTCGTACATCTTGCATATCTCGAACATCTCGTACATCTCGTACATCTTATACATCTCGTACATCTTGTACATCTCGTACATCTCGTCAATCTCATACATCTTGTACATCTCGTACATCTTGTACATCTTGTACATCTCGTACATCTTGTACATTGTGTACATTTATTACATCTTATACATCTCGTACATCTTGTACATCTCGTACATCTTTATCTAAGGAAGTAGTAGTCACATTCTCTCTTGTGTCCTCATAGACCAACTCCCCCCCCCCCCCCCAATACTACACGTGACTAACAGAATAATACACATTTCTTCTTGTGTTTTTTCATTCATTTCCAATCTGTGGTATAAGAAACTATCAGCTTCGCCCACGTCAATTGCGGTAGGAAAATGCGAGCTGTCTGATTGTTAGACAATGAACTAAATACAATAATTTCAGAGTAACGAAGACGGTAATTTCTTCAATCACGGATTCTCATCTCTTCCGATACACGATTACAGCCTAGAATATCGGTCATCGGCTTCGACACAATCATTTATGAGCGGCTAGCGAGGGGTTCGGTAAAAATCTGTGTGTTATTGCGCTTGTGTACGTTGTCCATCATCGTTCGTTATTTCTTTCCGTAATGTCTTATCTGTTGTTGCTGATAGGCGGAGCCCAGGTACGCTCCTCCGAGTCTCTGAAGAGACAAAGAAATAAAAGGACAACTGTTCCCTCAGGCATGTGGTACAAGGCGACTAATATGAGGTTGTAAAGGTGGCTGGCAACCTCATGACGTAAAACTACACGCCATAGAAACCACCACTACAAGAGCACGTGATTTTACTGGGTGCAGTGGTGGTGCCATTACCTATAAGGAAGGCAGATGAAAATAAAAATGGTGATGATATGCGTACTTTGTTTTGGAAAGGGGTGACTTTTCTCGCACTAGAGAAATAATCACAGCGTCTCTCCTTTCTTCTTACACTAGAGAAATAACACTGGCTAACAAAAAAAAAAAATTTTTTTTCTTTCTCTAACATTTCTATGTTTTCCTGGTCAATTTTAATGCGCTGTTTTTAAATCTGCAAACCGTTTTTCTCTATCAGGTCAGGATCTCTAGAAATACGCAATTAAAGTTTTTTAACAACGCATACAGTATTACAACATCATTCGTACAAGAAGTATAACAGTTCTGTAGGCTTGAATTTCTTTGCAGTCGACTTTCGTCTGTGAATGGCATGTGGTACATCGCGATGAAGCATCCAACAATAATCGGCAAGCATGGTCACACTCCACCGTCCTTGACAACGTGATTCCATTACGGCGATATCTTGATGGAATCGTTCTCCATGTTCATCGCTGACTTCGCCAAGGTTGTCAGGGAAAAAGTCAAGATGCGAATCGAGCAAATGGATTTTGAGGGACATGTTACAGCCCATAATTCTGTATGCATCGATGCACTGCTTAACAATATGCACATAGTCGACAAATTTGTGATTTCCCAGAAAGTTATCGACGATCCATTTGAATGCCATCCATGCGCGAAGTTCACTACCATGTAACAAGTTCTCGAATTGTTTGTCTGCAATAACTTTCCTAATCTGAGGTCCTACAAAGATACCTTCCTTTATCTTTGCATCGCTAACTTGCGGAAACTTTTCTCGAAGATAAGTGAAAGCTTTGCTCGTTTTATCTAACGCTTTTACGAAATTCTTCATGAGCCCCAACTTTATATGTAACGGTGGTAAAATGATGCTGTATTTGTTAATTAATGGCTCGTGTATTACATTTTTATGCCCGAGCTGCATACGATCCCTGATAGGCCACACCTTTCTTGCATAATGTTCCTGTCTGTTGCGGCTGTCCCATTCACAAAGGAAGCAACAAAATTTAGTATACCCAGTCTGCATGCCCGTGAGAATTGCAATGACCTTTAGGTCTCCACATAGATTTCCAACGCCCACTAATATTGGGTAGACGTAATACTAATCCTCTGCAGGGAACCCTGAAATAAAGAAATTCCTATGCACAACCAATATTCCTGCTGACTTCTTCTTGTCAGCAACTCAGCTAAAACATTCTCCGTAATGTCCCTGTCTCACAGTTATTACATGCTCTCCCCCTCCCCACCAGTTATATGAGTGCACTCCCCAGATGTCCTTCTTCATTGGCACGCGTGCGTTTATACTCCGCTGGGATGACAGCTTGCTGGCTGATAGCAGACGGAGAAATGTTGACCCTATCTTCTCCTGGTTTCTGCTGACAAATCCGTAAAAAAAAATTATTGTAAATCCCTTTCGAAGAGAATTATCAGGACAAATGCTAGGTCCTCCAAATGTGCAGGCGAACTGTAAATCCAGGATTTGACGGGGTGGCGATGAATTACACTCAAGATTTAATATGCGTGGGAGGTAATAATCCATGGAGTGCGCTGGCCCGCTACTCCTATGCGGCACGTAATACTATGGACGACGTAACTCTTTGAAGTTGCTGCGAGTGGAGCATGGGCACTCCACTTACTTTGCAAGGTGGCGCTAAAAAAATTATTCCAGCAAGGAAATCATACTAAGAGCCCGTAACAGGGTGTCGGGGAAATATTAATTGTAGTTGGTGGGGACACCTCAATGTAAAAGGGCAGCTGCTATATCCGGCCTTTCCGGGAAGGCAATTACGGCCGATGGCTCAGAGTTTCCTTAACTCCATCGGAGTTTACCGGGTCTTGCTGAAATGAAATCATAGTAAAAAATATATTATCATCTACCCAACTTAACTATTACAACCTAGAAAACAAACAATTGCATATACATTTACAGATTAACTTATTTGCAAGCCTTCCCCCAATATCTCTCTCTACCCTTATCTCTCACTGACTGTTAAATAGACGAACAAGCTCGTAGGTGACTGGCAGGCCTCATGTTACCCACTGTAGACACTTCTTGTTCTTCATTGCGAAATCAGGTTACCCACGGCGAGCTTGGAGGTTTTAGGTATGTAAACATTCCTGCCCCGTCTCTACCTGGCGCGGGACTGACCTTACAAGTATCGGTCAGTTATGACTAACGCACGGGCGTGTAAACAAATATGCATTGCCCGTCTCAGGTTATTTCATGGGCTGCGATGCTTAATATCATCATATTTACGTTTACTCATATGACAACACATAAGGCTACTCTTGGTAACCTCTAATTGAATTACAAATATCCATTTAGTACACAAGGAATCAAATGAATTAAAGTTACATGTTGTGAAAAAGATTTACAAAGGTCTGCCACGTAGGCCAGAAACAAACATTATCGCTTATGGTTACCCTCTGTGTTAAAAATAATTCTCTCCACGTAACGCTCATTTACATAGTTACACTTAGAGGGGAAAAAATTATTTATTATATAACCATTTGGCTTTTAAAAAAAAAAGAAAACCAGTAAGTGGCATACAAACACAATTTACTTTAAAAAAAACTCTACAGCTTCATGATGTTTGTTGGGGGATGGTAGAACTTAAAAATGTTAGAGCCACTATAAATGAACTTATTTGATTAAGTCTAATACCCACACAAAAATAACAATTACCAAGTTACATAAGAATACTTACTGAGATTTGTGAAGAATTTCCTGCACTGAATTTTAGCTGGCAAACTGCACAGAAATCTTGACCGCTCACGACGGGAGTTCCAAGGACTGAAAGCATTTAAAGATAGAAGATAACCCAATATATACACAGAATAGGTCACAGGTGTTCCAATCGTGAGTTAACACCTACATAGAAAATGCAGAAAACAAAAGCGTAACTTTCCTCAGAGAAGTTTCCTGGCGGCGCGCTTCAAGAAGAATTTGCGTAACAGGATGACGGCTATTACGCTGAGAGAGTCCCAGACTTTCCCTGAAACCAAAAACACGGGGACGCGCTAGAAGAGAGAGACCGCCATTTGTGGCGTAACTGGGTCTACACGTGAACACACGAAATGCGATGGCTTTCCTTGGTGACAAAGACCAGGGACAGTTTGCCGCTCTTCTCCCAGAAACCGTGTGCCAGGTTTTAACCGGCGGTCAAAGGACTCTAAGAAAGATACCGCCTACCGCGACAGAGAGTCAATTATTTCTCCTGGCAACATTAAAGAAGGGGGAGTGAACCTGTCCTGATTTAAAATGACATGTCAATTATCCCCACTTTCTAATTAAAGGAAACCCGAAAAGAAATAAAATGGGCGGGCCAAAAGTAAAACAGGAATTTAGGAGGTTGCCTAAGCTCCACCCTCGGACCAAATTTTGTAGATCCAGCGTCACACCACTGAAAATTCAGAGCTTGCTTACTAAATTTACTTTATTCGTTTACTGCATACAATAGGACAGTGTTTCTCAAACGGTATGCCGCGTCAGAAATTGGCACGGCCAAGTGTGCCACAGTCTGAAAAAGTTTGAGAACCTGCACAATAGGAGCGCCACCGTTTCTTTCAAGTGAAATTAACATTCGTTAAAATATCACATAGAATGAGTTGTGCACCACTCTGTTGATGGAAGTGCAGGAAGAGATGTCTGCGATCAAAGTTACAAATATGTTGCACTTATTCTCACTTATTTTCACTTATTCTCACTTATTCTCACTTATTCTGAAATATTTTGAATTACGGTAGATCTTTAGAGAGCTCACTGTTTCAAAAGTAGATCTCCACAGCTCCTAGGTTGTCCACCACTGCCTTAATTCTTATCAGATGTATATGAAACTTGAAACTGGTCAACACGATTTTGCTTAAACTGCAAATACAAATTTTTATCAAAATAGAAGTTCTCGAATTGGTTCCTGTGTCCTACAGATGGATACAGTCAAATTAGTAGTGCTTTTTGCCATTCATTAAGAGCACGCTGAATAAAAATAAAAATACATTAAAAAATCAGAGAAAGAACCAGATATAATGTTTAGTAATGGCGTATATCAAGTTTCACTAGAAATAAAAGAAAAACCTGATGAAGATCTATAATAGGTCACAAAAAATGACAATCTAGCTGTCATCACCAGCTATTCGCGCGCTCGGCTCGAGGATGCCAGTACGGGTGTAGCTGGCTGGAAGTAGAGCGAGGTGTGAGAGAAGCGCTGATGATTAAAGGAAATGTCGTCGATTTTCCAGGTCGTGTTCACTCCGCAGGCGACGCTGAAAAACGTGCAGTTATGTTTTCTTACGGTTGTACTCCGAACACTCACAACTACAGGAATTATGTGATAGCTCAGATATAACTGTGGATAGAAACTGATTTTTCTTTCTGTTATTGAGATGTACCTACTGTGAGTTGATTGAAGAGTCCAGCTCATCTCCCACGTCTCAAATGAAGTAAGTTTAGCTACATAGATAAAGATTTGAAACGGTAGGTTTACGTACTGTAATTTTTCTGAAAATTTAAGAAACCTGCTATATGTATCATTATATTATGGTTGCATTGTCTTTGTTGCAAAACTGCATATTGATCTATCAATCAATCGATCAAACAATCAATCAGTCAGGAAATCAACGAATTGATCAGTTAATCAGTCTAGAAGTTAATCGGGTACTCAATCGCTCAGTCAATAATTATCTATCTATCTATCTATCTATCTATCTATCTATCTATCTATCTATCTATCTATCTATCTATCTATCTATCTATCTATCTATCTATCTATCTATCTATCTATCTATCTATCTATCTATCTATCTATCTAGCTAGCTAGCTAGCTAGCTAGCTATCTATCTATCTATCTATCTATCTATCTATCTATCTATCTATCTATCTATCTATCTATCTATCTATCTATCTATCTGTCTATCTATCTATCTATCTATCTAACCTCTCTCTGCTCCTTCTGTACTGAGCAGACGTGTGTGGGTCGTGTCTCACATTTATAATTTTTGACACAGGCATTTCAAATTATATTTCAAGGATTTTTATATCGGTGCATTTCTTGTTGGATTGTGAATTTTGTGAAAATGACATTGTGTTGATTTAACAGATGGTATTTAAAAAATACCAGGAATTTATTAACTATTCATTTCCTTTTGATAACTGC
The DNA here is from genome assembly GCA_024509875.1 of Oreohelix idahoensis. Taxonomy (NCBI): domain Eukaryota; kingdom Metazoa; phylum Mollusca; class Gastropoda; order Stylommatophora; family Oreohelicidae; genus Oreohelix; species Oreohelix idahoensis. Next base: position 14,806 of record JAMPIV010012806.1, on the reverse strand, counting down.
AAATGCCTTCTACAATGCTATTAACAATGACCTCGTGACTCGTTACTGACCCCTGTAAAGAAGGGAAGGTCGGCCAGTGTATTTTCTTGGCTACCAACCCCTCTTAAACAGATAAGGTTTCCAGCGGACCAATGTATTTCCCAGGCAATTAATCCCAGTAGGCATGTAAACATGTCACGCTTGGAGATCGGCCACGGCTCGCAGGTAATAAAAGCCGCTAGGGACTGTAGATTGCGCCCGTCCACGATCAAAAATTACACCCTAGACCAAAACAGGGCACTTCGCGTTAAACTTCAGGGATTTAACAAAGAGTCGGATTTAACCTTTAAAATAGCAAATGACGGTAAATGTGCTACTGTACTTTTCCACAATACATTTCATTATGAGGCATTTCGCACAACGTGTACCAAATACTACCAGAATGACCATGTCGAGACGAGAGCAGATAAACAAGGTGCCTTTGTAGAAGATTTCATCACAACACCACTACTATCTGTTCACCTTTATCATACAAAAAACAAGATAATGATACAAGGAACTGCCACTGTTATTGAGTCATGGCTGGAAACTGACTTTGTCAGTTTAAATGAGGCTGCACAAAACATAATTTGTACCACAAAATTGGACTCGACAATATGTTTACCCCAGCTCGCAATAGATATCACATCATCAGCCGCCAGCGTCTCATCTGCTGACAGCGAAATCATAAACATTAACTCTAGCATACACTCTCCTGCAAATACATCCACTTTGCCTCCCGCAGCACGCGACTTTCCAATGAGCGACACAGTAGCAAATACTCAATCTTCTCAACCTGTGCTGGCCATAGAATATCCAATGGGCCCTAAAGAAACTAGCACACAAACAGATGAAACATTATCACGTGAAAATCACCCAGAAGTCACTCACATGATAAATGCGCAGTGCTGCCAGGAGCTGATGCTCAAAATGAAGGACACCCTTCGAACACTAATTGCCGATCTGACGACTAATGTCTATAAATCGATCAGCGCAGAAAACGAACTACTCAAAAAGGAAATACTGCATCTGAGAGAAGATAATTCCAATATTAAACACGTCGTTGAGCAACTACGAAGCGATTTTTCTATTTATAAAACAAAGCACTCGGAACATCCTCTGATGATAGGAAACTCTTTACAGAGCGATACAACAGGAAGCAATCTGATCATCAGAAGAAGTCCCCCCGTCCGACAAGTGTTTCGGCCCTATATACTCCTTTACACTCTAAGGGGGGCGGGCCCACTTGGGTCATGACTCCCAAGCGTCTCAGCTTCCTGTTGTCTTGCATCAAAAATGAACCCATTTCACTTATGGTAGCAACTTTAAATTCCACAACTCCGCCAGCCGTGGAGGCAATTGTGAAAGTAACAAAGAGAAGACAAATTATTCCGTTCGTTCCGTCGCACACACTGAGACACCAGCGCGTTCCCCACTGGACTTTTGATACTGACACCCCTTATAGTATACACCGCTTGTCGCCCCTGAGTCGCAGCCCGTTCACTAGTCCACCACAAACCTCAGCGTATTGTGGAATTAGAAAAATTCCTGGTGTTTTCTGTACCGCAGCGTTTATTGTTACGATCTCCATTCCCCATTGCGGTTGTTCCACAGCCAGCCTGATGCCTTTTCGGCAGTTTCACTAAGCCTCTTCAGGGCCCTTGTTCTCGACTGTCCCCTCAGCCCCAACAGTTTCAATAGATCATACACTGATGCAGCCACAAGCCCTCTTGCACCCACTTCAACAGCCATGACCCTTGCAGTGAACCCATCGTGTCTCAGATCCGCGGCCAGATCACTATACTTGGCCGCTTTGAACGAATGTTGCTCATCTAATCTGGATTCAAATGGCACGGTCAGTTCAATCAGTATGACCTGAAGCGTTGCTGCAGAATGAAGCACTATATCCGGCCGTCTCCGCGATTCTCGGATACTCTCTGGATATGCCCCTCGTCCAGGTAGGTCTACCGCCATCTCCCAATCATTTGCACAATCAAGAAGAGATGGTAAACTGCTACCAGTTTTATTCGGTTTGGGGTGTGCTGACTTTCCTGCCCTCAGAAAGTATGTGTTTGCGGTGTCTGGCCGGACTTTGCTATTCGCCTTCATTCTTGCCAGATCTATTGTCGCAGCAAGCTCATTTAGCACTTTGTTATGGCGCCAAGTGTATCGCCCTTGCCCTAATGACACCTTACACGCTGAGAGCACGTGTTCAAGTGTCTGCCTCCCCTGGCACAGGGGGCACTGCTCATCATCCGACTTTCCCCATTTCACAAGGTTTGTGGGCGATGGCAGCAGGTCATACAGTGATCTGACAACGAAGCTGAGCCTAAGAGGTGCCATATGCCATATATCATATTCCACTGTCAATATCTACCCTCTATTTGGGCCTCCCTTCCCATACATAGTCATAATTGGCCTATATATATACCCTCTTCATCAAAAATTCTGCACTCCACATACAACCAATTCCCTCAACACTTCATCGTATCCCCTACTCTACCCTGTCCCCCCTGCTTCATGCCTTGGACCCACCCCCTTCCCACCTTATTCATATTCCCGTCTACCCAACCTGCCATGTCAACACCACAACATTTACCCCTCATCCAGTTTGAGTGGGCCTCACACCCACCCCCCCCAACAATCACCCAAAAATCCCACCCACCCCCACGTCCCCTTCACAGTCACAGGCCTTACCCAAAAAATTACATTACAGCTATCCACAGTATCTCAAAAAAAACAATTCCAATCCTTAACTTTTACATCCCCTCTCACCCCTATCAACCACACCTTCCTACCCCCTAAAAAATCCACCCCCTCCCACTATATTTCCCTCCTCTATTCTACCACCTCATTGACCCCCATCATCATTAGATACTACCCCATATATCTACCCCCTATTCCCATCCCTAACTCTCCTACCAAATCCTAAACACAACACCCCCTTAAATACCTCCCCTTAACCCCTTACACTAAATAACACCACAAACACAAACCAACTAATACCTCATACCCCAAAACACGCTCCTAACAAACTTCCACCCACCACCTCCCTAAACCCTCAACCCCCAACATCTACAAACCCCACCCCCTTGTACCAACCCCCCCCCCCCCAAAAAACCCTAAAAAAAACTCCCCAACAAAAACTATACCAACACAAATCACACCACCAAAACAACATCCCACACACATAACCACCCCCACAACCACCATCCCCCAAACCCCCCCACCCCCAACCCAACCCCCCACCCCAATCCCATCCCCCCATTAAACCCCCATCCTCCCACACACCCCACCCACCACCCCCACCCCCAACCCCACAAAACCCTCTACCACCCCCCCCCTCCCCCCCCCCCCCAACCCCCCCAAACCCCCCCACCCCCAACCCACCCCCTCCCCCCCCCCCCCCCCCAACCCCTACCCCCCAACCCCCCCACCCCATAACCAACACTAACCCCCCAAAAACTGTTTTTTCCACCAAAATATACTAACCCAATTACTCCTGGATTTACTCCCAATCACAAATCTACTGTACCAACCCACCCATTCTACACAAATCCCCTACTCATCACAAAGTGCTTACCGCACATGTCCTTTTTACACAAACACCCCACTATCGCCCACTCTTTCCTCATATCCTCATCCTAATTTCCCCAAGTCTGTAATACAATTCCACCATATCAACCTAATTCCAACCATTCCCCAAGACCCAACATTATCCCTTCTTTTTATCTCACAAAACCCCCACCACCATACCCAACACACAACAACATAACCAATCAACCCCCCACCCCCACCCCCCCCCCACCCCTAATAACTAAAATCCCCTACCTTCAAAATCTAAAAACAACCCATTTCCCATTAACCAAGATCCCCGCCCCACACCTAAAAAACTTACCTACTAATTTTCATCCCCCACCTATAAGACCCTTCCCCCTTCCCCCCCCCCCCTCTCCCCTACACCCCCCCATTTCCTCCCTCCATTTCAATTATTTTTTTTTTCTCCCCTACCCCCCACCTACACTCCCCCTTATTATTACTTCGCACACCACTTCACGGTGTCCCCACCTTTCTTCTCTTGTATTCTCCTCACCTCTAATAAAAATCCCTCACCCCACACACAAATTTAACAATCTCTTCAAATCTTTTCCCCCCTCCCATCCCCAACTTCCCTTTTCCCTTCTAACAGCATATCAAACCCAAAGCCCTCAATACCATTACCCCCATTTTTTTTTTTTTTTGTTCCCCCAACAACCCTATCCCCCCCCCCCTGCTTAACAAAAACCTCCAAATTACACCCACTCACCCTTTTCACCCTAACCCAAAATAAAATCCCTCCTACCCTCCAAAAAAACTTCTAATTTTCATACAACCCCCATATAAAAAACATTTACTCCCTTTCACATTTCACAACTCCAACCTTACATCATCAAGTGTCCCCACCACTCCAACCCAACACCATGATCCCCTTTTTTTCTCACACTACTACACATCAAAATTTCTAACCTTCAGACTAACTAATCTCTCTCATAATTTTCCACCCCCCCTCTATTTCTAATCAACTTATCACTTTTTTTCAACACCCCCCCCCCCTTTTTTATTTACCCCCTCCCCACCACACATATAATCCACCCCCCCCCTGACTAATCTATTCCAATTTATTCTTCCAAATGTTCTACTCCCTAATACTACAGAATCTACATTGTACAAGAACAGACAGATAGATAAACACAGATGCACGCTCACTCTCGTAAACACTCTCCTCTCTCCTTATCCTATATATCCACATATAAACTCCCCACTATAAGAGAACAATCAGATACCGATCGCACTCTCTCCTCAACTACAAAACCTACCAGACTGTGTCTACTCATGTCTCATACTTGACTCAAACTCACTCTCTCAACATCATACAACTAGAGAGACTCATAGATATAATCAAGTCTGTCTGTAACCAACATACTTAATACACAGCACATACTCTTCGTCTTATCTACCACTATACTACTCTTTCTGACACTGACTTCATCCATCACCAGCAATTCCCCCCCACCCTCCATCAATCTAACTAAGAAAACCCTTAACTCATTACATAGACCAACCCCACCCCCTACACCACAACCCGTCCCATAGTAGCACGCCCCCCCTATGTCCCAAAACATCAAAGTACCCCGCACCCCACGCCCCAGACATAATCCCACACAGAAACACAACCAACCGTCCCCTATCCATGAGATTCAGCCCCAATCAACGAATGATGCAAAACACACACCCTGCCAGTCCAAATACACCACCAGTATCCCCTTACCAATGCAAATTCACCCCCCCCCAGACCCATTATCAAACATCCCACGCCACATTATCCTCCACCGAAACGCCAACTGCACCATTTGTCCCCATGCCCTACAAGAACCCCTCACAACCGCTACATCCATGACAGTTCAAAGCATCCCAGAACCAAATTGTCAAGACCCCTCCTCCCCCCAGCATCCATATCACTCCTACACAACCCCCCCTGTGGACACCAATGCAGGACGAAATCCACAGACTCGTACAGACCCCTTCCTCCCGTAGACCTTTCATGATCGTCGACTAGTGGACCCAGACCTACTGATGCATTCAGTCCACAGAGATCACTCACCCACTAATGGACAGTGTCTGCCCAACGCCGTATCCCAGTATCCCAGAGACTCCATCCCACCCGACCCGACGATAATACTCAACCATTTTATTTTTCATCTCATTAATTCGCAGACCAAGAGCGACTCTCCTTACCCTGAAACACCTTGATTCTCCCATTACCCCCTCGTACTTACCGCTAATTTCCCAAATACCTCCTACCCCCCTTAATTGCCCCCCCATACCCAGGCCTCCCCACCTCCCCCCCTCCTGCTAGACTTTTAGTCACCCTGATACTATTTCCCCCCCTTCCCTCCTCCCCCCAACCCCCTCCAAGAGCACCTCAATTCCGCGCAACTTTGTCTCCACGATTTTACGTTTCTTGTGTAGTACACTACTCCTACATGTTATCTGTTTATCTATATATCTTATTATCTCACTGACATCTTACCTAGTTATCGCTGATCTCAGTCTTGCAATACTTGCTATCATGTAGTTTAGTACCCGTCTCTACTGAGAACTATCTACGATATTCACTTACTTGGTTACTATCTATCTAGTCAATCTATAGCGCCCCGCCCGTATTTAATCTATCTGATCTTTCTTTCTATTTTTTCTACTCGTATACGCAGACCACCTCCGCTCTATCAATCTGATACCTATCAGACTGGGATGACCGTCTATGAAGATGCCTTTTACGGCTGGGCACATCCTGAACATTTCTACATACCGTATTTCATAACTTCTCGAGCTTACAAAAATTCCAACATAGCCCAAAACCTATTATCAATTTGTGCTACTACCCACACCATAAACCTTGACACGCATAAACGGACAATCTTGTAAAATCAATCCTGGCCGATCCCCTCAATCTGTAAAACCCTAACACCACTTTTCTACTTCAGTCTGTCACCGGCTCCTTCAACCATAAAAATACAGGAGCCTAAGATGTGTTCTCAGTATCTAACTAATTATGTAAGTATCACTATACGCTACTACCTCGAAGGCTAGGTATCAAGAATTGCTTATTTCATTCCTACATATCAATTTGTAGAATCTAAAGTGCTAATACGCTATACCGTGTTCTATTTCATCAAACAAACTCCCAAGCAGTTCAGCGTCCACGGGAGCACCATCCACAAGAATACAAGGCACCGTCAGACCCAACCACCCCCAGCCTATCAGGGTAAACTAATTCTTGCTATAATTTGCCACTACAATTGCTCAGCCTCCTCGCTTCCGTCTCTACCAGTGCAGAATACAATTATAGAATGATCACCCCCACTGTTTACTGGCGCGTTGTGTGTCCACTACTTTCCTATATGTTGCACGTGGTAAAATATAAAGCTCCGAGAAATAAACATATCAGTATTAAATTTAGAAGTTTTAAAAATTTCAACCGTGAACTATTTTTACATGATTTGCGAACCGCACCTCTTGCCAGTGTTTACCAGCTTTCTGATCCCGATGACGCCATTGCCCATTGGATACGTATCTTTCTTTGTGTGTTTGATAACCACGCACCAACTAAAGAAGTTCGTGTGAAACGACAGGTCAAATCTCCTTGGATCACACATGCAGTACTAGACGCCATGAGGCAGAGAGATCAAGCTCACAAAAACAAGGACTTTAACATATACAGAGCACAGAGGAACAACGTGCAATATTTAATTCGTAGAGAAAAAAAAATTACTTTAAAAATTTGGTTCAGAACAAAACAAACAGTAAAGATATATGGAAAGCAATCAATACCTTAGCGAACAAGCGAAATCTGTCAGTCTCGTCAACTCCTAATACTTCATTTACTTCCACAGACTTCAGCAATTACCTTCAGGCAGAAATAAACAGTCTTAAATCTACAATACAAAATTCACCTTGTGACTTAGGCAGGCTGTCAGTATTTTGTGAGAACAAATGTACCAACACAATCCCATCCAACATTCCGTTTATGACAGTTAATGAAGTGTATAACTATCTTCTAGGACTTAAAGATAATAACTCATCAGGACTTGACGGAGTCAGTAATAGAATACTGCGTTATGCGGCTCCAGCTATTAGTGATTCGCTTACATACATATACAATCAATGTATCGCACGGAGTTACTTTCCGTGGTACTTTAAAGTCGCTAAGGTATATCCTCTCTTAAAACCTGGCTCTTCCGACAATAATAACCTTGGTAACTATAGGCCAATCTCCTTAATATCATCGCTATCCAAACCACTAGAAAAACACATACATAAAATAACACTACAACACCTAGTTAACAATGGCTTGCTAATTGATAGTCAGTCAGGGTTTAGACCTAAACATTCATGTCACACACACAGCTCTAACTAAGATGATTGACAACTGGCACTTAAATATTAATAACGATAACATATGTGGGGCAGTTTTTGTAGACTTTAAAAAAGCATTTGATATGATAGATCACGCTATTTTAATTAGAAAACTAGAAACATCAAAAGTAAACCTTCAACTAGTGACGATAATTAAATCATTCCTGTCAGACAGAAAACATGTAGTTTCTTACAATAACTTTTGCTCAAACCCAACCGTAATAAATACCGGCGTTCCTCAGGGCTCTATTCTTGGGCCTGTACTTTTTGCCATATACATTAATGACCTTCCACTACACGTCGAGCACGCATCCTGTGACCTATTTGCTGATGACTGTACTATCTACACAAGTGATACAAGTTGCAACACACTCGAACTATCGTTACAAAAAGATACAGACAATCTGATTAAGTGGAGCATCGGAAATCGCATGCTAATTAATATAATTAAAACAAAGTGCATGTTAATATCAACTAGACAAAAATTACAAAATTCTGAGAAAACAACACTTCAGATCTATATTGGTACCTCACCAATTGGAAACGTTAATGAACATAAAACTCTAGGAATAGTCGTTGACCAGCATCTAAATTGGAACTCACATGTTCATGCACTGACCAAGCAAACGGCACAGAAAGTTTACCAGTTAGCTAAAATCAAAACATTTCCTAGATGAAGATGCACGAAAATTGTTCTATATATCTCACATACAAACAAACCTTGACTATTGCTCCACAATCTGGGATGGTTGTTCTATGTCCAACACAAAAAAGACTCCATTCACTACAAAAAGCGTGCAGTGCGTCTAGTTTCTGACAACTGCCAAACACAGTGTGTAGATCTATATAAAGATCTCAAAATACTGCCTCTAAGAAAGCGCTTTCTGTTCAACAAAGCTAAATTTGTTCACAAAATCCTGTCACAGAATGCTCCAACATATCTGTGGCCAATGTTCAAATACAATGAAAGACGCAGTCAACGCCTTAACAAAATACAAGTGCCCAAGCCTAGGCTTGACTTATTCAAGAAAAGCTTAGCTTACTCTGCTGCTCATCTTTGGAACTATCTTCCACATTATCTAAAAACTTAACAACCTCAGTCCCTATTCATACAATCGTAAACTTTTCGAATACTTTATGAGTTCTGATTATCTGCCCCCCTAATGTGATTATTTTTCCGAACAAATGGTATAATATCGATTGTAGGTTTAATGATGATGTTAGTGCCTTTCAACATATTTTGTTTCGTGGTAATACTTAGTTTTTGTACTTTTCAACATATTCTATTTCATGTTTATAATTAGATACTGTGAATGTGAGTATGCTATTATTTTACCTTTACAACGTTGAATTCCTTGAATTGATGGGTAAAATATATGTGAGAATAAATGAAATCAGTATAAAAGACGAGAGAAAGGAAGGGCAGAATGTCAGACGGGCCTGTGAGCCCAATTCTCAACCATTTGAAAATAAAGTTCGTTCGTTCGTTCTCTCTTAGACGAACCTATGTTCCTATTTCTCAACACTTTGAAAACAAAGTTCGTTCGCTCTCTCGCTGGCTCTATCTCTCTCTCTCTCTCTCTCGCAAATCTTCTCTCTCTCTTTCTCTCTCTAATGATCTTAGACGGGCCTAAGTTCCTTTCTCTCAACACTTTGAAAATAAAGTTCGTTCGCTCTCTTTCAGTCCCTATTCATACAATCGTAGACTTTTCGAATACTTTATTAGTTTTGATTACATGCCCCCCTAATCAGATTATCTTTTCTTATAATATCAATTGTAGGTTCTAATGACGATATTTGTACTTTTCTACATATTTTATGTCATGTTTATAAGTAGTTAATGTTAATGTGAGTGTGCTATTTTATTTTACTTTGCAACGTTGAATTCCTTGACATTGATATGTAAAATGCATATGGGAATAGATGAATTCAGTATGAAAGGTGAGAGAAAGGAAGGGCAGAATGTCAGACGGGCCTGCGTGCCCAATTCTCAACCCTTTGAAAATAAAGTTCGTTCGTTCGTTCGTTCGTTCGTTCTATCTATTTATCTATGTATCTATCTATCTATCTACCTATCTATCTATCTATCCATCTTTCTAACTATCTATCTAACTATCTATCTATCTATCTATCTATCTATCTATCTATCTATCTATCTATCTATCTATCTATCTATCTATCTATCTATCTATCTATCTATCTATCTATCTATCTATCTGTATATCTATCTATCTATCTATCTATCTATCTATCTATCTATCTATCTATCTATCTATCTATCTATCTATCTATCTATCTATCTATCTATCTATCTATCTATCTATCTATTATTTTTTATTTTTTTTATTTTATTTTATTTTAAAAACACTTTAATTATGATGATTATTGCAAATGTAATATTACTTTTATTATGATAAATGCCTTAATAATGCTTAAAGTAAATGTGAGGATGAAAGGATACAGTATACATGATGAGAGAGAGAGGAAGGGCAGAATGTCAGACGGGCCTGCGTGCCCAATTCTTAACCCTTTGAAAATAAAGTTCGTTCGTTCGTTCGTTCGTTCTATCTATCTATCTATCTATCTATCTATCTGTCTGTCTGTCTGTCTGTCTGTCTGTCTGTCTGCCTATCTATCTATCTATCTATCTATCTATCTATCTATCTATCTATCTATCTATCTATCTATCTATCTATCTATCTATCTATCTATCTATCTATCTATCTATCTATCTGTCTGTCTGTCTGTCTGTCTGTCTGTCTGTCTGTCTGTCTGTCTGTCTGTCTGTCTATCTATTTATCTATGTATCTATCTATCTATCTACTTATCTATCTATCTATCTATCTATCTATCTATCTATCTATCTATCTATCTATCTATCTATCTATCTATCTATCTATCTATCTATCTATCTATCTATCTATCTATCTATCTATCTATCTATCTGTCTGTCTGTCTATCTATCTATCTATCTATCTATCTATCTATCTATCTATCTATCTATCTGTCTGTCTGTCTGTCTGTCTGTCTGTCTGTCTGTCTGTCTGTCTGTCTGTCTGTCTGTCTGTCTATCTATCTATCTATCTATCTATCTATCTATCTAATCTATCTGTCTGTCTGTCTGTCTGTCTGTCTATCTATCTATCTATCTATCTATCTATCTATCTATCTATCTATCTATCTATCTATCTATCTATCTATCTATCTATCTATCTATCTATCTGTCTATCTATCTATCTATCTATCTATCTATCTATCTATCTATCTATCTATCTATCTATCTATCTATCTATCTATCTATCTATCTATCTATCTATCTATCTATCTATCTATCTATCTATCTATCTATCTATCTATCTATCTATCTATTTATCTATCTATCTATCTATCTATCTATCTATCTATCTATCTATCTATCTACTTATCTATCTATCTATCTATCTATCTATCTATCTATCTATCTATCTATCTATCTATCTATCTATCTATCTATCTATCTATCTATCTATCTATCTTTCTATCTATCTATCTATCTACTTATCTATCTATCTATCTATCTATCTATCTATCTATCTATCTATCTATCTATCTATCTATCTATCTATCTATCTATCTATCTATCTATCTATCTATCTATCTATCTATCTATCTATCTATCTATCTATCTATCTATCTATCTATCTATCTATCTATCTATCTATCTATCTATCTATCTATCTATCGAAGACCGACATCGTCTTTAATATAATATCCGGCTTACCTGTGCATAAAAAAACCAAAAAAACAAAGACAAAATAGAAACACAGGTATGTAAAATTGCCATACTCATACATGAACAATGACATATGCGTGAATTTAAAATTTACATATGCATTCATGTAAAATTAACATACGAGGTCATGCGGATATAAAACTATAATACCCGTGCATGTAAAACCAATACACGAGTGCCTTTAACACAATTATACGCCATCACGTAAAACTAATATACGTCATCACGTAAAACTGATATACGCCATCACGTAAAACTGATATACGCCATCACTTAAAACTGATATACGCCATCACGTAAAAATGAAATACGCCATCACGTAAAACTGATATACGACATCACGTAAAACTGATATTCGCCATCACGTAAAACTGATATTCGCCATCACGTAAAAATGATATACGCCATCACGTAAAAATGATATACGCCATCACGTAAAAATGATATACGCCATCACGAAAAACTGATATCCGCGTGCATGTAACACTAATATACTCGTGTATGTTACATTCGTAAAGCATGCTTGAATGTAAAATTAATTGTTTAATTAATATTACGTATATGTAAAACTTGTATACGTGTGCATGTAAAACCTCTGTATGTATATACGTAAACTGAAACAATGTGCAAGTAAATTTGACATATACGTATATGTAAAACTATTATAAAGTGCAGCTGCAAAGAAATTTGTACGAATTTAAAATTAACATACCGATCTTGTAAATTACTACTTGCATGCGTGTAAAACTGCTATACATTTTTATCTAATACTGAAATACATATGCAATGGCATATGCATGTATGTAAAAGTGGTATGCACGCGCATTTAAATCTGGTATGCACGTAACATGTAAATCTGATATACGTGCGATTTGAAAACTGTTATAATCTTTCGTGAAATACTTGTATATGAGTGCATGCAGAATATATATATCTATGCATGTGAAATTGACATGTGTTACACGTAAAACTGTTGAACGAAAATATGTTAAACTGGTGCACAGCTGCATGTAAAATTAATATACCTGTAAAGTTGTTGTATGTGTGCGTGGTAAACTTGTATACACATGGGTGTAAATGTCGTGTAAGTGTGAATACAAAATGTGACGGTATTGCCTCCCCTGCTTTGCAGTAGTGGTCCCACATGACCAAAACTCAAGAGTATCTAATATAGGCTTCAATGGAGTCTATTTGTACACACGATTACTCTTGGCAGAAATGTAGATAGAAGAGTAGTAAAGCTTCTATCACATGGGAGTCTTCACAAGAAATTCAGGTAAGCGAAAACAATGCTGGCTGTCGCTAAGAACGTTAATTCTGTAACATGCCGACCACTTTTGTGAAGAATTCAAGCACTTATTTATCAGCTCGTTAAGCCCCCACCCCTGATTTACTCAGTAGAATTCTCTTATTCAAGTATAGCTCTGTTTAGAATGTGTGTAGTAAGTGACTGAGACAAACATGCAGTAACTTTAAAATGATCAAAGTGAAGTTAAATTTGTAACATTACAAATAACAAAATTTAATAATCACTTTAGTTGTAACAGCTTGAAAATAATTTGAATGGTTATGGATGAAGAAAAGTTATCATACTCGTATTTGGGGATTGCGAAAAGGGTTAAGAAGTTCAGGTGGCAGCATATGTTTGAACTTAGCTGCCAATGACGGTTCTGTCTTTTCACACTGATCACTCGTCTCTGGTCAAGGTTGTCGGGTGTAGCTCGTCTCCAAGAAACTTCAAGGAAAGTCTACACAGTCCAGCCTTTGTCTTAGAGCGTAGGCCGCTAATCCCGTCTTGTTCCATAAATAGTACGTTCTGCTGGTACCACCAATAACTGTGATAGAATAATAGAAAAGAACGCTCTTCTGAGTATGGCGTTCTCCGACACAGTTATGTGTCCCCCCTCTTCTGTTTCACCATCCCACTTAACTCAGAGTTTACCCTCAATGAGAATTAAATTTAGTCCCTCGGGATAAAACTTCCTTTACATTTAAACTGAATAGCTTTAGCTTTACATTGCATTTAAATGAAAAGGCTAAACGTACAGATATAATATGTTTTACATTTACATCTCCACTGTTTGAAAAGTGTTCACAATATAAATTCATTCGTGTTTCATTTACATTTACACTTGTGGAAAAGTTTGAAACTTCTATTAATTAAAATGAATATTTTCCCATGGACATTTACACTGGTTTAAAGCGTGAAACTTTACATTAATTTTAAAGTGAATATGTTTATAGGGACATTTACACTGCTTTGAAAATGTAAGTCTTGTGCTTAGAATGGACATCATTTCTTTTCATCTTTCCCTCCCTGCTCCACAGGGAACCTGGAACTACTTTATGCTTTTAGTTCTCTTTACGAAACTATCAATCAAGCAATCCTCAGCCCATGCAGTGGTGGTTCATGAATCATCATTCTATACACTGAGGTTGCCAGCCTCAAATGACTTTGACATCCAATAGCGAGTTTCACACAATAAAATTCACATGGTAATATACACATATATATGTTAGTTCACATGTTAGTAATAAAATATGAAATGTAAATCCAACTTACGCCAATCCTGGCTACAGACTTGTTGCACAGATGAATAAAAGAGACGAACCGTTCTCTTACAACACGTGTCTGGGATTCCTTTTAATTTTAACATAGATTGCCCCTTCTGACTCCGTGTTTCTTCAATTTCCTAGTCCCGGTTGTTCCTTATTAAAATTTGAAAGAGATTTCCTGTGCTTTATAAGTCTTATCCGGTTCTCCAATAAAAGGTCCGGATAACAATTAGGAATTATGAATCTAGTTCTTCCTCTGGCGAAGGTCTGCTATCTTGGCGAGCGTGCAAATCACAGAGAAATAAAACTGTGAAATTGTCAGTCTATATTCCCTCCAGTGATGTTATGAATCTAATCAGAAAGATCCAATCATTTCAAATCATGCAGGATAGGCTGTGATATTTCAAAATAGTCCCACGTGAAATAAGGTGCGTGCCTGCAAAGGTCACGTATTACCATATATGGACATCTGATGCCTTGTATACACTCTCACACACATTTGTA
>JAMPIV010012805.1:0-35388 GCA_024509875.1 Oreohelix idahoensis | reverse complement strand
TCATCATCACTATATTCAAACATAACTCAACCACTTGAACAATCCTGAAATATAATAACATATTAAAAAACAAATATATGTAAACATACCCACTCCAAAAATAATATCACAAATATCACCAAAAAAAAAAATCACAATCAAATAGTAAAACAACCCAATCAAACACAAAAAAACCCCATAATTAGCTTGATTTTCTAACTCACCAAACTGTTACCCACCACCACCCCACCCCATCCCCCTCAATTAACCCACCCCCCCCCCCCCCATCCACTTTTACCCACCCCCAACACCAATAACCCCATATATTACACCTACACTATAAAACCCTCCACAACTCACCTACAAACCCCCCCCCCCCACACAACAAAATATCCCTACAACATCCATCCAACATCACCCCCCCAACAACACACCCAACACCCACCCCCCACCAAATAACATCCAACCCTTTGAAATATCCCCTTAACCTACAAATTACCACTAAACCCCCCCAAACCAAACACCACACCCAATTACCCACACTCCATCCCTACTACAAAACATAAACAAACCAAAAACCCACCAAACATCCCCACACCTCCAAACCAAACCCTTCATACTACCCACCCCCAAATATGCCTATCCACCCCATTCTCACACAACCCAACAACCCCCCCCCACTTACTCCCCCCCATTCCCCAATTATCCCACAAAACCAACATCCCACACGCCCTACACACACCACAACACCACCCCAACAACACCCCCCACCCAAACCCCCCAAAAAACCCAAAACATAATAATTACAACCCAACCCACCTAACCCAACATCACCACCACCAACAACAATCTTCCCTCACAAAAACCCTTCATAAACCATCCACTAAAACAAATTAAAAAACCCTTCCCCATCCCAAAACTTTCCTCCACCCCCCAATAACTAATCACCCCCCCCCCCATACACCAACTTCACATTACCCTCCACCCACCCACAACCACAAACAACACCTCACCCATCACCCACAAAAATACCAAATACCACCCATAAAACCCCAATATCAAAATATTCCCCCCCCACCACATCACACTCACCACCCAACCCCACCCCAACACACCCCACCCCCCCCATCCCCCCCCCCCAAATTAAAATCCCTATTCCCCAATCCAATAACCAACCACCCCATCTCCACACACACCCCCCCCATTTACCATCCACCCTAAGATACACCCACATTGGTCCGAACCCATAAAGCAGCAACCACAACTTATCACCCCCCATGGTACTTGGGGGGGGGCACACCTTGTTGCCCATAAACCCAGTTAAGTAAGTTTCCACCGACCTGATGCATACGACCAACAAACACCCACCCAGCGCTAGGTTGTGTGAATAACAAAACGTTTCCTCTTATCATGCTGATCCTCTTTTCCATTTCCTGTGTTCAACTCCAACAAATTAATGGCTACACCTCAACCCCTATCAATCCATTACATGTGATTAGCGTTGAATATGACAGATGTATGACACAGAAAATATGTAAATCACCAAAAGTGTTAATGTACAAAGTTGGCACAAATATCTAAAGAATAACAGCACTTTTTACACTTTGAAATGAAAAAGCTGCAATTTTCCTCTGTATCTTACTTAGTACCTGTACTTGAGTTAATAAAAATGTCTTTCCATGACATCCTTAAATTCAAAGAAATGATAAATTAAATCATCTTGGCATCCAGCCTGCATTATATACATGTTAGTTTTATCCATGCAATTTGAAACTTCCAACTGTGAAATAGTTTGTACCGTTAACCCACAGTCATCACTGTCTCTAGAATTTGCACACTCTTAAATGATAAAACACTCTTAAATGAAAAAGTCTGTAATTTTCCTCTGTACTGCATCAATGTGACCTACAAGTTTGGACAACATTGCTGACCTATAATGAACCTTCAGATTTTGAATAATACCTTGGTCACAAGGCTGAAGTTTGGATGTCGCATTTGGTGGTAAAAATAAAAGTTCTGTTGCTTTTAGATTTTGAACATTTATGTGGGCTGAACAGTTGTAAAGCACCAAAAGAACTTTGTGATGTTGACGTTCCATAGAATGATCAAATGCATATAGCCACTTGGTGAAAATGTATGATGTCATCCAGGCTATTGAATTAGCTGCATAATCAACACACAATTTTTTCAAACCTTTAAAACAGCGTGGATTTTTTAATTTACCGATTTCAAGTAATAGCAATTTATCTGAACCATCCATATTTGTACACACAACAATTGTGATTCTTTCTTTCCATCCCCCTCCCCCCCCCCCCCGCCCCTCCCCCCATACCCCCCATGACACTTTTCATTTCTGAAGGAAAAAGTCTTGTCAGGCAGCAATCTCCAAAACAATCCAGTTTCATCAGCATTAAACACATCAACGGAATTATACCTACTCATGGCTGGTTTTAGCACCTCCTCTGTCCATGACTCGGTAGTCGTTTCATTAACAGAATGCCTTTCCCCACACACAAAAAAAGTAAAGGAACCCGTTACACGCCCATTGAGGCATATTGGGGAATATGGTGTTAGGCCCATATTATCTTGACCGTCGGCACACTAGGGGTGATGTGGTTGGCATCACGCCGGCCGCCTTAACCTTCACAGGGTTGCTCTGGTACCCATTTGGGGCTGGGTCGACCCAGGAGCCATTTGTAACCTAAAAAATGCCAGTGCACTAACCACTATGCTACCGCGGCTTTGTAAGTAATGTGCCATTTTTTAAAACAACCCAACCAGCCAGGACTACATTTCCAGCCAGTCCGACCTTCCAGAAGTGCTAACTCTTCTAGCTTTGCAGTTAATATAGGTCCATTTACAGGAACATTTGCTGATCTCGCCATGGTGAACCATTTTAGGAGTGCCGTGTCAACCACATCACACGTCGCTTTTCGGTTCTTCATTCTGTGACAATCAACTTGTCCACCATAAAACATTTTTCTGTACTGATCCTTATTTTTTTATGATTCCTGAATGCTTTGATTTTGGAATGTCGAATTCCTTTGCTATTTCCATTTTCATTTTGCCACTATTTTCCACTTCTTGTACTAGCTCAATCTTTCTTTTCAAAGATATGGATTTTAACTTTCCAGCCATTTTTAGAGGGGAAATAACTCAAATTCTAACACTGACGAAGCGCGCAATTTCCGAAAATAGCAGAAAAGTTGTACAACTTTCCAGGTACTGTATTTGAAAAAAGTTTGCCATAAGCAGATCAAATTATATAGTCGGGACACGTTTAATCGTTCGGCATATCCGAAAATTCGTGATAAGCGGATTCCGCTTAACCGGACATTTTTTACAAAGACAAAGAAGAAAAACTGTCGGGGATAAACAAATTGTTCTTCACAACAGAAATTCGCCACATCCGAGATCGCCTTAAGCGGTTTGCACTGTATGTAAATTAATTTAGTTTAGTTCCCACTTATATAGATATTTCACAATTAAGTTAATTGATACATAATTCTTAAATTACTTTTATTCCTTAATACTTCCTTTCATTTATTTTCTTTCATTTCTATTTTCTCATATGTTCTTTCATATGTTCTTGTTTTCTCTGATAACAACACTTTAGTAGTTTAATTAAATAGAATTACATCTTAAGTTAGTAACACACATTTAGTTAATTAGATAATAATTCACTATCCTTTCTGGACTGTTGACGTTTCTTTCGTTAACTTAGTTATTATGTTCATTTATTGTGTGACATTTTTAGTAATTGACGACGACCTTCGACACTGTTTTATTTAAAACATTGTGAGCCGTATGTCGTAAATTCTTTAACTTTGATAAAATTAACCTTTAGCACGCTGCGGGCGACACATGTCGCCGAAGATAACCTATGCTCTGCACGCTGGAGCTGCCATGTGTCGCCTTACGGATATCACCGTTTCTAGCATGAGGACTTGTGTACACGTGATTTCAGCCCCGTATGTTAAGTTGTAATGTTATTTGCAAGAGAGTTAGCTTCCGTTTCCGATCTTAAAAAAGCGATGGGTGTATCCGCATTTATTTTTTGTAAATTTTTTAAATCGAAATGAATCTGCATCAACACACAGCCATTTTTGCTCTAATTTTATTGGATTCTGACGCCATGCGGTGGGGATGAGATTTTTGTCTTTATAAGCGCTGATATCGGTTCTCAGAATATGTTTGATGGCTGAGATGGAAACGAAAGTAAAATGGCCTTTCAAGTATGTATAATGTTAGGGGTTAGGACTAGGAATATCGGAAAGATTTAGAATTTCGGCCGAATGTCACAGCTGACGAGAGCGTTTGTTGCTTTGCTACTGATGATGGGTGTAACGAAAAGATCGTCATTTGATTTGTATTGGTCTATTGGTCAAATGACTTTCATTGAGATGCAAGGGATATGGACCCTTCGTTTGCTGGTTATTTTTTTAAATTTTTTTTAAAATTTTAAAATTAAAAAAAAATATTTTTTTATTATTTAAAATTTTTTTTTCGTTTTTTTCATCTTTCCTTTCCTCTCTTCCTATCACATCTAATATGTACACAAACAAATTTTATATCATCAGATTCACCATTCATTTATTTATATAAATTCCAAACATGATAGCAATTGACCAAGAAACACAAAAACTATAGACATTAAGGGTCACCCACTATAGAAACGGGACGCTGTGAAAAAGAATGCAGCTGGAGGCGAAAATTTTCGCCAAAGAATGCAGCGTGCTAAAGGTTAATTGCGATAATATTAGTTTAAAAAAATCAAAAAATCTATATAACAGATTTTTTTTAAACCCAGTCGGTCAGGGGAATGTTACGACATGTTTAATTATGTTGGTCACTACAATATGTTAGCATTTTAAAGTTACGCGTTAACATATTGGTGGGCTGTAAACAAAAGATATGTTGTGCTTAAAGATATTTTTATTGAACGCGAATTGTTATGGTTGTCTATGGTTAGACATGACGTGGGGCGTTGTTATGCTACCGCATGACAACGATCTTTCTTCACCCTTCATATTTTGGAATCAGTCAAATGCAGACGTGTTCTTCAACGCTCCCATTATATTGTAGTCGTGCAGATGTCCTTATTGAAGATAGGCCAAGGGGTCGGCCATATTATTAATGAATGCAATTGAAGGAGCAACTTATTTGATGCATATCTTCCCTTGGATTGGGAATAGAAGGGAGTAATTTATTATTATTAATTAATCGTTCACCACACCTCTAGGTATCACTATCGGATGACCTGATTCGTTGGCATCGCGTATATACAGCCTAGTTTTGTTGACGATACAGATATTAATCTAAAGGACTGCACTGAACTATAATGAACTACACAGATTGAATGTATTATATTTATGCCATGAATTTGATGAACTCTGTATACGTAATAAATTATATGATTATGTGGACTCTACCAAAACGGAGTTGTAAACTTCATCCAGTTATATTGAAGTCATTCACCACCATTCGCGAACAAACAACAACAGCACGATAGCCAAACAAATCAAGAACAATGATAATTATGAGGCACAGAATAAGTAATACGAATCCTCATTACAAGGAAGAACCCTTTTTACTAAAACTGACTTTAACAATTAATGGCCAATAAAGAAGTTTTAACAACCACCCAGACAATCTTATGGGTAACATAAAAATGATTGTAATATGAAACCTTGCAGTAAGCATAAAGTGGTTTCACACAAACTCTCATGATGACACATTTGAAATCATCATTATTTTCGCTCCCTTTGTTGCCAACTTCACATACAGCCTCATATTAGCTGCCTCTAACAATATGCACGAGGCAACATGATTTCTATTCTCCCCCCCCCCCCCCCCCCCCCCCCCCCGAGACTCATTGGAACTAAACAGGGCAATGAAATATTAGAAACGTTTGTTGTGTAAACTATCATCAAGGTATCATTAGTTAAAACACAACAAAACAGAATTATGTCCCAATTTCTATTCATCAAGATACAGGACTGGGCAAACAGTCCCATGAGGTCAGTCTGTAATATAAATCTCTCTTACATAAACAAACAAGAAAAACACACAAATACAAGGAAGAAAAGGGGCACAGAAAGAATGGACTCACTGTGATGTTTGTCTGCTAACAGAATAAGAGAATTGGAGATATCCCGCCGCCTGTAAAAGCACATGACCTTTGCTTCAACATTCCCATTCTGCGTCTGCAATTAAGTGCCCACAAATTACATTAAAAGTGACATCAATAAAGCTTTATGAATAAATGAAATTTTTCAGAAGTCACCTCCGAAGGCAATAATAATAAAAACATCTTCTTGTATGCTTTCCACACTGATATTCTGTTTTGCCTTCTCATTTCCTGCTAGCCTAATACTGCATTATTCAACCCGTGGGCATAGACCCTCAAAGGTTCTCAAGTTGTGTCTAAATAAAGCACATCTTGCCAGCAACATATACAAAGTTGGATGAATAAACAAGAATATCAAACTAGAGATACAAAAGGGGTATTCATCACACAAGGTGTAAATTAAAAGATGTTAGGTTCTGTAGAAGAACAATTTTCAGATTAAAGGTTAATTCAATCCTACTGTAGGGCTCTAAAACCTGAAGAAAACAAACACCAAGATGTTGCAAATGAGTGTTTGTGCAGAAGACAAGAACTATGATGTTGGACCTGCACAGAAGACACAGTACGAAAGCCATCTGCTAGCATCACAAAGCAGTCTTGCTCTAGAACTCCAGAAGTATAAATAATAGTGGAAGGCCCCAGAACATGCAGAAAGAAACTGCAGGAAAAAATAAGGACAAAGAAGACACTGAAAGATCTGAAGCAGACTCCCTAGGACAGCATGGGTTGAAGAGTAAGATGGTTGAATGTATACACTCATCAGGGAGATTAAAAGGCAACATTTTGTGGGTTGGAGTGGCTAAGAGGTATGGCATCCGCCTCGAAAGCCAAAGGTACCAGGTCCGATTCCCAGTAGAGGAACTATAATTTCTGGAAATTTTTTTTTTAAAAACCAGTGGTCCTAATGATGTCATACTCCCACCAGGTCTCCTGGGTAGTGAGATCAGATGCGTTGCCTTCTCAGATAAGGGCGAAAAAATAGGAGGCCCTGTGTGCAAGTTGCGCATGTTAAAAATCCCACGGTAGTTGTAAATCGTAAAGAGTAGGCCATTAAGGCCACTGCCCTGGCAACAATTTAAAACCTACCCACCACAAAAATATTTATAGAATGTGTGATTCCTATATATACACATTGGGATTCTTGCCGGTGCTATGGAGTTTGTGCACTGTGCTGAGATCCTCCTTGTGTGATCTAAGGGAGAAGATTGGAGTTGTCCGTGTGCAATGAAGATAGTCCTTAAAACCAAACCAAAAGGCAAAAATAGATATCAGAACATATGGCTCATAGCACCTTCGTGGTATAAATGTTAGCAGCCCTGCTATATATATATATATATATATATATATATATATAGATATATATATATATATATATATATATATATATATATATATATATATATATATATATGTCGTCTACAAGAAAGTTGTTAACTCTTGCAGACTGAAGTAGACTATGAGGATGGCGGTTACAAAATCTATTTTTCCCCCCGACATCATTTATGAAAGAAAAGAGATTCATTCTTATTCTCTGAATGATGTTACATTTTTTTCAAACCTCCCCCGTCACACTTCTACATAAAATGTAAGACCCCCCCCCCCCCCCCCCCCCCCAATCCCCACTGAGTGACATCATATGTGGACGATTCTTAAAGCATATAGCACATCCTACAAATTTCAGAAACACTGATTCAAAAGACCTTACTATTTCATAATCTCAAGCTGGGGAAGTAGAAAGAAACCGACGATGAAAGCAAATATAACATTTTTAAACTTCTAATAAAAAATACAGGGTGTCCATAAAGTCTCTTTACAATTTAACAAATTTATTACAAAGGCAATTGATGAGATATCTTAATCAGATTTGTTCTATGTACTCAGTGGTTATCAAAGTTTTTAATCACATACCTTTATCGTATTTCAGGTACCCTGTTGATGAAAGAGGTACTGTTTAATGAACCCCTACAAAAATGGCTACTCCTCAAGAGAAGGCACAATGTGTATCATGGTTTATTGAAACAAAATCGGATAGGCAGACTCAGCGAAACTACAGAACTAAGTATGGAAGAGATCCACCATCACGTCCGTCAATTCGTGCATGGCACAAGAAATTTATGGAGACAGGGACATTGTTGGATAAAGGGAGGAACATCTGAGGAAAACATTGAGCGTGTAAGACAAGCCTTTTATCATTCTCCCACAAAGTCCATCCGTACTGCTGCCAGACAGTTAGAGCTACCACGTTCAACAGTGCAAAAAGTCCTACACAAGAACTTGCGATTGTACGCTTACAAAGTGCAACTCTTACAGGCACTCGAGCCAAATGATAAACCAAGACGAATTTCTGAGGATGAAACGTTCCTCACCCAAGTTTGTTTTAGTGATGTGGCAACCTTTCATTTTTCAGGGAAACTGAACACACATAATGTGAGAATCTGGGGATCAGAACACCCCCATGTGACTAGGGAACTTCACCGAGATAGACCAAAGCTGAATGTGTGGTGTGGGATCATGATACACATTGTGCCTTCTCTTGAGGAGTAGCCATTTTTGTAGGGGTTCATTAAACAGTACCTCTTTCATCAACAGTGTACCTGACATACGATAAAGGTATGTGATTAAAAACTTTGATAACCACTGAGTACATAGAACAAATCTGATTAAGATATCTCATCAATTGCCTTTGTAATAAATTTGTTAAATTGTAAAGAGACTTTATGGACACCCTGTACAAACTGTAAAATAGGAAATCACCAATATAAAATAAGAAACTCTGAAATATAAAACCTCTAATATAAAATATAAAACTTTTTGAAATATTTTGTATTAAAGGTTTCATACTTAATAGTTTTAAATTTTGTACTTGAAGTTATATTTTAAAATACAGAACGTTGAAATATAACATATACATTAAAAATAACTGATATTCTGTTTTCAAAGCTTACTTAAAGAGTGCTCTAGTGGGAATGCTACAAAAAAAATATGAATCAAAACTAGTTTTCAAACTGGCATTAAGAATACCAAGTTTACACGTGAAAAATTATGCCTATTTGTGCATTAACCGTAAATAACTTGTGTATTAATTTTCTACTCTGTTATTTCTATTTGTTTAAAATTACTTACTTAGTCGTTCCTCTTCTACTATGAGAGGTTTGTAAGAGAGAGAGCGCCATACTATTCTATCAGCTGTCTTCCTCCTAGCTTGGTTCCATTCTAGTCCTCGGTCCTTAAAAAGTTTTTTCTAATGTTGTCCTCCCAGCGGACTTTGAGTCGTCCTGGAGGTCTGGATCCCTGCCTCTTAGTTTCCCATGCTTGCCGTGGTAGTCGATCTTCTCCCATTCTGCAGACCTGGCCAAACCATCTCAGTTGGGACTGTTCTACTTGGGTCTGCAGGGGTTGGGTTTTTAGGCCTTGACGTATCGTCTGGTTGCGGACCATGTCTCTTCTTGTTACTTCAACCACCTTCCTCAGATACCTCATTTCTGAGGTTTGGATCTGGCTTTTGTGGGTTGTCATCATTGCCCATGACTCGCATCCATACGTCAAGACTGGGACATAGGTGGAGCGGTATACAGCCATCTTCGTCTTCTTACCAACTTCTCTTTTGCTGAGGAATCCTCGATTTATGTCTTGAAAAAGTCTCCCAGCTACTGCTTTTCAAGTGGCCAACTCTTCTTTCATGCCTCCCTTCCGGTCTATAATATACTACTCGTCAAAAGTCAAGGGCCACCCTATTATTTTCAATACACTTTTATATAAGCGCATAGAATTATTAAATGAAGGAAGTTTTTAGTAAAAATGGGTGCAATATCTTCCTCTGACAGTCCTCTATGCATGTTAAGCATAAAAACAACTCACCGACAACCATGGTGATCACGTGCAATTTGGTTTGCTGACCATAAATTCACATTTTTAATGTTTTTTCAAACTTCCGTACAACCAAACAGGTGAAGTAATCGTGCTGATTGACATTCCACGTGCAATGGCGACTTTTCGTGAACAGAGTTCACTCTTAATTTGTTTTACAATCAGCAGACTTAGGGTAGTTTCATCACTTGCAAAAACCATGCCACCGAGAAGAAGTCTTGACAACCTTACAAAGAATGAGGGCTATAGCGTGGGTTGAAAGTGGTTTATCTGTCCGTGAGGTTGCTAGACGGCTTGCAGTGTCACACTCTACTATCCAAAGAATTTTGGAGAGATTTCAGGCCACAGGAAGTGCGGAGGATCGCCACCGGCCAGGTCGCCCTAGATGCACCAATAGACATGATGACTGGTACCTCTTGTTGTCAGCCCTGCGCCATCGAACAGTGACTTGTTCCACTCTAAGATGTCAGCTGAGACAAACTGTAAACGTTAATGTCAGTCAAAGCACCATTCGCAGATGTTTACATGAATTTGGACTGGCTTCTCGACGTCCTGCAGTCAGAATCCCTCTTACTCCTGCTCATCGCAGAGCCTGTGTTGCTTGGTGTCACGAGCACATCCGATGGACAAGGCAACAATGGATTCAAGTTCTCTTCACTGATGAATCTCGCTTCACTTGTCATTCAATGATGGCAGGATTCGAGTTAGGAGACGACCAGGAGAGCGATTTACTGATGACACAATTTGAGAGGTGGATCGTTATGGTAGGGGTTCTGTCATGGCCTGGGGAGGCTTCTACAGACACGGCAGGGCCCCACTCTACATCATCCAAGGCAACTTGGCCGGCCCAAGATACCAGAACGAAATCTTGAGACCAATTGTTCAGCCTGCTCTGGAGACCATAGGTGGTAATGCCATCCTCCAAGATGATAACGCTCGACCCCATCGAGCTCGTGTGGTGAATGAGTTTATTCAGCAACATGGGATCATCAGGATGGCGTGGCCAGCTCATTCACCTGACCTTTCTCCAATTGAGCACCTCTGGGATGTCCTTGGTCGAAGATTGTCAACAAATCACCCCCTGCCAATGGATGTTGCCCAGCTGACTGCATTTCTGCTGCAGGAATGGCAAGCTGTTCCTCAGGATACTCTTCGGACCCTTGTGGACTCGATGCGTCTACGCTGTCTTGAATGCCTTGCTGCAAATGGTGGTCATACCCGATTTTGAAATGTCTATTTGTCCAATATCTATTGTGTGACTTTTGAAAAGGTGGGCGACACACTTCACAGCTTCATTGTGTTTGAATATGTGTTTCCATTTCTTTACGTGACATGTCAATTTGGTATTCAATAAATGCTGTTTTGACTGATACCAATTACGTTTATATCAGATTTGTTTTATGGTTTCAACCAAGGTTTTTCTAAGTGGCCCTTGACTTTTGATGAGTAGTATAGTTCCGAGGTATTTAAAGTGGTCGACCTGCTCCAGGACCTGTTCTCCCAGCTTAATCTGATGTCTTCTTTCCTCTCGTGATATCATCATTATTTTTGTTTTCGAGCTGCTTATGATCATCCCTTTCTTCTCCAGCTCTTCCTTCCAGACTTGCAGTTTGGATTGAAGATGTGCCTCTGATTTAGCAATCAGGGCAACATCATCAGCAAATGCCAGCTCTGAAATACAGACCTGTCTCATCTTCCAGTACCCCACTGAATACTTTCTTGTCCTCTCCTTACATGCCTTGATGACATCGTCCATGAGAAATATGTTTAAAATTAAGGGCATGAAAACAAACAGCGTGATGCACTCTTTTAGTTAGGGGTGACAGGTTGTGTTCTGTCATGGCTCACTTTTGCAGAGAGGTGATGGCGCCGTTCAGTTGGTTCTTGGTTCGATTCCCCGCAGTACCTTTCACATTTGTTACTTTTCTTCTACTGTTTTTCCTTCTTTCCTTCTCAAGTGTGCCTCCCATTTACCTATTTTCGTTTATTATTAGTGAACAATTAGCAATGATAAAGAGATAAAATGGTAACAAATAACTAGCAATGTTAACAGACCAAAGCGTAACAGGCAAGTACCAAAGATAAACAAATAAATCGTAACACGTAGCAGTGGTAAAGAGACAAATTGATAGACAAAAAACATAGCAGTGAAAAAGAGCAGCATTATTAGCAAGATGGCACCACAATAATACTTTTATAAATAACTCTGGCCACTACAGTAGTATTTTTATGAATAACTTTGGCCACTACAGTATTTTTATTTCTGAATAACTTTGAGACAACTCACCTTGTTCAATTCTTCAATGCGTCTGATCTGATAAGGTGCTGTTGAAGATGTTTCAAAGAATACATAATCTGTGAAAAGAGAATAAAATAAAATAATTAAAAGCCTCGGAGGACTCATCAAGGAGCACAGGCTGTCAACAAACACATGCCCAGTCTTCCTGTTGGGTGCCATCAGCTCAAGGTCTTTATCATTTTATGTATCTCTAGTTTTCTTCTCCAGGAGTTCTACACTTCTCTTGCCATGGGGATTGCAGAACAAGAACTGCCTTGTAATGCTATCAAAAATTGTCCTCAATGTGTGTCCAGTCTATTGCCAGCATCTTCTTATCTCTTGCTCCACTGGTACATGTCTGGTTCTTGACATCAGCTTCATGTCAATGACCTTGTCGTACCATTTCAATTCATCTATTCTATACAAATGCCCATTTATGAAAGTTTGTAAGCTCTCATGATTTTTTTTATTCTCCATGTTTAAAAAAAAAACATAAACATTTTTAACAAGCAGATGTTGAAAATTTGGGAATTTTTTTTTTTTAAATGGGGGTGGGGATTCTACTCAGGGGAAGGACTGGGCATTAGATTAGGCATTTTGAACAATGCCCGAGAGTCCTCAGCTCGAATTTGGACATTTACGACCAGTTATCAATGTGGAATAAGTAATCAGAGGCCAACTACCCTTGTTACCCAGGGGCAAAGAGCACTGTCAGTCCACCCCTCATCCTACTACATGCAGCCATAACTCATCTTGTCATTCACATCCCTTTACTTTCTGAATATTGATATGAACATAAGGAAAGACTGTGAATCACCACATGTAAAGGGGTGGGGCTATGTCAACATTATTGATTTTAGGTGACACTTAATATACATTAAAAAAGAAAAAATCAGGAAATACAAGCCTCTAGTATTTATGGTTTATATATTTCTTCTTCTTCTTCTTCGATCCTTAACCACCGACCGTCAAAGCAGTCAGTGGCCATCACGCCTAGTGGCGTCTTGTAGGGCAACAACAAATTGATTCCACTTTGCACGGTCGGTGGCCATCCTTCGTACAGTGCCCCAACTCTGGTTCATTCTTTGCATCTCAGCCTCCACAGTCCTCCGCCAAGTTGTTTTTGGTCGGCCTCTCTTTCGCTTTCCTTCAGGGGTCCAAAACATAGCTGTTCTTGTGATGGCATCGGGGTCTCTTCTGAGGACATGACCAACCCAGCTCCAGCGTCTGCCAGCTATGATGGTGTGCATGTCCTCTTGCTTGCTACGAGTAAGGGTTTATATATTTGCCCATGTGTTATTGAGACCTCAAAAGATAGCAAAGAATAGTAACATTGTGCCTACTCTGGCATGTCGTAAATGGTGACTAAAGAGGGTTAGGGATGGCGCTAGCTACCCTACCCTACCCTACACAAATCTGAAGCCACAAAAACAAACGTAACAATATGGACAAGTTGTTGTTTAACTAGGGCTGCTGAGCTTCTCAATCTTTTGCAGCCAATACCAAGCTGAAGACTCCTTGGTATTTTCTACACTGTAGATCTAGGCTTTTCCTGCGACTTTTCTGCCACTCCGAACTGTGCTGAGTTGAAGTCATGAGCTCCAGTTTCTCCAGCTTGGCTTGCATTTAAAGGATCGTCACATCTGGTCCCGAGCTAGGAGTAAGTTGTGCTTGACATACTGTGCATTCCCCGCCATCCAAGGGGGCTCTCCAACTATGCAGAGCTAAAATACTGTGCTCTGGTTCTGGGCTCTCCCAAGAAATTGTCACATCATGCACAGAGCCACTTTTCAGCTCCCCCTGCCTATCACTGGGTCCATAGTGAGATCCTCCTGCATGCAGTCAATGCCAAAGAATCGTGTCTGGGGCTCAAGTGACTTCTCCAAGCTTAGTGTGCTATGCTGGAGTTCTCAACAAGTTTCACCACAGTGGGAATCCTTGCAAGTGTGTGGATGATTTCAAACGTCAATGAGGGTGTAATTAGCCCCAGAGACAGAGGTTCCCTTCCACATATGTATACTGTAGCACTGTGCATAGCTATTGGTCATATAAAGATGACTCCAGATATGCCTCCATGCATATGGACAAGTCAACTGAAGAAAATAATTCAACTTAGCCATTCAAGACAGAAGGTAAGCAGGCATATGACATAACTCAGAGAAAAAGAAGTAAGGAAAAGACGCTGGATTTGGATAGGACACACATTAATCAAACCAACAGCATCACTAAGCAGTCCCTATTTTGGAAACCACACTGTAAGAGAGATAAAGTGAAACAAAAAACATGTTGAGACAAGAACAAAAAAGAGATAAAGACATGGAAAAACTCTGAACAGATGGTCCTGGGACAGGAAGGCATAGCGTGTTTTTTTTTAAGGCCTATGCTGAAAGGTAATGACTGATAATATTTCATCATCATCATCTCCACAATGAGCATATGCCTTCAACAAACATATACCAAGTCTTCCTGTCCTGTGCCATCAGCTTAAGCTTTGTTCCATGTCTTTTTCATGTCTCCTCCAGTACTCTTCTACATGTGTTCTTTGGTCTCCCTATACCTCTTCTCTGGGAATTCCAGCATAAGGACTGCCTTGTAATGCTATCAATGTTTCCTCAGTGTGTGTCCTATCCATCTCCAGCGTCTTCTTCTCATCTCTTGTTCCACTGGCACTTGTCTGGTTCTTGTCATCAGTTCCACATTTGTGATCTTGTCATACCACTTCAATCCCTCTATTCTATGCAAGTGTGATCGGTTCTTGTCATCAGTTCCACATTTGTGATCTTGCCATACCACTTCAATCCCTCTATTCTATGCAAGCATCTATTTATGAAAGTCTGTAGCTCTTGGTTGTTGTTTTTGTTGTTCTCCATGTTTCACAGCCACACAATAGGACTGGTTTAACATTTGAATTTTACTGATAATATCTGCTATATGTAAACAAGAATAAGCCTCAGGTAAATACATTTTATGCCCTGTGTAGTTCCCAGGTGTCACTAATGAGACAAACAAAGAACAGGGGTACTGAACACCCAGGTATGTTGTACAAGGCGACTAATGTACAATACCAAAACCTACCCTCTGTCCTGTACTTACTGTTCTTAGTCTTCTATCATTTACTAGACACAGTATTAAGGGTAATGTTCACCCTGAGCGCCGTCAAGATCATATTCGTTTACTTTGTACTTGGTATCGGAGTTTAATGTTCCGTGCTGGAGCATTTTAACTTTATTGGATACGCCGATCAAGCACATAATTCCAAGCCGACTGCATCAGAATAGGTGTCCATCGCCGGTCGAGGTCGTTTGTGCATCAAATGGTCATGATACCTACTTTCTTGTAAACTCCATTACCAAGTACAAAGTAAACGAAAGTCTTAGACTGCGCGCAGGGTGAACATTACCTTATTAAGATCTTTGTCTTGTGTAATCTGACCTATACTGTATAATAGGAGAACAACAGAAGTGAATACGTCATTAATAGGCTGGATTGCCCTAGGTAAAATTTCCGGTGTTATGTGTTGCTGGTCGCACTAATAACCCCTGTCATTGAAGCATCATTTTTGTGGTCATTCGCTTCCATAGCTAGGCGGGGTGCCGCATGGAAGGTCCTGGGTTCCATTCCCCGGTAAGCCACGCACGTCTGTTGTTTTTCTGTTGTCTAGTTTTCTACTTCTTTATTATTCATGAGTGCCTGAAAACATACCTTTATGTTTGTGTATAATATACTACTGGACAAAAAGTTAAGGGCCGCCATTCAGTTTAGACAAGGTTTATATAATTCTTCATGAGCAGGGTCGATTTTCCAAATGTCCAGTAGCTTGAAATCTCTCAAGAAGACTCTGAATGGTAGAGTGGGACACTGCTAAACGTCTTGCAACATGACGAACAGATTGACCATCCTGAATCCATGCCATGGCTCGACCACGGTCTACAGTGCTGAGACTTCTCCTTGGTGGCATGGCTAATGCAGTGATCATTTCGACCACTTGTCATACTGATTTATTGGATACCAACGGTGAACACTCTTTACCAATGATCATTTTCTTTCCACGTGGATTCAAATTCAACTCACTTTTTCACCTTTTGAACTAGTGGGGCGTGTTGCAAAAACCACGATTTTTGCAGCAACAATGGCAATTTTCACGTGCGGGTTAAAGTGACCCAGTTTTTGGACATTTTAAAAAAATTAACCTAGTGCACACAGAAATGTATACACATTTCTCTGAGCTCAGTTTTAATGACATTTTCACTTGTCTTTACAGTTTGCCAATCAATTATATAAACCTTGTCTAAACTGAATGGTGGCCCTCAACTTTTGTCCAGTAGTATATTTATTTACTGTTTACAGGCCTCGGGTTTCCCTTCTGTATGTGTTTACGACTAATGTGAGGCTTTGCATGGAGCTGGCAATAGCATCATGTAAAACAAACTGCCAGAGAAAACACCACTGTTGGAGCATGTGAATGCTTGGTGCAGGCTTCTTGAAGGGGACCAGCTACAGATTTGGCTCCATGCTCCGAAAGGAGCACAAAGGCAAATGATGAAGATGATATATATTTTATCATTCATTCAATTATATGGTGTCTGGCTTTAGTGATTATGTTTCTCTGTGTTTCATTTCTCGTGTCTAGAATCATATGTGTCTTCAATCTCATCCCATGCCATGTGGTCAGTTTTGTGAGGCATTTCTGTTTTCTCGCTTCGCATCTCATTTCGCTGAATTCACCACCTTTTACCAAACTATTTGCTATTTCACTTCTCATGGCATGTCAAAACACTGTTTGTGACTTACTGCATTCATAAGCAACTTGTTTCTCTGAGGACTTTCTCATCTGATTTCACTGCCACTCAAGACATTTTTCTTTGGAACCAAAGCTCTGCTGCCTCCAATTTTCTTTCCCATTTGTTTTTTGTCCAGATTTCATATGCATGAAATTAGCATCTACATTTCATAATGAAACTTTTCCTTACTGCCAATGGTAGTGTTTTGTTGGTAAAAGTGCTTTTAATGCTGTAAAATGCATATTTAGCCCCTTGTCCTGAATTCAGTTTGCCATATGCAATTTTAAAAATCCCAGTTAAGTAGTTGCACACACTTTAATACTATGCTTCCTACATGTTCTACATTCTGCAATTATTAATATAATTTTTTTTGGGGGGGGGGTATAATGATTACTTCTGTCTTCTTTCTGTTTAAAAAATAAACTTTTGTTGGCGCTGTTGGCTATAACTGTGCCTAGTAGAAGCTGCAGGCCCCTTTAGTTTTGTGCTACTAAAACTGTGTTGTCTGCATGTCTGATGTTATATCTTCAACTGTTATTCCTCTCATATTATCAATAACGATCTCATATTTGTCTCTATACAAACAGGAAAACACACATCCTGCCTTATTGCATGTTTTGTATTATGATACTGTCTTATTTAATTATAACTGACAAGCTCAACAGGCCTAGTTAAGCAATGACAACAACAACGGCAAGATGAATCTCTTGTCCTCATCTCTTGTTCCACTTATATGTCTAGTACTTTCCATCAGTTCACATTGCTCATTTTGTCATATCATGTTTATTCTTCTATTCTGCATACACATCCATTTACCAGAGTCTCTAACTTCATGCTTGTCACCACTGTTATCCTCCATGTTTTAGATCCATACAACAAAAAAGCCTTGACATGTGCATTGAAGATTCTTATTTTCTGGTTGTACTTGATCTCTTCTGATTTCCATGCATTTCCCAATGCAATGAAAGATCCTCTTATCAGCTTATTTTGACATCACTGTCTATTCCATCTTCCCTATGTTGCTGCCTAGGATAATGTATGATTCCAAATTTTGTAGGGGTATACCTCACAGTGCAATCTGTCTGTTGTTTTAATTTTTTACAATCTTGTCTTTTCTCAGTGTATTTTCAGACCCAAAAGCTGTGACCTCTCATCAATTATTCTCATTATCTCTTGCATCTGATTACAGTTATGGGACATAAAAGTTAGGACATGGGTAAGATTTAGACCTTCCAGCTGATTTGTCAGTCCCTTGAATTCCATTTATGTTGATTCATGTTGTTTCATAATACAATCTACATTCAGAAAGATGAGAAATAGTGACAAGTGGCACCCCTTCCGTACTCTGGTTCTTATCCCAAAGGATTCTGTAAGTTTTCCTTCATTAAATGTCTGTATTACATATGATTACAGTCATCAATCTTCCATTTTTATTTAGCAGCTAGGATTACAATTATTTATAAACTGAAGTAGGTACCTGATAGTTCCACGGTAATCTTTAACTTTAGTGCCGTCGAGTATGCATAATATGTGTACTGAGTTAGGGTTGGGATTAGGGTTAACCCTAAACCTAACCCCAACCCTAACTCTAAATGGTACGAAAATACACATATTATACATACTCGACGGCACTAAAGGTAAAGATTACCGGAACAAATTTATTAACTTTGCAATCAGTGAAAAATTAAACGTTACAATTTAAAACTACCGTTCATTTCCCCCCTCCCCCCATGCCGCTTTTCTCAACCTACCACCCTTTTTCACTGGAGGCGACTTAACTTCAACAAATAGTCCCCAGGCGCATGCACGATCGTTTACGTCAACTAAATTTAACTTATTCTGGCATCTGAATCGGTACGTAATTATTAGTTACTCAATATGAAGAAAGAATATTGAAAAATATTGTTATGTTGAACTGAGAGTTTTTGAGATATGGAATAAGCAAAAATCGAAGCGATCAGTAGCCGCATCACGCCTCAATGAATCCGCGTGAAACGGCCTCTGAACGTGGGGGGAACAAACAACTAAACAATAAACTTTCCTGCTTGACAGATAGAGTATTAAATACATGTTGTTTAATATTTCTAAAAATTTACAACTTTTAAAAACTTGAAAACGCTTCAATTTGTCATTTAAGCTTAAAAAAGTTTTGAAAGTATCAATGCGCCGTTCTGTTTGGTTCGTGAGGCATGCATGCTACTTTGCTCTTTTAATCAACATGATCGAAAAAAATGTTACTTACCCCCGACTCTATACATGTTTGCCGACATTTTTTGCATCTATAATCAATGTCATCAGCTTGTACAATCCCTGGTTTAAAAATATACCAGTCATGGGTTCAAAGATTAAACAACAGTGAGTCCAACCCCCAATCACCCCCCAAAGAGACTGATCACGGAGTCGCCATTTCTCGGACCTACTGTCTTCCTCTTTTTGCTCTGGTGACGTCACTCGTCCTTCGGCAACGCTGTATTCAGTCGTCAAAACCCACTTGAGTTGATGACTTGCACCAGACCTATGACAAGCTGGGTATCAAATTGAATGCCTTAATCTCACAAGTACAACCATACTAAAAGTTACTCCAGATTCTAGCTCCTGATTTTAATCAGTTACAAATCACACCATTTATCTTTTAAAGCTAAATTTTTCATATACGTTTGAATGAGAAAACGGTAAAAAATAAATAAATAAAAGACAATTCTTCAACAAGCAAAATTCGTTTCTTTCATGAAGCTGGCTATTTACTGATTTCTGGCCTTTTATTTTCAGTTTTATTTTATTTTTATGTTCACGTATAGGCCTGTATAAGAAGTGAGTTTTCATTCACCATATATAGCCTACAATAAACAGCCATCGGGGATGATACCTAAAGCAAATAACAGCACTGAAAAAAAAAAAAATTATAAATACTTTATATTCTAGTTATAACCCGTCAGAGGTTGAACGGGATATTTCTCTTCGTTATTTATTTTTTAAAAAGCTAGTTCCACTTCGTGAAAGAGAGGGAGGGCGCCGGGTTTAATTTTTGGGGTGGGGGTTCGTGCGCGACGCACGCCTCGACGTGCAAGAGAAAAGAACTCCATTGGCGTTTAAGGCACAATCATAAGAAAGTAGTTACAATGGTATTTAAATAAAATTTGGTACTAATCCGCCCTGCGATTAAGAGCGTGAAAAACTTGTATCTTAGCAACATGTGACGTCACCACCGAAGGACACATTTCACACCACTTGAAATGTAGTTCCAACTGACTAGAAGACGTGACTGTTCTTCTTACTCGGGGGGGGGGGGGGGGGGGGGAGATAGGATTTCAAAGACAATGGCGTTGACCGCCCAAACGCCGAGAGGTACTAGAGTGTACACAGTAGACACTTGGTCATTTCTGATTTCTACACAGAATTTGGTTTTAGATTCTCGCAGTATTAATTCAGGTTAATAGATTACGCACTTATTCTTTGCACTTCTATCATTAATCATCTATGGAAGATAGCAAGATAACAAATTACAACTGGAAATAAAAAGAGATAAAGTGACGGAGCCAACCCGCAGGAAACAACAAAGCAATATGACCTGACGCGACATTGTCTCGAACCCACAGAGGAAGATGAGAGTGGGGAGGCCAAAGAGAAGATATAGAAGAACGACTGAAGAGGAAGCCCAAGGAAAGATGACCTCATATGCTGCGCTGAAGTAGACGGCTTACTCGAAATATCGATGGCACGCAACAAATAAAGTCACATGCTCCACTTGGAACGTAAAGAATTAAAGCAGTGTTTGTTCAGGCCTGTTGCGTTGACCTTGGTCGTGGCATATTTCTTCAGGATTTCATTAAAATTGTTGATACCACCTCCTATCGGGCGTCCCGGTAGTCTGCTGGTCAAAGCTTGTGCTTTTAGCTGGTTTGATTACGTTCTCGTCTGGCATACATGCCGTTTGATTTTCTGTCTTTTTAGCCGATGCATGATATGTTCCTCACTAACTTCCTAATGTCTTTGTTTTTCCTACTGTCTCTGATGGCAGCATTTGGTGTTATCAGACGTTTCCTCTTGCTTATTGTGGTCATGCTTTTTATGCTTTACAGCGCTCATATTTGACATTGACAGCAAAAAGCTGACATGAATATGCTATTAATCAGCTGTCGCGTGGTTTAAATAGAATTGTAACATACATCATTTTGTTTCAGCTAACTGAGGAGAACGTGCCCTCAATAAGTGTTCATGCCAAGACTTCTTGTCATGTGTCAGTAGCTCTAGGTCTTTCAATGGCTTCTTTGTCCCAGTGGTCTCTCTCTCTCTCTCTCTCTCTCTTTCTCTCTCTCTCTCTCGCGACTTTTGACAAGTAATTTCTTTTTTCTGTAGTGGTGTCATGTCTGCTTTGATGATCCTTGCTGGAATTTCATCCAGGTCAGCAGTTGTTCGATTTGTTAGAAGCTTTATGTTTTCTTTTTGTTTTCCTAATTTGGTTTTTCAATTAACTTGTAACTCCTTTTCTGCCGACTGGACATGTTTTTGTGGAATCTTGTGGCGCTGTCTAATTAGATGTTCACGGAAAAGTTCCGTCCATCTCTTTATGTGCTCTTTTATATTGCTGTGTACATTTCATTTCTTGTCCTTAATAGGGCAATTTGATTGCTTATATGTATGTCCCTGTTAGCTTCTTCGTACTGCTGTAGAAGTCTTTCATATTGTCTTTGCCTACACCTTCTGCTTCCCATGACATCTCCAGTTATGTCCTCTTATTTCTTTTGGTGATTCTTCTTCTTGATTTAGTTCACTACAGTTTAGAATATTGCTGATGTTAGTCTGAGTCCATAGATTCCCATTCTTTGAGTGTTTTCTGCGTTTCCTCTGGCAGCAGTATAGTCACACCGAAATGTGATATGGTATGCACTTTTTTTTCTCGTGTATTGAGAATATCACATTCAGTTTCTTAATGCCTATTCCTTTTCCATTGTGTTTCGCACAATCCCTCAATGTATTGATTTTATTTCTGCTGCCACCTGTGTAGTTTTACCTTGGTCGTTGAGTATTCGAACATTCCAGATACCTAATCTGCAGATATTCCTAGAAGAAAAAAAGATGGGTAAGCAACCCAAATTCCTTTTGGCTTTCTCTGGGCTATGTTACGTGCCTCCTTAACATAAGACCTTCTTCCGTCTTGGATGGATATAAATGAATTGACGTTGCTCTTTGTTATTGTTGTATCATGCTGCTCTTGCATGGAATATATGGTTAGAAATCTAACCAAGTCCCTGGAGCTCTTCCGCGTGGTGCATCATGTAAAAGGCAACCGTCGTGTTACCTTGGAAACGTTTCAGGGATCGAGTAGCCATACTAGACTGCCCATCATCATGATTCACTCTGTGGTGAAACATCTTGAGAACCCAACACTGCACCCTAAGCATGGGGGAATCACTTTAGCCCCAGACTTCACTCCGGCATTTACCTGGCTGGCTGCGTGCAGATGGATTTAACAATGAGTTTATTGTAGGCGCGAGAAGCTTGTAGTGGTTCTATGCAGGACGCGACGATTCCTTGGAACAGCCCAGAGCCAGAGCACAAAATATCAGCTCTGCACATTTGAGAGCCCCATGGATGGTGAAGGATGCACACTATACCACCCCTCTCTCTTTCTAGCATGAAACCATAAGCGAGGACCTTTGAAATGCATGCAAGGCCAGGGTAGATTACCGGAAAAGAAACTGAAGCTCATGACTCAATAAATTTCGGAATAGCAGAAAAGTCACATAAAAAAGCCTAGATCTACAATGTTGATAATGCGAAGAATTTTTCTACTTGGCATTGGTTGCAAAAGAGTGAAAAGCTCTCATGTCCAACCCTCCTTAACCGCCTTATACGATTTACTGGTCTTGTCTTACGTCGTTGACTAAAACATTGTGTGTACATCCTTATGTCTGTATATTACCATAGTCCCTTTGGCTATAGTCCTAGTGACAGTGTTCTTGCAGGCGTCATTTTGACCAAGTGTCATTTAATCACGTGTTATTTTGACTGAATGTCCTCGTAACTAGACGTTATTTTGACTGAATGTCCTCGTAACTAGACGTTATTTTGACTTACATGCCAATTGATGCATTTCGGAAATTTGGTATAAGGCCCATATTTTCTTGACCATACGGCACAGTAGGGGTGATGTGGTCTTTCACCTTCCTAGAGTTGCTCTGGTACCCAATTCATGAGGCTGGGTCGACCCCGGAGCCGTTTGCTGTCTAAACAAAATCTCACTTCAACTGGGGATCGAACTATGGACCACCGAGCTCGGAAGCCAGTGATTTTTGTATCTAGGTGTTATTTAGACGGCGAGTCTATGTAATCAGGAGTTCTTTTGTCTGACGTTCTTTATGACCGAGTATTATTTTAACCGAGTGTCTTTTGATTCATCTAACCAGGTGGTTGCTAACCAGGTGTTATTTTGACTGAAAGTCCTTGTAACGAGATGCTATTTTGAATTAGCGATTTGTAACCCAATGTTATTTTGACTGAGCGTCTTTTTATTACACGCTTTTATTTTACTTGCCTTGTATGTCACTTTCGTGTCACTTTCGTGTCATTTTCAAATCTTGCAATCGATTAATCAACCACTTCCAGATGAGCAACGGCTCTGAAACTTAGTATAGTTGTGTATTCCCCATGACAATACAATAATCAGTCGTAAAAATAATAAAATGAATAAAATTAAAAATAATAATCATTTTTCTTTGCGGCATCATTTTTTTGTACTGTAGGAACATACAAGGGATATAATTCTCGACCGCTCTTTCATCTTCGGTAATTTATAGATTACCGTTTCCTAGTACATGTTATTCGGATAATTTTCAACCTTTTTCAGATTATTATTTCATTCTGCTGAGAATATAACGAAATCCTACAGCAGCTTGTCACAGAAACGTTAGAGCATGCTCTTTTGTGTGATCTCTCACAACTTCAGCCCTACGGCAGTATCATTTCGTTTTCTTCATTTTTCTCATCAATCGCTTTTATTTGGCATAAATCATCCCTTTTCATTGTTTTACTCTATGTTGGATTAGTAGGGTGAAGTCTTTAACACTCTACTCCCCTACGGAGGTATCTGCTTTACACGCAGACTTGTTTACGTTCCGCAAGGTAAATGCGATAATACCAGGTAATTATACCGGTCAAACGCTTATCTATTCTCTCAGTCTGACCATCTTTTGAAACGCGTCGGTCCAACATTTGACCCTAGGTGAAAAGCTGGTGACAACACGGTCTCGTCCCATCGACATGAAAAGAACCCAAGATTGTCTGTCTGGGTTGCCGACGTCGGTGTCTGTTTGTCTGGCAGATTACACAGAGGGTAGATGCGTTTATCGCTTTTTGTGGGACACTTCCTGGTGATTGTTACAGATAATCTGTTTGGATAGACATCTTGGTGGAAGGCATTAGCC
Organism: Oreohelix idahoensis; assembly: GCA_024509875.1. NCBI lineage: Eukaryota > Metazoa > Mollusca > Gastropoda > Stylommatophora > Oreohelicidae > Oreohelix > Oreohelix idahoensis. The sequence goes on along the minus strand of JAMPIV010012805.1, from coordinate 10,929 downwards.
AGGATAGTTCACACATTTGTTTGTGAGAGGGCACAAGATGCCGGCAGAAATATTACCGCATGATTTGAAAGAGGTCACGCGTTGGAATATTAAATTTAATATTTTAAAACACGTGGGGGATGTTTTGAAATTAGACACCTGTTAAGGTATGATTATGTATATTACATGTTGGCCTCATTTAAATTTATTACCAGTTTAAATTTACGCGCTAACATATTTATATGAGGACAACATGATGTATTTTACACGAGAAGATATTTTGATTGAACGCGATTATGTGTAGACGTCACTAATAATAGGATGACTTAGTAAGGCGATGCACTATGAATGCAACGGTCCTTCTAGACCTTTCGTCATATAAACCCGTCCAAGCAAGACGTGGATTATTACTGCTCCCAACGTTATTGAATGTTACAGTCTTCCTACGTGGCTAATAATTAACGAAGGTCGCCACAGTAATTCTTCTGATGCAGTATCTGAGCATCGTATATTGATGAGTAATTTCCTTATGAAGAAGGAATTCAGGGAGTAATATATTAATCATATTTTATCGCCAGCTGTCAGTTTTCACTACCCCAATGATTTCGCCTTACCGACATTGTGGGTATATAGGCTGTCATGCGACGATGCATTATTGACTGTAGGAGACTGCCTTGATGTATGTATTGAATTACTGCCATGCATTCATATGATGTCCGTCAATTAAATGTAAGTGTTTGTGGACCCAGCCAAGAAAAAGCGTCGTGAACTTTATTCAATTTCACACACATGTTGTTGGACACTCACGCCATTCAATAACAACTCAACACGATTACTCTACCACTCTCTCAACCCCGACGACACACAGCAACACCCCAACTCAGTGCTAAAGAGCTTACGATTGGATTAAAGTAAGAAGCCAAAATAAACTATGGATCCTATTGAAACATCCGTCATCTGTGATGTGAACTGAGAACTGCACACATAATCTAGCGAAATCAGAGACACACAATAGAGAGACTGCAGCGCACGTCATATGAGCGACTCCCAGAAGCCAGAGAGACATCGGACTTAGAATTCCTATTTTATAAGTGACAGATCGAAGTATTTGGGAAACTTAAAACCTTAAAAAGTAAGCCCGCCTTTACAAATACAGAGACTGATAAACGTAAGGGACCAGGACTTTAAATGCCAAGACTGGAACCCTAAGAAATTGGATCATCCGTCATGGGAGAAACTTTCCCAGACCAAGTGTTTTGTAGACTCACCCGTCATAAAAGGGATTCAAAATTTCCAGACCAAGTGGTTCGAGAGCATATAACCTAAATTGTTCGTGTTCATTCTACCCCGCGCGAGGAGATTGTGTATTCCAAAAACTTTGCGGTAAGTGTAACAATTATTTGACACATGTAAATTTGACATGTTTTCTGGCTAAGTGGATATAAATGAGGCTGGCAACCTCAACATATGAAACTAGTATATTCATAAATCAATACAGCAAGTTCTGGTGATTTTTTCTAGCTAGTCGTGCGGAAACCCGACAGCAGAGGGGACCCCAGACTCCGAATGGAGCAGTGATGACTGATGATTACATCACATGTGCCTAAAGTGTATAATATTTTGCGAGATATATGCACTTTGTTAATTGTAACTCAGGCAACTCATTATTCGCGCTGTCCAGACACATTTTCCCAGTTAATACCCAGTGGAATATGGTGAATTTTATTCATCTTCCCTGAGCTACACTGTGTACTCGGGAATTTAATTCTTCTGAGAGATTAACATTGGTGGGTGGACAGAGAGAATGCACCTGTTAATTGGCAGTCCACAAATGTACCTAGCCGAGGCATTTGTTTTCCTATTTTTCTAAAAGTTCGTGGTTACAAGCTATCAGACGGTTCGAAGTACTGAAGTTACTACGCCACTCGTGTGAGAGAACTACACTCATCACCAAGAAGTGACGAAAACCACAGCTGCAGGACTCCCTTATATCAGTTAAGTGCATATAAAAAGGCACCAGCAAAAAAGGACATAATTTTCTTACTATCCTCACCCTAAAACTCTGTGAAGAGAAAATTTGATTCCAATATAAAAGTCACCAGAATTTTATTTATTTTAAACTGTTAATACTAATTGATTATTAAATTTGTTACATGTTATTTTAAAATTAAACAAACATAATTGATGCAGTTATTACATGTATGATAGCAAACGTATGAGCCAAAATATTTAATATATAAATATACATTTAAACATATATTTACCTCTAAACAGAGCTATACCATTATAAGAGGAAATTCGCTGAATTAACTCAGCTGGGGGCTTGAACGGGCTTAAAACCACTGCGTAAATCCTTCACAAAAGGCGAGGGACAGACATAAGTTTAAAAATGTTCAGCGTTAAGCAGCATTGTTCTTGACTTCTGAATTATCTTGTGAACCCTCCCGTAAGGATAGAAGCATCAGTAACCTTCTATCTACATCTCTGCCAAGAGTAATCTTGTGCGAAGGTAGACACTTTTGACGACCCATTTAGATACTCTTGAATTTCGGCCACTGTTGGACCACTACTGCAAAGCAGGGAAGACAATTCGGGACACATCTACAGCAGGTTAGAATACAAATAGGAAAAAAGAAATCATTGAGTATGTCAAAATAGATGAGGTCATGCATGTGCAGTTTCTTTTCTTTTTTTTTTTTTGGACGCTGTTCATTTAGTCAATGCTAGGCGTCTGAGTCTCTGCTCTAGGATTCTAGAGTAGATTTTACCAGGGACACTGAGAAGAGATACGCCTCTACGGTTTCCATATTGTAGATTGTCACCCTTTTTGAAAATAGGTGTTATGATGGCAATCACCCAATCCTTTGGTATGGTCTTGTTGCACCACGCTGCCTGTAGGACCCTTAAGAGTAATAGGTCGCCTGCTGCTCCCATGTACTTAACCATTTCTGGTTTTATACCATCATGCCCTGCTGCTTTACCCATCTTGATTTTCTCCAGTGCTGCCTTCACTTCTTCCATCTTTATGTCATCTTCACCACCATTAGTTTTCTAATGAAGTGCTAGTGGTTAACATTTCTGATGCTTGACCTTGCTCACTATCAAGGAGTTCTGAGAAATATTTTTTCAATTACTTCCTTCGGGGCATTAAGCAATTTGCCTTGCTTGTCCTTTATAAATTTAAGAGGGCATTGTTTTTCCTAAAGCGCTTATCATATATTTTATTCATAAGTGTCTAATGAAGTATAAAGCATAAGTTAATTTCATGCAGAATCAGCGCCCCACGCTTTTTGTCAATTTGATGTTACATTTTTTTACTGCAAGCTATAAACTCCTTGAAAAATTATTTTTGGGTTTTTAATGCATTAAAAAGTTGTGTTTAAAATGTTTTTATTTTAATTTTCTTCTTTTTAGTGTTTACTAAACAATATTTTTACTTATTGTAAATCTGGTCTAAAATTTCTTAAGCAATCCATTTCTTTTAATTAATTTCTTCAATTTGAAGGCAATCTAGAGATCGAACTCGACTTAAGGTGACGTAACGCACACCATGTACTTTTGAGTTTTTAATTAACTTGATTATGACCCCTGATTTGTATACATTTGTTTACGAAAAACTTTAATTACCCATAATGTCATAATTACAATATTAAATTATTAATAATTGACTGATTATTGTATTGTTATCGGGAATACACAACTATGCCAAGTTTCAGAGCTATTGCTCATCTGGAAGTGATTGAAAAATCGATTGCAAGAGTTGAAGGTGACATACAAGTGAAGTTAAATAATAGGACCACTTTAGCACAGCAGGTTTCAAACTTTAATTACTTCCCTTGTATCGCTACCAATTGTATACAACACTCGTTAGCATTGACTAAATGACAAGTCATTTTACACGATGAGGTTGCCATCATCATATGCAACTGTGCACCCACAAGGCATTTATAAGTATATAAGCGAAATTTTTCGCCAACCTACACCCATGCTGTTCGTTGAGGAGAGATCAAATTTAGGAACAGTCTGAAAAATAACATTGATATAATCTGCATCCAAGAAGAAACTCACCTAAAAGATACCCAACGATTCTTTGTACGTGGATACCAATCCTTCCGCCAAGACAGGGCCAAAAAAGAACTAAGGGAGGAATCCTCACATGATTTAAATCCTCAATCCCAGCAGTTGAGGACACACAGATCCGTGTTGAGGACGAACTTGAATACATAACAGTCCAACTACTGCTGCCCAGTGGAGTTAATGATCACAAACTGCTACAGCCCTCCAACACAACCCTGGGAGCTACAAAAGTGAAGACTTGCAGCATCGAGGAAGACAACTCATAATATGCGCGTGACTATCAATGCCAACCATCTACCCCAGCTGCGGGCATATATCGCAACAGATCCAAGAGGAGAAAGAGTGGAGAAGCATTGACCGATTGGGTAGAGAAATAAACTTACTACACTATCATTCTAAATAATAAACCAACCAGAAGAGCAGTCAATGCCCCAACCTTCATCATCCAAGCAGTATGCGAAAACAACGAGCACACCAGATAGCCTCTTCTATGGCATAACAGCATGACATCATCGATTCTCACCACACGAGAATCAGCCTAACTAAAGTACTCAACTTGGGAAAGATGGCTGAGCCTTCGACCCACCATGTGCTACCAGTCACATTACAGATTATCTGCTGCAAGATAAGAAGCTGCAGGGAAATCAATATGCCTGCCTCTCTAGCTGGAATTTCAAAAAAGCAAAATAGGGGGATTTTTTAATAGAACAATTGAACAGGAATGCCAATTTCTGATCAGAAACATTATGCCCACTCAAAAATAACATCAATAAAACACATCCTCCATCATCAGTTGAGGCAATCATCCAAGCCAGCCAAAGATAACGTCATAATTCCACGAGGCTAAAGACAGACGGTGACCTACAAACTCTTACTTGCCCGTTGTGAACAAACCTGGAGGGAACAACTCCAATAGTGTAAGTTAAATAAAGCACGGGGAAATTATGGAGCAAATCACACGCATGTAGGTGAAAATCCCAGAGGCACAACAGCATAAAACAAACTTTTAATGAACAAAGAAATGAAACGCTGAAAACGCCAAAGGTGTTGGGCACCAGTAGACCAGCAGTCTCAACATGGAAGTGGAAAAGGATCAAGCAAGCTGTGGAGTTGAAGAGTGCTAAATGAAGAAACTAACAACCAGGATACTGTAAGAATGTCATCAAGGGAAAATGAATAAATAACACACAGGAAGATGGGCAGCAATACATCCTGGCAGATTTCTAAAGAAGAAAGCACCTACTCTACTTTCACATGCTCGTATTCAAGAAGTCGTAAGGAAGTATAAAGAAAAATGAAGACCAAACCATGATACCTGCTGAAGTACCCCATTCCTATGAGAGAATCAGTGCTTGCACCATAACAAAACTAAAGAACAGAAAAGCTCATGGAAAAGATGGCCATCACAATTGATATGATCAAGAAAACCTTGGGACCTGTAGCCAGACACAAGGCTCTCCTAATCTTCAATCAATCATGCGTGTTACTGGGAAATTTCCAGATGATGGGGAAGCAATCAGTTTCCCTTTCAGAAAGAAACAAAAGGAGGGGAACAAGCAAGTCCAGCTACGACAGTTTTGCCTTACTGAGCTGTTGGGTAAGGTAAATGGAAAAAGAATGGTGAACTCAAGATTACTGAAACATCTGGAAAAAAAAAACCATCTGCTTGATAACACACAGTCAGCATTTAGGAAAAATCGCGACACCGCAATAATAGACCAGCTAGTATATTAGGCCCAGAAGTAATGAAAATGCCTTTCAGGAGGATAAAAGAAAAGTACTGGCGGTTTTTTGAAGACTTGACAAAAGCCTTCGATAAGGTATGGAAAAGTAGGACTCCTACCTCAAGATGCTCAACAGCAAAATTGAATGGAGAATGTTCAGCTGGATACGGGGGACTTTATTCGATACCGCACAGCAAAGATGTAAAACTTGACGGGAAACTGAGCCATCGCGTTCACTCTACAACAGGGTGTGCCACAAGGAGGAGTTAATCTCCCCCACACTTTTTATCATATATAAAATGATATTACAGAGAAACTGTCTCGGGCCATATCTCCAGGGCTCTTCATGCTGACGATTTTGTGCCAGGTGTTGCTGCTGAACATTTGCCTTACTGCGAGTTCAGGATTGCAAGCAGCGCTAAAATACATCGGTATAAAATGTGCATTCAGATTGGGGAGTACAGATAAAAACCTCTTCCAAGACTGTAGCAACCTGATTCTCATCAGTCCAAATCGACGGAGAAACGGATCAAACTGCAATCTAAATGGAAAGTGAAATTTCTCAATCGAGGAAAACCCAACATACCTAGGAGTCAAGTTTGGATAAGAGACTCACCTGGAAGCCGCACTATAAAGCAGTGAACAGAGAGCAACAAAAAAGCGCATCTATTAGGAAAGAAACTGGCTGGGCACAAAGTTGGGGGCAAATACCAACATTACTTCAAAAAGTTATAAGTCACAGTCAGACCGGTACTTGAACTATGGCATTGTCAGCTGGGCCACAGCAATCTAAAACAAACACAGAAATGTATAGGGAAAAGTGCAAAATTTCAGGGCCTTAGTCCAGGTTGTTCGGCAAACTACAGGCACGCGTGCCAAGCGGGCCACGTTGGAAACGATTTTCAATGGCACGCTGAGTGAAATTAAATACGTACAGGATATGATTCTCATTTTTAAAAACAATAATTTTTAGATTAAAATAGAAGCATATAATTCTTTTTAAAGATCATACCTGTTTTTACAACCCTTCAAAACGAAAGTTTTTAGACCATTGGAGGTAAGACTGTGCGATCTGATGCATAACTAAAGGCCTGATCATACTATACTGCAGAAGTCTTCGTTTTTACGGACCGTTTTCCGAGAAACAACATTCTTCAACGAATTTCAAGGCGGAGTGGTTTATACTTTGCGGGCGCCGCTAGTCTGGCCGTATACCTGCTACAGTAGTTTGCAGGGTTGTGATTCTTGAAAAGAATCCCAAGCGAATTTTGGACGGGCAAGCCCCGACGTGATATCATAATTTACGCAATTAGTGTCTGGCTAGCGCCTGGACGAGCGTATTTTATTTCGTTTTCGCTCGCAGTTTTTTACTCCCAGTGTGAGTTTGAAGCCACAATGACTGCCTCGACGAAGTTATATTTCCGTCCTATTCCTTCCCCTCTCTCCCGACCACCACCCCCTCTACGTTATATCTCGGCTGTCGCATATCATTGCCCGTACAGTCCGTTGACCGCCAGCACAAAAGTTGGTGTTGTTGATTAAGTGATACGGTGCCGTTAAAATGACTCAAAAAAGACCAAAAAAACTTTTTAAATACGCTCGTTTCAAGGGACTTTTGGACTAACGAATATGGATTGGATTCACAACAAAGGGATCGTGCTGTTTGTTGCTTTATGTTATGTAAGTGTTCGTGTATGACGTACGTCAAAATGTACAAAGACATTATCAAATTATACTTCAGTCCATGTTTAAATACTCTGAGGAGAAAGTGAAGCCATAAAAATGGCTGTTTTGGCTACAAAAAAACAAGTAGTAAATTTTAGTCAAGTACCTTGGAACCAAAAAATAAAACTAACGGATGGTAGTTACAAAAATTTTGCACAGTCTGTGTAGGCTTCGAAGGTGCAAACCTTTCACAGATGGATAATACATCAAGGAAAATTTTTGACTGTGCTGAAACTTTGTTTAGTTATATACCAAATAAGAAACAATACTGTCTTTGGATTCGAGAATACCGGCTTCTGCGAGATCAATTGAGAGGCGCATAACTGTATGCTGAAAATGTAACGGTTAAAAAAAAAACCGGGTTACAACAGCTTTGTATTTAAGTGTCGCTTCTTGACGAAAGTGTCGATGTGAATGACGTTAGCGCGCCTTAGCTATTGTTGCGCGAATATTGTGACAACGACCGTATTTATTAAGAACTGTGCTTTGTTTGATACCTTTTGATGGTTTTACAGCCAAGGACAGAGGACATTATAATGCATGTGTAAGCTATTTCGAAAATCAGAACATTAGAAATGAATTAAAATATTCTGTGTTATATGATGACGCCCCTGCATTGACGGAAAAGAACAAAGGATTTGTTAAACTTTCTGAGGATTCAGTATTGGACGTCAAGTATTGAGTTCCATTGCATTTTACACCAGGAGAGTTTGTGTGCGAAGGTTTCGTCTCTATCGTGAACTCTGTAATGGAATACTGTGTCAAGATATTTAACTTCTAGTTTCCCTCGCTCTTCATTGACCCACAGGCCAGTGAAGTTCTTCTATCAAGAATGGGAGGCGCATATGCGGACCTCCGCTGTAACAGCAATGTTCGTTGGCTTAGTCGAAAGGTAATGTTTTTGTTGAACAGATTTGTATCATGTCTAGAAGCAATCAAGGTGTTTCTTGATGAAAAAGACAACATTTCCCGGAATTGAATGAAGAGGGGATCTGGCTGTGCAAGTGATGTTTATGGCTGACTAACTACAAATCGAATGAATTAAACTTGGCGTTTACAAGGGCAGCGTCAAACAGTACTTGATCTTTTAACACTGGAAAGGATTTGCGTCAAAATTAGACATATTTTGCCGGAGATATTACACTAGCAACATACAAAAGTACTTCCAACGTAAAGGCTCATTCAAATCGTTTACTGTAAACAAGAGATGTGCTTTAGTCGTTACGTTTTGAAGCACTCAAAGGAGGAAGTTTGCTAAACTAGAGTCAAGACTTCAAAATTCTCGGGCCCATATTTTATACCTCTTCAAGCCTAGACTTTATTGATCATACTAACATCCCTTTTGACCTATCTCTTTTCGAAGTGGATGGATGTTGACAAATTTGAAATGAACATACCATTCGATTCAAGGACATACAGGGTTGATTGCGACGATTAAAAATTTGTAGAAACTGCAGAAAAACTCTTGAAGGAAGCTGCTTGGAAAAGTCAGCTGCATCCTCCAAATGCTGGCATCCCTAGCCTGAAGCTTTAAAATGTTTCGAAGAAAGTTGCATTTGCTCTACTTTCGGCTTTTGGGTCAATTCATACATGTGAAAACTTTTTCTCACACTTGAACGCTGTTTCTAAGTACCAAAGAGGAAGGTCGCCCTCTAAAACCTGTGCATTCAGAAAGCCTTTGTGAAGCTGAAATTGACCAAATTACACAACTGTTATTGAACTCAATTAACAAGAGAGAGCATGGACACGGGTTTAGCATTAATTGAGTAATGATCAGTTCAATAATATTCAATGATATACTTATTATAACTTTTAATAACGTGTTTATGTTTGGTTTTTTATTGTTTGCGTTATTCAAAACTATTGGACTTTCTGGTCTTAACAAAATTGTCAAATGGCATATTTTATTAGAAATTTCTAAACTAATGTGTTAGAACTTAAATTTGCAAAACATATTATTTGTTCCTATTTATTAAATATGAATAATCTACAAAGAATGATAGTTATTTAATGTATCGGAAACAATGTGTAATTACAGATAATGTTTTAAAATTGTTTCATTATCTTGTTGTATTAATATATTTGTGGATGTAGGTGGATCGCTTGGTGTCGACTTTGCATCATTACTTCTGCACGGATACAACTACTAAACTGAGGTTGCCGTACGACACTTGCCTTAGAATAATCACTGGAGGGATGAGAAGTCGCCCAATAACATAGGCAATGGAGCGCACACCTAACATCCGCTCTCTTGATGAACAGAAGTGAGGAAATGGTATTCACTCACAGTGAGGAAGCTTTACTCCGTATGCCAAGTCATCCAATGCATGCCAAAACTCCAGAGTGTGACAAAGAATGGCGGAAAAGAACCAGAGCTTCACTAAACATCTCCCAAAACATCTGATGATGCCATGAAGGATTTCTCCAAGAATCGATATACTGAGATTGGAATTGTTAATTGATTACGAGGAGCCAGACGATGCATGGAAATTTTTCTTCATAACAGAAGTCCTGAAATAAAAAGTAAGGCACCTGACCACTCAACATCTAAAAACTTTGCTCAAGAAATGAATGCAAGGTTAAGGACTACCGAAGGATGTGGACCCATGCACAGACACCGACGCGATCTGCATGAGGGGGCTGTAAAGACGGTGGAGAGTTTTTTTTATAAGATTTCCTAATTGGGAAAGTTCATCCGATAAGGCCTTCTTCTATGGAAAGAGTTCTCCCCAATTTGTTTGGCAGAAGCTATGGCACTTACTGCAGCCATGAAGTTCTCACCAGACACTGATCAGCAGGTCCACAAGATAATGATAGTAATACTTCTCTGATGCAGAATCATTACTTGAATCAATACAAAACACCAGAAATGATAAATGATGAATGAGATCAGTTCTGAGCTTAACGTACATCCAAAGGTCATCAAACCATTGCCCTTCTAGTGGTTCACTGGTCCATTGTGAATCGGATGGTAATGAGAAAGCAGATGCTCTATCAAGAAGTGCAGTAAAATGGAACAATACAGCCACCCATGCCCTATCGGGGAAGCAATAAAACCATTTCATCCACAACAAGTACAAAACTCGTACAGTGGACGGAGGAAGGGGATATATACAGCAGAGATGACCCAATCCACCATCTAAACAGATACAACAGACGACATTTTCCGCATGAGGAACTGGTCACTGCAATTACTTGGCATCTTTCGCCTCAAGATATCCCATCGAATGAATGCCCCACGTGGAACTGGTTATCAGACTCCAGAACACATTCTTCCAGAACTGTCAACCCACGATGAACCGCGAAGTGCGACCTGGCCAAAGGGGATGAGGCTCCAGCAGAAGTATGGGGCTGCCGCGCCAACCTGGAGAAAAGGACTGTGGGACTTCATCCTGGCGAAGGCTGCAGATTTTAGCATGACTAC
>JAMPIV010012804.1:382500-452318 GCA_024509875.1 Oreohelix idahoensis | reverse complement strand
CCACTTCACATACCTGGGGTCTACCATCAATGACAAACTCTCACTGGACCCAGAAATTGACAGCCGCATTGGCAAAGCTGCAGCTACTTTTCCCCGCCTCACTTCGCTAGTTTGGGGAAACTCCAAACTTACAAAGAAGACCAAAGCTGCGGTATATAACGCCTGCGTCACCAGCACACTCCTATATGGCATCGAGACCTGGACAACCTATGCTAAGCAAGAAAGAAGGCCCAATACCGTCCATTTACGGTGCCTATGCCACATCCTCGGCATCTCGTGGAAAGATAAAGTGACAAATGTCGAGGTGTTGTCTCGTGCTGGTCTTCAAAACATGAATACACTGCTTAGACAGCGCAGACTTCGCTGGCTTGGCCATGTCCGCCGCATGGAAGATGGTCGCATCCCAAAAGATATCTTCTATGGGCAACTAGCAGATGGCAAATGAACAGTTGGGCGACCGCAGCTGAGGTTCAACGATGTGTGCAAGAGAGACATGAGGGCACTGGACATAAATCCTGCAACGTGGGAGGATGAAGCTGCCGATCACACCAAGTGGCGATGCTATTTACTGCGCCCCCTCACAGTGGACGAAAAGAAGCTCACACAACAAGCAGAAGAGCGGAGAAAACGTCGAAAATAAACATGAAACACCATAGAAATTAACAGCTGAGGGCTGTCACTTCAGTGTCGCATTCCCATAGTCAGTTAAGACTAAAGTGGCTGTTATTGTTAGGTGCCAATTATCTATCATCTTTGTTAAGGCTGTGTTGTATGAATGCTTTGGTCTAAACCCCGACTGACACCGATTATCAGGTGATTATTAACTAGGTGTTGTATTGTTGTTTTGTGGATGTGTTTTTCCAGTGGTTTGGGCAGCGACGCTATAAGAGAAATTGGCCTATAGTTACCAAGGTTACTACTATCAGATGAACCTGGTTTGAGAAGTGGGTAGCGATTTTAAAAGCAGATGGAAAGTAACTCCTTGCGATACATTGATTTATATGTATGTCAGTGAATCACTAATAGCTGGTGCAGCATGGCGCAGTATTCGATTACTGATTCCATCAAGTCTCGATGAGTTATTATCTTTAAGGCCAGTAATATATACTGTTCAAAAAAAGAAACGCATAGCTATCCGAGAGCGCGTTTTTATGAGTTTGTAAGTAAAATTTGGTGCTAGGGTATATAAAAACCAGCCTCAAATGTTCTTTACAGTGTCAAATGCACGTGTTAACCTGAATTGCATTCGTTTTTGTAATCGTTAAAACGCAGTGGTCAATAGTGTTTATGACGCAATTTTTGACCACAGCTCATGTTGCGCGCACGTGAAAGCAACAAAATTTGGGGTGAACACTATTCACTGACAACGCAACTGAAACCCTATGAAAGGATAACGCTACACACAAAAAAATACAGTTCATTTTCAGGCAGACATTTATGGCATCTCTATCGATAAATTTAATGAACATTGCTATTGGCCGACTGCATGCAGGCGAAAGTCAAAGTCAGGTTGCCAGGCATTCAAACGTGCATCAGAGTACCATCAGTCGACTTTGGCACCGGTTCCAAGCCACTGGCTCAGTTGAAGACCGGCATCGCAGTGGACGACCCAGAGTAACAACAGCAGCGGAGGATCGCTTTATTTGGCTTCGTCACCTCAGAAACAGGTTTACAACAGTTTCCTCAACTGCCCAGTCATTGCCTGCAGGACGTCATGTGTCTGATCAAACTGTCGGGAATAGATTGCATGACGCTGGACTTTGGGCACAACGACCTCACCGAGGACCTGTCCTTACGCGCCGCCATCGCCAAAATCGACTTCTTTTGGCCAACCAGCATCGTCCCTGGGCAGCTGACAATCAATGGAGACGTGTCTGGTTTAGTGACGAATCTTTCTTTTTGTTGCAGTGTCATGATAGACAGCATAGGGTGTACCGTAGGCGAAATGAACGTTTTGCCCAAAATTGCGTTGATGAAGCTCCGCCGCACGGTAGTGGAGGTGCAATGGTGTGGGGAATGATCAGTTACAACGGAAGGAGTCAATTGGTGCACATTGAAGGAGGCTTGAATGCGCAACGATACGTCAATGAAATTCTTCGACCCCATGTCCTTCCACTTTTGGCTGCCCAAAGGTCTGTGTTTCAACAGGACAACGCCAGACCCCATTGTGCACGGTTGACCACGCAGTTCCTGACTGCCAACAACATTCTCACCCTTCCCTGGCCATCCCTGTCTCCAGACATGAGTCCGATTGAGCACCTGTGGGATGAGCTGCATAGACGTGTTTGTCGCCGAGACGTTGCTCCAGCCAATCGTCGTGATCTGTTCCAGGCACTCCAGGAAGAGTGGGCAGCCATCCCACAGGCCCACATCAGACGTCTGATCGCATCCATGCCCAGGAGATGCTAGTCGCTAATCGATGCAAGAGGAGGCCACACACCATACTAACGGGAAAGCCCGTACGCCAAAAAAACTTTCGTGACCCAGATGCAAAACAACTGTCAATTGATTGGTTGAACCCTAAGGTATTCTTGTGTGCAATTTGAACAATTAACTCATTAAATTAAAAAAGTTATTGAATGTCAAAATTATGGCTGTGTGTGTGCCTTCAGTAGCTATGCGTTTCTTTTTTTGAACAGTATAGTTATAAACTTCGTTAATTGTTATAAAAGGGATGTCGGGTGGAATTGTGTTAGTACATTTGTTCTCGCAGAACGTTGATAATTTGCTTAAGTCACAAGGGGGAGACGGAATGGTGGATTTTATATTGTTGATGTCTGCCTGAAAATGATTGCTGTAGTCTGTACAAGTAAGTGGCGTATTGGGAGTACGTGGGTCTGGAAAATTTCGTTTATTCACTAAAATGTTGATTGCCTTCCATGTCTCTTTAGTTTTGCTCTGAACTAAATTTCTAAAGTAGTTTTTCTTTTCTCTGCGAATTATGGATTGTACTTTATTTCTTACTGTCCGATTTGTAATGATATCCTTATTTGTATGCGCCCGATCTCTCTGCCGCATAGCGTCTAGAACTTCTTGTGTGATCCATGGAGATTTAATTTGCCTTTTCGCGCGAATTTCTTTAGTAGGCGCATGCTTTTTTAAAAATACTATTAGATATCATTGTCCAATATGCAATGACGTCGTCAGAATCAGGAAGTTGGAAAACGTTGGCGAGAGGTGTAGTTCGCAAATCATTCAAAAATAGTTCACGGTTGACATCTTTTAGACTTCAATACTAATGTGTTTATTTGTTGGAGATTTTTACCCATTACATTTCTTGCCTAAGTGCAACATATGGGATAGTGGTCACTCAAGCAATAGTAGGGATGGAGCATTCTATAATGTTTTCTAGACATTACATAAATGTGAGCGATCAGTGTGGATGATGTTTTTGTTACTCTGGAAGGTTTGTTAACTGTTTGTTTTATGTTATACGATGCTATGATGTTGGTCCATATTTGGTTTGGCTTATGCATATCGATATTTAAATCATCAAGAAAAATAACTTCATTAATTGTAGTAATTACTCTGACGAAACGTTTGTAGATTTTACATGTACTTTTGGCCCCTCTCTCACTCTTTCATCTACTCCGGCAGTATTACTTCTTTTCTTCGTTTTTCTCTCTTCACCCATCGCTTATTTTTTGGCATATTTTGCCATTCCATTATTTGTGCTCTGAAGCCTCTCCCATACTGTTTATGTTCCGCCAGGTGAATTGCATGACCAGGTTAATTAGACCGGTCAGTGGATTATACGCTTATGAATTCAATCAGTCTGACCATCTTTTGATAGCGACGGTGCCTGTTTACCCAAGATGGTCTCGCCCGATCGACATAAAGAAAGCCATATTGTCCGTCTGAGAAAGCAGTCTGAGGGTTTCACACACGCAGGTGATAATTAGATTATCGCATGCGCTGGCCCCTGCCTATATCATTATTACAGATAAGATGGCAGAGTAGACAATCTGGGCGGAAAGTATAACGCCCTGAAATGTGTTCACATATTGGTTTGTGAGTTGGCGGAAGCATTACGACATTTTGAAAGAGGTCACGCGATGGAATTTTAAAATTTAATATTTAAAAACACGCGGGGGAAATTATGAATTTAAACACCCTAATCCAGATAGTGCTAAAGAGCTAACCATTAGTTTGAAGTGAAAGCCAGAATATACATTGAATTTCACTGGAAAATTCGGCGGAAGCACAATCTGTGATTTGAACTGGAAACTGAAAATAAAATCTAGCGAAATCAAAAACACAGATCAGAGACTGTATCGCATCGTCAAATGAGCAAACTCTCAGAAGCAAGTGAGACATCGAACTTAGAATTCCTTAATTATAAGTGACAGATCGAGTATTTGGGCAACTTTTGAACTTACAAGTAAACCCGCATATTTAAATACAACGACTGTAAACTTAAGGGACCAGGACGTTAAATATTAAGACTGGAAACCTAAGGAATTGGAACAACCGTCATAAGAAAATATTTCCAGACCAAGTGATTCGCAGAACAGCCGTCGTAAGAGGAATCAAAAAATTTCCCAGACCAAGTGAATCGCCGAACACCCGTAATAAGAGGAATCTGTCAAGCCAAGTGATTCGAAAGTATATAACCTAAATTGCTTGCGTCAATTCTAATCTGTGCGAGGAGATTGTATAACCCAATTGGGTTCGTGGTTAATTTCATTCTTATTTTAACTTGTTAACACTAACTGACTATTAAATTTGTTACATGTTATTTTAAAACAAAACAATAATTGTTTATTCAGTTACTAGAAGTACGAAAGCAAACGTATGAGCAAGATTCGTTATATATATATATATATATATATATATATATATATATATATATATATATATATATATATATATATATATATATATATATATATATATATATATATATATATATATATATATACAGTAGAACTCCATTTATCCGAACCCCAATTATCCGAACATCCAATTATCCGAACACTTTTTCCAGAAGAAAAAAAAATCAATCGGCACCAGTCACGTTAGACTACATTTCTGAATCTTTTCATGCGGCAAGCTTCAAATGTGTGCGAACAATTTGTAGAGGATGGGATGGGCTAATGGTCGGTCGCTTACGTACAGGAAGTCAGTTAGATCATAAAGTCAGTTAATATCTGGTTTACCAATCCAGTGTACGTGTGCGTTCTAGGCAGAACACTGGCTAAACAGACAGTTCAACTTAAAATAATTGTGTCTGCTACTACAGCAGAATAATTTTGGTGTACAAGTATTTCTCTGTGCGATATGGCATCTTCCAGTAGGCCTAAAGCATATAAAAGGAACCGCAATGTTTTGTCAATTGAAACGAAAACAGAAATTATCAAGAGACTAGGAAAAGGTGAAACTGTGTCTTCACTTGCGAGGATTTTCAATGTTGGGAAAGCTACCGTCTCTGACATCACAAGTAAAAAGGATAAAATTATGAGTTTTGCATCGAAATTGGAGAGTGAAAATGGGTCGAAGAAACGTAAAACCATGAGAAATGCGAAATATTTGAAATTGGAAGAGGCTTTATATATATGGTGTCTGCAAAGAAGAAGCAAATCGGAACCTATCTCTGGCTCTCTATAGTGTGAAAAGGCACTTCAGTTCAACAATCAACTTGACGGTCCTCCTGACTTTAAATCTCGTCATGGCATACGAGAACTGGAGATTCAAGGGGAATCTTTATCTAGCGATGCAACTGCCGCTGAAAATTTTAAAGAAACATTCTTGGCTTTTTTGGAAGAAGAAGGTTATTCACTCGATGATGTGTATAATGCCGATGAGACTGGCTTATATTGGAAATCATTGCCTCAAAAATCACTTGCATCTCAGTGCGAAGCAGCTGCCCCTGGGTTTAAAAAGTGCAAAGAGAGAGAGTAACAATTTTGGTAGCCGCGAATGCCAGTGGAAGTCATCGTTTACCGTTGCTAATGATCGGCAAAGCCAAAAAACCACGTTGTTTAAAGAATGTGACATGTCTCCCATTGTGCTACAAAGCACAGAAGAGTGCTTGGATGAATAGTGAAATATTTCTTGATTGGTATACAAATCAGTTCATCCCAAATGTGAAGAGGTTGAGAGAACAAGAAAAGAAAACTGGAAAAGTAATTCTTCTACTGGACAATGCACCATCTCATCCAGAGACGGATACATTGAATGCAGTTGATGCAAATTTTAAAGTAATTTTTCTGCCTCCCAATGTAACAGCACTGATTCAACCAATGAATCAGGGTGTTATAGCAAAGCTTAAAAAGATGTACAAGAAGGAGTCCTGCGTCGTTTATTGTTGGCTGAAGATGAAGAAAGTGTGGTGGCGTTTTCCAAAAAGCTTAATCTCAAAGACTGCTGCTATATGTTAGCTGATGCTTGGACCACCCTGTCACAAGATAATCTCAACAAGGCTTGGAATAGATTGCTTGGGAAAAAAGGAGGAAATGAAACTACTGCAGTGGACACAAATGATGATTGTATAAATGAAGTTGTGGAACTGTTTCAATGCCTGGATTTTCGGACTGTGACAAAGATGATGCCCACATGTGGCTAGAAGATGATAATGATTCTGGTTTTCAGTTTTTGAATGACGAAGAAATTTTGTCTTTTGTGAAAAAAGAAAACCAAATACATGTAGTGACCGATGACGAAGACTCATCAGAAGTACATGATGTACTTGTAGATTATGAAGAAAACCCAAAACGTCGACCAAGTCCTGAAGAGGCCTTTATAGCACTAGAATCAGCGATGGCTTGGTACGAGCAAGAAGATGACAGCTGTCCTACACAGCTTCTGCTGTTGAAGAGAATGCGGGACTTAGCAACCAAAAGGAGACTATCCAGTTTGGTGCAAAAGAGGATTCCTCATTATTTTAAATAGTGGGCTACATCTGTGCAAGTACATGTATACGTAAGTTGCGCCTGGTTTTGAATCGTTTGTAATGTTATTTTGGAAACACTTCTCTTTCTTAAAAAAAAAAAATTAATACAAGTAGTACATGCACTGCAGTGTAATGACAAATTTTGGTGATACAGTAATCTAATACAGTGTGGGTATTATTATTACAGTACAAGTAAATATTTTTTATAGTGTATTTTCCTTGTGATGGTTAATTATTTTTAGAAATATGTGTACATGTACTCGATACATTATGTAATCCAATTATCCGAACATTTGATTATCCGAACGATGCTCGGTCCCATGGGGTTCGGATAAATGGAGTTCTACTATATATATATATATATATATATATTTATATATATATATATATATATATATATATATATATATATATATATATATATATATATAAATACACATCTAGAGATATATTTACATATATAGAGCAAATAATTATAAAATAATTTCGTTGGATTACACCAACTGGGGGCTTGAACGGGCTATAACCATTGCTTAATTCTTCACAAAAGACGACGGACAGGTATAAGTTAACAATAGCTCGGCTATGCAGCATTGACTTCTGAATTATCATGTGAAAACTCCCTTGAGATAGAAGCGTTTTTACCCTTCTATCTACAACTCGGCCAAGTTGCCTAATAAGGGAAATTTACAATAGTGCACAAATTATAGAGGAATAATGTTACGGGAAAAAAAGACAGGAACAGTATAAAAAGGAGAGATGTGGGCGATAAGGATGATTTCAGGATTTATGATTCCAAGGATTCCATGATTTTAGACTAGAGGATTTTTTTAGATAGCGTTAGGTGAACTTCGTCTTTGAGGATATCAAGACAAGTTTTTTTTTGAGTAGACAAGTGTGTATATTATTCAGTAGGATTATATATTTTTCAATTTGGATAAACAACCATCATGTTGGGAAATTTACAGTGTTTGTCTAATGACATCAATAAACTTTAATATAATTTTCTACTGAATTTCTGTTTGTGGAAATTTACAGTAATTTCTTTTGGATATTCGTTGTTGCGCAGAAACTGTTTTGCTTATCACCAAACTTAAAGGGAAGAAGAAACCTGGAAAGAAGAAGAAAAATGAGTAAAGGTCAAGTATTACCATCTCTGGCGGAAGGCCAGTTAGCACTTGAACCACAACAACATATGAAGGATTAACTCTAAGTAAATATAACAATCAATATAACTACTTGCACACGTTAATGTGACAAGGCCACATAACATACTAATTGGCGCCGTGACCTGCGCACAAGTAACTGCCCTGCCACGTATTAGTCAACCCTTACTCTTTACTAAGACTGGGCCCAATAAACCAATAAACCTACCGTACGACACCTTGTTACAAAAACATTACTTTAGATGAAAGTAATATCTTATTTGTAAACATTGCCGAGAGAGTGATCGAATGTTTTCATTCCATGTTTGGAAGACACGACTTGTGTATTAATGCACAGCAATTTGCTAGTGGAAATATTTTAAATTGTCCCATCCTATACACGCATGTTTGAAAGTATTGGCCGGCACTCGAGATGTAAACATAACTACATTTCTGATTGGGGCCTGGTCTAATAGTACGCAACACGTGCCAGGGTCGAGAGGGGCAATATAACCTGACGCTTTAGTCGGCTGAGTGCACTGTAAAAATTCACTCGTACCAAGAAGACAACCAGACTTTGTCAGAATTAAGAATAGCAGCAGATTTCATTTATCGGACCGAACTTTGTTTAAGCATCTTGGGAAATTATCTCCCAGGCGAACTCTACCATTATTAGCAAGGAAAACCGGAATCTGAAACACGGAGTCAAAGGGGGAACTTATTGCTAAAGTAACCTCACCCCAGACCAAGTGTAAGAAGCCTCTAAAAGGCCTTTATTTCAATGAAACAGCAGAGTCTGTGAGACTAAAGATTGGCGTCAGTTTTACTTTTTGAATTCTTTATTTTTTCATTATCAACATGTGAACTCATCATCATCTCATCATCTCAGCCCATAACCGGTCATGGGTCGTAGGGGTGCCATGGTGGAAGCATCAGCAGACAGGGTCCTCCACTGCTCTCTATCCTCAGCAATGCGTACAAGTGTGGAAAAACATGTGAACTAATATGTAAATATTGACATGTGAAAATTAATATGTGAAAATCGCTAGTGGATGTCCAAGTCATTTGATGCTGGCAACCTCAGCATATAGAATGATGATTTCATGAACCACCACTGCCAGGGCTGGTGACTGTTTTATTGCGAGTTTCTTATAAAGAATCAAAAGCAGAGGTAGTTCCAAGTTCCATACGGAGCAGGAAAGGAATGAAGAAAGAAATGATGTACATGCTTGCTTCATTATTAACCTTTTCAACCAGTATAAATTTAAAACATATTAGCTCTTAATGTAAAGAAAGTTTCAACCTTTTCAACCACTGTAAATGTAACACATATTCACTCTAAATGTAATGAAAGTTTCAACCTTTTCAACCGATATAAATATAAACATATTCAAACTATATTGTTAATATTTTCAAATAGTTGAATATAAAACTATTCATTTTAAATGTAAAGATAGTTTTTCGCCCACTGGGATTAAGATTAATTCTCAGAGAGGTTAACCGTTCTGAGATAGATGGGATGGTGGAAATGAAAAGAAGGGGGCACATAAGTATGTGTCGGGAAATTCAACACTCAAAGGGTATTCGTTTCTCTTCTTTTGCCATGCTGGTTGGGGGTACCAGTTGAAGGTAATACTCGTATTTCTTGAACAAGTGAGAGTATAAGTGGCATGAAGTCGACGCTAGACACCATCATCAGACGGGTCTTAGAGACACGGACCAGCTTTACTCCCTGACTCTACTTGGAACGTGCTGCAACTCTTAAATCTTGACCAGGGACGCGAGCGACCCAGTCATCTATCTGCAAAGACCCAAACATCAGCGGGAGCAGAAACAACTATTGGCAGCTAAGTAAAACTTAAAAGTTGCCATGTGAACTGTCCTTTTTCGAAAACCGTAACATCACACTGTGATGAATACTTTTTCTAAATAATTATTCATTTTTATAGCTGTTAAGACCTAATTGATTATTAAATTTGTTACTTGTATAAAGACAAATCTAAAGTTGATTTCATCACTTTGAATGCACTACAATCCGTAAGTCTCAGACAATTTCTTTACGTAAACAGAGCTAAATAATAATAAGAGGAAATTCGATGAACTAACTTAGCTAGGGGCGTGAACGAGCTAACGAATTATAAGATTACATAATCCTTCACAAATGTTGACGGCAGATACTGGTGTTAATGTGCTCAGGCATAAGAATAATAGCCCCTTCAGTCATAACTGACTATGGGAATGCGCCCCTGTTGTGACAACCCTCAGCTGCTTATTTTCCTGGTGCTTATTTTCGACATTTTCTCCTGCTTGTTGTGGGAGCTTCTTTTCGCCCAATCTGAGGTGGCGCAGTAAATATCATCGTCACTTAGTGCAATTGGCAGCTTCATCCTCCCATGTTGCTGGATCCATGCCCAGAGCCCTAATATCTCTTTTGCACACATCTTTGAACCTCAGCTGCGATCGCCCAACTGTTCTTTTACCATCCGCTAATTGTCCGTAGAAAATATCCTTGGGGATGCGACCATCTTCCATGCGGCGGACATGCCAAGCGTAACCCACATCCTGACTCAGCACATTTGTTTTCTTTAGACTTATTGTGAGGCCAAAGTCCTTGTACAAGTATGATTGGGTGATGCGATTCCTCACGCTCTGAAGCTCCAGTTGGCTTTGAGTGACGACTGCAGCGACATCAGCGAACAACAAGTCTCTTATAGTAACCCTTCTGATTTTTGTTTTTGCCTTCAGTTTTGAAGTATTAAACAGACGGCCATCTGACCTAGTGTGAAGGCATATTCCTTCAGTTGCATCTCTGAATGCATGTTTAAAGAGTAAGGCAAAGAAGATCCCGAAGAGAGTCGGAGCCAGAACACAGCCTTGTTTAACGCCACTCTGTATGTGAAAGGGCTGTGATGTGCTTCCAGCGTATTGGACTGTTCCATTCAGAATCTGTAGGGTTCTAGCACTCGGTGAACGTTTGTATTCATTCGCAGCACTGCGCTTAGCTTCAATGACAGGTGCCATCACATCTGATAAAGCATCGAACCAGTCATTTGACTTCGCTGTTTTCTTACCAAAAGTGGCTAGTGCAGTACTTTCAATGGTGTTCCGTAGATGTTCCCAGTTATCTGTAACAGTATCACGATGCTTGGGCTACTGAGTTCTTTCTTGAAGGTCGCAGTAAATTGGGCGATCATGACGGAGTCTGACATCTTGCTGGTATCAATGCGTGGTTTCCCTTCTTGTCTGATACGATAGAGGTTTTTCTTGGTTGTGCTCTGATTTTGCAGCAAACCAAGGAGTGATCTGTATCACTGTCTGCACTATGGTACGAGCGCGTGGAGAGCACAGACCTGAGAAGTGGCCTTCTGACAAGAATCAGATCCAGTTGGTGCCAGTGCTTGAATCGTGGGTGTCTCCATGGCACCTTATGCTGGGGTTTAGTCTGAAAGTAGGTGTTGGTCACGCAGAGGTCTTGGTGGACACACAACTCTAAGAGCCGTTGTCCATTTTCATTCATCTTGCCAATACCAAACCTGCCCAGACATGAAGGCCATGAAACATTATCGCCACCCACTCTAGCGTTAAAGTCACCAAGAAGAACAAGCCGTTCTTGCCTGGGTATGCTTTTGATGACTGCTGCTAGATTCTCGTAGAACTCATCTTTAGCTTCTGAGGCAGAATACAGAGTAGGAGCAAACACATTGACAAGGGTGATGGGACCTGCGCTAGTTTGCAGTCGGGGCGTTAACAGGCGTTCTGATCCATTCTCACCTGGTTCAACCATTTAGTTAGCGATTGTTTGACCGCAAAACCTACTCCGTGTTCTCTAGTTTTATTAAGGTCTTTCCCTTGCCAATAAAATGTGTAGTTCTTCTCGCTCACAATTCCAGAGACTGCCAGGCGCGTTTCCTGAAGTGCAGCTATCCAACTGAAGTCGTTTAAGCTCATCGTTGATTATGGCTGTCTTCCTGACATCGTTAATGTCCTGTAGATATTCGGATAGTCTAGTCAACATAGTCCGGAAGTTCCAGCTTCCCAATCTGAGTGTTTGCTTATTTCTATTACGATAATTGCTTAGTGCAAACTTTTCTGTCCACAGGGTTTGACCCTAATCCCAAAGTACCCAATGTAACTCTTCGGCCACGAAAAGAACCCAAACTGAGTGTTTCAAAGGCAAGTATCATAACTATTCCACCACCGAAGGGCAATGAAATTTGCTGTTTTTTTTAATTGTAAAATTATTTTCAAATGGCTGCTTGAATTTTGCATAGACAATAGATTGTCAGCGTGTACGTGGAAAAATGTATGTGCCAGCTATGAGAAAAAGTTTGCCTCCATGAAGAACTGGAAAAAGCCATTAAGGGCATGCTCGGCAGTAAAAATCTAATTTCAGGTAAAAAATATCGATTTTTTACTTTTGAGCTTATTTTATTAAATAATCATCGATTAATCGATTGAGCAAGGTTTGTGACATTAAAAAAATGCATTTGGTATGTCAAATAGCATATTTTCCGTTCTACCCGCAAGCTATCATTCGGAGATATGTGCCGAAAATGCAAGATTTGCCGCTCAATAATACCTTATTTACGCTGTCCGCATCGTGGAGTATTTGGTAACGATGAAAAGGGAATTTCTTTGTCTCCCGGATTATAAACACACAAACATATAAGGAGGGGAAACCCGAGGCCTGTAAACAGTAAATAAATAAACAAACAACACACAAAGGTAGTTATCAGGCTCTCAGTGAGAAATAAAGAAGTAGAAGACCAGACAACAGAAAACAACAGAAGTGATAGGCTTACCAGGATCGAACCAGGACCTTCCGAACGGCACCCAACCGCCTAGCCACGGTAGCGAATCCGGATTATAGCAAATTCGAAACCTTTCTTTCTCATAGCTCTGCATGATTTGACATTCAATATATCCATAATTTTGCGTTAACTTCCTTAAAAGGAGTGATCACGCAGTGACCTCATTCACTCATTCATGCCAAATTGGTGTTTATCTTTTTGACTGGTCATAACGCGCTCGTTGGCCAGCGCTAATTCGGAAGATAAGAACAGCAACTTCCGCCGTAAACAAAATAAGTATTTTTTTCGATCGTACGTGGTGCTTCCACGTAGACAGTTTTCTCTTGATTACAGTTAAATTGTGTTCTATTACTTCAAAATGGGAAGAAAAGGTAAGAAAGCAAAGCTATTTTTATAGAACAACTTTCTGCTGCTAGAGCACGTCGACCGACAGTGTGTAATTTCCAGCAATGGTAACACCGAATCAGCGGTGAATGATAACCAAACTGATGTAGGCTCATCATCGAATTTCTGCATATCCGACAGGCCTATAGTTCGAATCGCTGATCCAATAGTGCCTTTCACCACTGGCCCAATTCGATCTGATATAAAAATGAACTTGAGCGCGATCAAGAATGGTGCTCCTCATAACACTGTCTGAGCTCAACCTAAACCTACGTACAGAACCATTGTGGACATTTCTATTATCAACAATGTGCTCATCAACGTGTGTTGCAACGTGTGCAAGCAGAGCACATTGCACACAAGAACTGACAACATCAAATCAAAGGGTTTTTCTCCCTGGAAGTTGTGTGCCACACATGTGTAAAAGCAATTTCTGGAACGTACACATCCAAGAGGGAACCAGAAGGCAGCGGCACTCGGGGACATGCAATCAACTAATACGCTGTTCTTGGTGCCCTCATGTCTGGAATGGGCCCAACAACGTTCAGTCTCTTCTGTGAGAACCTAGACCTCCTTGGCCTGCACAAGAAAACATTTCATAAATATGCAGATCAAATTTGTGATCATATGGATACCATGCACAACTCTATAGTATTTCAACGTGCCGTCAGCATCGTCCGAGCTGAACATGCTAAGAGTCAATTAGGCAAGAGGCAAGACAAAGGCGAGAGGAGGAGCTGCAGGAAGCTGAAGGAGGTGCAGCATATAGTTCTGGACAATTTTAAACACATTTAACCTCCCCATCCCTCTCCCCCCCCATCCCCCCCCCCGCCCCCCCACCCCCTCCCCCCCCCCCCCCCCGAATGGAGTATATTGGATAAGACAAGGCACTCAGTGAATAAAATGCATTTTTATTAAAATTAACTTTTTATTAAGAAAGAATTACAAAACTAAAAACCTATCTGACAGATCATTATAAAATTTGCCATGCATGTAGTACACATATATATCTTTATTTTCACATATGAGAATTTTGATATTTTGGTAATTTTTAAAAATATATTTTAAAAAATTATTTTGTAAAAAAAATTTGTCATACAAATATTGTATTGTTTTTTTTTAAATTATTAAAAATAGAATTTTTAACGTATCAAAATAAGCATTTTTTATTGTCAGTCACAACATGTGTGTGCAATTTGATTAATTTTGGACAAAAGGAAACATGATATAGTCTTAAAAATTGGTTTAAAATCCAATATGGCGGATGTTTGTTTTTTTTGGTTACCATGGTAACCACATTTTTTTTAAACAAAATAAACTGTAGAATTTGATTGGACCTACACTGTATCCGTTGACTATGTTACTTTATACTTATTGAAGGCTATGGGTAACGAGTAAATTAATGTGCTGCCCTGGTCTTGTAAGGTATTTTTCTTATATAATAGAGAACAGTTTAAACAGGAACGTGACGAATGCCCAACTTGAATAATCTTGACCAACAGCTTGTTGTACGTTTAATAACATTTAATATGTCAACAATACAACATGAGTGTACTTCACTTTTGAGAGCATATGATGATATGACTGTTCATCATGAATACAAATGTATTCAGTAGCAGGCTTGAGCAATAATGTCGTTGTGGCAGTTTAAAGTCAGAATGTCTGTGTATCGTCTGCCACGCCTTCATTCTTTGAAAATTAGAACCGTATTCACTCAAATAATTTACTCGTCCTTCTCTTTAAGCCACATAAAATCAGACACATCTCGTAACGTAGTCAGTCAATGATCCTGTCCCTGAAATATCTTATAACATTGAACACTGGTCTGTAGCTCTCACATATATACTGAAGCACATTAAAAACGCACCACTATTATATATACTGATGCCGAGAAGCTGGCAAAAAAAAGTGTGGGAATGGATTTTCCCCGTGTTTGCCATGCGGTAGAGAGCGAAAGGCTGCTGGAATGGAAAGTGCAAGATTCAACCCATGGGTGTGTGTACAGACTACATGAAAACGATGAAAGTTACACGTGCAACACGATTCTCAACAACTATGACCCTGAAAATGTGTACGCGTTGTGGCAGTATACTCGGTATAAAAAAGCCGTTGAGACAAAACACCCGGTACATGGGCTTGAAATGCCACGACTATCTGAAAACGACCGCCAACGAGCCATTGGTATGTTGGAGACCGGAATGAGCTCGCGGGCCATTGCCAGAAGGATGAATTGCCACCACAGCACTATTGTACGTCTCAATGCACGTTACGGAACCACTGGCAATGCCCGGTATAGACTTCGGAGTGGCCAACCACGAGTTACTACCCCTGCGCAAGATCGTCATATTGTGCTGAGTCACCTAAGGAATTGACTCTCCCGGCAAGTCAAACAGCAAGAGCAATAGTGGGTAGACATGGGCAAGTCCCTCGAATGACAGTCATACGACGACTCAGAGATACAGGCCTTACTGCAAGACGACCTTATGTTGGGCCAAACTTGACTCATAGACATCGTTAGCAGCGCCTGCAATGGGCAGAGCAACATATCAGATGGACTAGACTGCAGTTGAATGCTGTCCTATTCACAGACGAGAACAGATTCAACATATCCTTTGCAGATGGACGTATGCGGATTTAGCGACGGTGTGAAGAGCGCTTTGCAGATTTCGAGGTGGCAGTATTCACATTTGGGGAGGATTCAGTTTTCACCATCGCTTGCCTCTTCAGGTCTTCCGTGGAAATGTTAATGCTGTGACATATCGAGATGAGGTTCTGGATGCACTGGTTGCTCCTGCGTTCACAATTTATCCAGACTTGCAGCTTCTCCAGCAGGATATCGGACGTGCATTTTTTTGTATTTTTGGTTTTCTCCCTCCCTTGCCTGCACAGAATGCAATGAATTTCATAACAATCAAATGTACAAATTAATGACCAGCATGGATTCATAGGAAAATGAATAAAGATTCCAAATATGTAAACTTGTACACACTTATATTTTCATTTCACACTCTGTTCCTGGATTATACAGGTGGTGCGTTTTTAATGTGCTTCAGTATATATCCGTGCACTTTGAAAAACCCAAGCCAACCCCCGGCCGACTGATAACGGCTCGTCCACCTCAGACGACCATGCCTACGTCATAACCTAATTACATGTGCGACACAATTTTCACCAATGGCACGCTTTCACACTCGAAGCGTTTTCGTGTTCTACTCAGTTGCGCACAGCGATGAGTTAAGAAGCCTGTGTGTAAACTGAGAGTTAACATCGGCTCTCCTCCAATTTCTTATGAAGAAACTAATTCAGTTTACTCCCAGCATCTTATAACCGTATAATTTTAAAACTAGGTCATAAAATATTTGGGAACATTATACTGGAACTTGCTACTGCTAAGTGAATCCTATAGCAAAGGAGATGACTACCTTGCTCAGCTGTTGAGTTATTCAAGTTCAAATAGTGTCATAGACAGATGGCAGGATTCGATGAGGTTCGATCCCGGTCCAATCATTTGTTTTTCTTATTGTTTACTGCTTAATGTAACCAACTGCTATCCAGTATCCATACGGGTAAGATTTAAAAAAAAATAAAAGATGGCTCTTAAATAAATATTTTTTGTAAGTACAGCAGACTAACCGAAGTAATCATGCTGTTTTATAATTTTTTCAGCACTTTTGCCGCCTACATTACTATGCCGTTGTATTTGGCTAACAAGAAAACACCGATCCCACTGTGGGGTCGTAGGCGGGGTTTCTACATACTGTGGTATCCACTCCACCAATCGTTTTCGGTAAGTCTTGTCCTTATGTGTACAGTTACTGTGACGTCATCCTTAGTGAAATATTACTTGAGTCAAACGTACAAAGGCTTTTTTCGGTGTAGCTCTACTTCTATCTCTTTGCACATAGCGCTGACCCATTTAGTAGCTTTTTACTATTCTTTACCCTGCACCGTTCTTATCCAGGTTCTCTTTGTTCTCCAAACACTTCTATTACACTGTGGATTACGGCAAGCACATGTCTAGTTATACTGGATAATTCTTTCCTGTTCGTACATTCATTTACTTGCATCTAAATGTTTGGCGTAGGCTTCCTCAAACAGACCAGCTACATAGGTGGCCCGGATCTCCATGAGGAGCAAAAAGGGAAAATTATTATGGGACAATGATGTATAAGAACTTGTCTGGTAGGCAGAAGTGTATGTATCTTTTGGTCGATGTCTTAAGTTTGGAAGCAATGTTTTTGGTGACATGTCACGTTTCCGAGCCGGTGAGCATCATTACGTTTAACTTCGTCTTGAACTACCTATTTCTATTGTCACGGCACAGAATTTGAAAGCATCAGGCTTATTAGCTAGATGTCAAGGATTACTCTGACGTAATGTTTCCTAGTGTATTTCTATATATCTTGAATTGCCCCTCCTGTATGTCGAATTTACTTCAATAATATGTTATTGCTTTAATTGTTATTGTTGGTAAGAATCGACATTTTTACATACCGTGCAATCCCATCGGTTCTCCATCTACCTTATCAAATGTTACTAACTGTGGGCTGTGGTTGTATACACGACAAATACATCCTCTCATACGCCCATTCCTACTAGTCTTACGTTTAGTACCAAATTTCAGCAATATTAGCATTGTTGATTCATATATTGCACTGTAATTGTCTACAGGGAACAAGAGGTGAGAAGAAGACGCTGGCGATGGATAGGACACACATTGGGGAGACCTGTTGATAGCATTACAAGGCAGTACTTGTTCTGGAATCTATTAGGGACAAGAGAGGCAGAGATAGACCAAAAAACACATGGAGAAGAGAACTGGATACAGAGGTGAAAATAATGAGGAAAACATGAAAGAACGAGCAGATGGCACACGACAGGAAGACTTGGCATGTTTGTTGAAGGCCTATGCTCCTCGGGAAGCTAAAGGATATTGATTGATTGAATTGTCTGCTTGCGATCTTTTATTGTCATTACCATTTCCCCCTTACCCATATCCGATGTGCCAACAATGGGTGCTCTCGAAGCTAGTCTATTAGCTCTCTAATAGCCTCGTACCACTGCATGATGGAAAACAAAGATAAAGAACCAATATATACAAATTAAGTATACAGTATTACTGTATAGCTGCGTATTTAGCACATCATATAACTATTCAAATTAAGTATATTACTGTATAGCTGCGTATTTAGCACATCATATAACTATTCAAATTAAGTATATTACTGTATAGCTGCGTATTTAGCACATCATATAACTATTCAAATTAAGTATATTACTGTATAGCTGCGTATTTAGCACATCATATAACTATTCAAATTAAGTATATTACTGTATAGCTGCGTATTTAGCACATCATATAACTATTCAAATTAAGTATATTACTGTATAGCTGCGTATTTAGCACATCATATAACTATTCAAATTAAGTATATTACTGTATAGCTGCGTATTTAGCACATCATATAACTATTCAAATTAAGTATATTACTGTATAGCTGCGTATTTAGCACATCATATAACTATTCAAATTAAGTATATTACTGTATAGCTGCGTATTTAGCACATCATATAACTATTCAAATTTGTCCTTACTTATCTGTGTCTCTGTGTGTGTGTATGTGTGTGTGTGTGTGTTTAATTTTGGTGTTTGTTCTTCATTGTTGTTTCAGGTGTTGCTAAGTATTATGTTTGGCTGGACACTGAGTGCGGCGATACTGACCGTGGCTGGGGCGATGACAGATGATCCAAAACACTACCAATATCAGGCCAGCACTGACGCTAAGACTTACGTTATAGAGCAATCACCCTGGTTCACTTTCCCATTTACCCGAGTTCATTTTTTTACTGGAGAAATATATTCCAGGTTAGTTCATTTAAATATCAGTACTGTATTAATTTATTTATATGTTTTGTTTGTGAGTCATACCTGCAGAAGGTTCAATGTCTCGATTTCTCTCTTTGCTTTTTGTGTTAATAGCTGAGTGATGTCCCAAAAGTAATCAAAATTCAACAAATTTTGTTGGATCAAACTGCCTTAGTAGAAACTGATGATGGAACAGCAGTCGATTCAGATGAATTAATTATTTCTTCTGGGTCTTCAAATTTCTTTCTTTTCGGCATTGGTGATGAAAAAAATGTGTTATTTTATTCATTTTATAAAGAAATATATTTGCCTATTTAATTACGAAATACACTGGAGTCTTACGTTAATTAGCAGATTATCATGAACTTACGTGACAGAAAAGCTCCACTAACAGCCGAATACGCCTGCTTACATAATGACGTCAGCACGACTGCTTGCCGGCTGTTGTCACTTGCCCCCGTGAGAGTCGTCGTGGAGAATAGCAACGGACACGCCTGATCCTTCACGAAGCTTCTCGGCGCACAAAACGGAATTTTTAGACACTGGTTCCCACATCTATGTCATGTACTATTGCATCAATATTGCCATCTATATCTCGTTTCTTTGTGTGGAAAATCTTTTTTTCATTCTCACAACACAGATTGATTCAAAGGTTTTAATATTATAACGAAATGAATAAAATCAATTTTTAAAACTTAAATTAAGTTTAAAAAAAGGCGGGGGTTTCCCCGCGTATCCCCGGAATAAAGCAATATATATATATATATATATATATATATATATATATATATATATATATATATATATATATATATATATATATATATATATATATATATATATATATATATATATATATATATATATATATATATATCTTTTACATGTCGTGATTTTGTCGTGATTACAACAAGATTGTTGTATTAAGACACAAGGATATTATAACACTAATTTATGCCATTCTGTGCATCAAAGTCTGATTAAATTAACCCAGTCATAAGTGAAGGTGCAAGTTATAAGATGAGCATTTGCTTCTTTTTTATGTGCAGTTAGCATGGATGACATGCATATTTCTGTAACGTTGTGCGTGTGGTTGGCAACCTCTCATCATATAAAATAAGTTGCACATAAACTATCACTGCAAGAGCTGGTGACTGCTACGTGCGTGGGGTTGATAAAGCATGTTTCTTGCACCAAATTGACATGGACTGTTTTTTTGTGATATAGCTGGTCCAGTCACAATGTTCTGTAAATGGGTCAGGTTACCGACTGTTGGGGCCCTGACAAGGTGTACTGTTAAGTGCGTATATTCTGATGCAATGGGTGAGTGTAAACATCAATAATGACAAACGCGAATGGATGACAGTTCGACAGGTTTACAGGACACTCACTCTAATCACAGGTGGAAGTCAAGGGTGGCTGGACTACTGTGGTCGTTTCATACTGTTTAATAGGACGCACACACTTAGACAGTACGTGTATAGTTACAGCAACATAGGTCGACATAAATAGCATATTGTTGATCAATGGTCTATCATCTTAAGTTAGCATTCATGTTGAATAACATCACAATGGAACATCTGTAGACAAGCACTTAGATTTCCACTGTTTATCAATATAATCATCAGGCCTTACTGACCAAGCGTGTCAGTTGGAAAATACTGTTCAAGCATGACTCCTAAACAGAACCTCTTTTCTAGCGAAGATTCCTTTAGGTAAAGTACAGCAAATCTATCTGAAGATAATGTTAACCCACCAGTATTGGGTTTTCTTTATAACTGTGATCTCTTAATCATCACCTGATAATAAGGGGCATCCCCGTTCTCTGATTGATAATCGACAAAAAGTTAGAATACAAAATGGCTTCTGGTTCCCTTTTGAGCATCGCTCACTATACAGATGTATAGCAAATCTTCAATAGAAGCTTTGTTCATAAACACAAATGTTTCTACAAGAATCAGCATATTCTTTCGTCTTAAATGCTGCATACAATCATCTACAGTGCTGCTAGGTAACATATCATCCCGACATCTGGATATGGATAATCCTAATGTAGACATCTGCCCAATTAAGCCTAGGACGAAAAAGTTCAGTAAAATGTTCTTTTACCTGGGCATAGGAAATACACTAGCAAACACAAACGCTCTCCTGGCGTCACTGAATCAACACTGGTGAACTCATAGACCTAACAATCCTAGAAGAAACTATCTTCGTTCCCATAATAAATCATAGAGATCACAGACTTTGGACAGGTCTAAAGCCATGACATCCCGCCAGGCTCCTTTATCACCGAAGCACTCCCTAACGTATCCTTATGCGCCGAAAGTGGTTGACCCCAAAGTACAGTACAAGGAAAATAGTCCGACATAGACATACAAAGATAACACGATATAAGACCGAATCGTCTCAAACAGACAAGGAGTAAACATAGATTCGGATCATAAACATCCCTGCATAAACCTCAGCAAGAATAATCTGTTTCTGGCTATACCAGACACAAAATATGACATAAGTCTAGATTCATACGCCAAGTTCGATATTCAGGAAAGATGCAAGAACAGATAACTCATAGAATGAATACACATCGACTAATCTGAGTTCTGTCCCTTAGACTGAGAATCGTGAATTCAAAGATAAATATATTTTTATCAGACAAATAAATACATTTTACATTTGTATGCGTGTCAACAGTAATCTGTGCGTCACACAAAAGAATATGTGCGCAACAGACTACCACACCCCCGGGAAAAAAAATGAAATCATTTTTTTTTTCATCTGAGAGCAACATACAATAGGCTCACAACGCACAAATACTGCGCAGATGAGAAATATCTGGAATTTATTAGCCAAATTAAGGCAAAGTCGAAATATAGATCGACTCTTGAGAATACATCTCAACCTCTCAGAGAAAGCATTTCTCTTAAGCATAAATGTTTCCAGGGAGGTACCACCAACGTATTCTACAATGCTGGCAATGACACAATGCATATAACAATTACATATTTAAGCACTATAAGTACATGATTGACAAAAAAGAAAAATCATCAACGAGTATCGGTGAATATATATATATATATATATATATATATATATATATATATATATATATATATATATATATATATATATATATATATATATATATATATCAATGAACGTAGTGATAGTAGTGATACAATCACTATATTACAAATTACAATGTGTATTTATCTTGATATATAAAAGAAAAACTGTTGTAGAGTTGGAAGTGTTAAGAAGTCCAAGACCCAACAGTTAGGTGGAATCATGTGGGCATCTAGACAAAATGTCTGCCATCACATTATCTGATCCACGAATAGCTCGTACCGAAAAATGAAAAGGTTGAAGAGCAATTGCATATCGAGTAGACCTGGAGCTCTTCAAATTTTTACTCTGTATAGCCGTAAGAGCTTTCTGATCGGTTTCTACTATGAAATGTGCGCCTAGAAGGAATCTTTGTAGTTTGAGTATTGACCAAACCATAGCCAATAGTTCACGGTCTAAAACCGAATAATTCCTTTCTGCAGCATTAAGTTTTCTGGAGATATACATTACAGGATGCAGAGTTCCAGAGTACTCTTGCATTAGTGCCGCTCCAATCCCAGTGGATGAAGCGTCACTACGAAGAACAAATGTCTTATCTGTAGTAGGTAATACTAAAATAGGTGGTGTTGAAAACAACGTTTTAATCTTATCCAAAGAGGATTGGCATTCCTGTGACCAGTGGACCATATTAGGCGACCTTTTCTTTAATAGTGTAGAAAGAGGTGCCATGATAGAGGATAGATTCGGAATAAATCTTCCATAAAATTGAATAAGACCTAAGAGACTTCGCACTTGCTTTTTAGTCTTAGGAATAGAGATGTAAAGTATCTTAGTGATATTATGGTCCTCTGTCTTTAGGAAACCATGACCAACTCGATGGCCTAGGAAAGAAATTTCGCTAAAACCAATGTAGGCTTTAGAGGGTTTCGCTGTCAGGTTATACTCGCGTAATGTAGATAGTAATTCAACTAACCACGAATAATGATCTTCCCAAGTATCGCTGAAAAGACAGATGTCGTCTAGGTACGCGATGACATCTGACCGATAAGATAGGATTCGACGCATCATGCGTACGAATGTAGCTGGTGCATTCATAAGGCCGAAAGGCATGAAATTCCATTGAAAAGGGCCTCTAGGTGTAGAGAAAGCTGTAATTGGTTTGGCGCGTTCAGATAAAGGAACTTGCCAATATCCTTTAGACAAATCTAGTTTAGTGAAAAAATGAGATTTAGAAAGCCTAGTAAGTAGCTCTTCTAGTAAAGGCATAGGTTCAGCATCAAACTTCGTAACTTGATTCAATTTGCGATAGTCAACGCAAAGACGTATGTTATTGTCTTTTTTCCGAACAATAACCATCGGCGAAGAATATGCAGAAGTGGATGGTTCAATTATTTTTAAATCTATCATCTCATCCAACTCCTTCTCAACCTGTGCTTGAAAATGTATAGGGATAGGATAAGGTCTGACCCTAATAGGATTATGGTCAGTTAGAATAATGTCATGTTCAATGACGTGAGTTTGTCCAGGGATGTCAGTGAGGACATCCTGAAATGTTTGTAACATAGCTGAAACATGTTGCTGTTCTCCTAGAGACAAATCCGGAGAAACAGTAACGTTTTTCCATGATTCACTAGAATGAAGTGGAATCATCGGAAGCGGAAGATTAACATCCGAAAAACTTGTTTCCTCATCCTGTATTACGGACAGTGATGAGTAATGACCATGTTGGACTGGTGAATCGTCCGTTGCCTGGAAAATGGGCTGTAAATAATCCGGACGTTCATGGAATTCCGTAAGCATATTGATGTGGAAGGTTTTATGCTTTCCATCAATATCGACAATGTAGTCAACATCGGAAATTTTCGAGATTATATCGTATGGACCTTTCCAAGAAATAAGAAGTCTGTTTTCCCTACAAGGTAGCAAAACAAATGCTTTGTCACCAGGACAAAGTTGTCGTAAGGTTCTTTTCTTATTGGCAAATTGTCTTGCCTTCTGCTTAGCAAATTCAGAAGAAGAAGTTGCCAATTTGCATGCTTCGATAATATTTTGTCTCAGCGCAATGACATATTCGTAAGAAGATTTTGTGTCATCGGTAATATTATCAGCGGTTATGAGATCATGAAGCAAAGACATAGGGCCGCGCGGTCGCGCGCCAAAGACAAGTTCAAAGGGAGAAAATCCTGTATGTTCATTGGGGCCTCTCTGTAAGCGAAGAGGGCCGCGGGTAAAACCCTGTCCCAATCTTGAGGATGATCATCAGTTATCTTCCCTAGTAAGTTTTTGAGTGTTCTATTTAGCCGTTCGACCATCCCATTGGACATAGGATGATAGATACTACTCAAAGATCTCTCTATCTGCAGAGTCGACATCACTTGAGACATGGTATCCGATATTAGTTGGGTGCCATGGTCTGATAATATTTCTCCGAGGAATCCCAGACGAGAAAATATTAGCCAAAGAGCATCTGCAATGTCAGCAGTAGTAATGCTCTTCAGAGGAATAGCCTCTGGCCAACGTGTGCACATGTCAACACACGTCAAGATAAACTGATGTCCTCTAGCAGATTTGATCTTAAATGGACCAATGATGTCTATCGCCATTTTCTGAAATGGTCGAATAGGGATGTCTTCAGCCTGAATAGGTGCAGCATGGCGTGGACCTTTGGATTTGACTTCTTGACATACTATACAAGATCGACAATAAATCCGTATGTCTTTGTTCACAAAAGGCCAAAAGAAAGCCGCAAGAACTCTTGACTTTGTACGGGAAAAACCCATATGTCCAGCACACTGAGAGTCGTGAGCGTGCTGCAAAATTTTAACTCTCAAATTCTTGGGAACAAGAATCTGAGAATGACTTGACTTACCGGAGTCTTGCACCATACGTACAAGTACGCCATTCTTCATTGTAATCCAAGATTTACGCTTTGTATCTTTATTCGGATCACCTTTTGTTGCAAGAGTGAAGAATTTCTTTAGAATCGGATCATCTTCTTGCTGTTTTATAAACGAGTCACGAGAAATTACCAAGGGATCATCTTGGTTATGCACTTCATTATCTTCAGTAGATGAAGTTTGAGGCATATTAAGAGCTTGAGCTCTAGTGACTACAGCATTAGCAGTTTGCATATTTTGTTTTTCCCAAACGGAAATTTGTTGTGGAGTGCATTCTTTGACTCCGTGAATACGACCGATGATAAGATCAGTGATCGGATTCGGCAGAAGACATGCGTGTACATCTCCTGTAAAGAAAGGAGTAGCAATCCTAATGATAGCAGTAGAGTATTTCTCTAAGGTGCCGCCAAATGTTACTCATTTGACTACTTTTCCAGTGGCACGAGAAGGATCTACAAGCGACTGCCTAACACCAATTGTGGTGCATCCAGAATCAAAAAGAACTGAGACTGGATTGTCATTTACTAAACCTTTGTGTAAGACAAGAGAACCTCTTCCATCATGCGCGACTCAGGCAGGAAGAACGGGAAGAGAATGGCCACAACTTAAAGTTGACGCCGTAGTTGGTTCAAATAATGTTTCGCATTGGGGTACTGAGATGCGGAAATCAAAAGCGGAACATGCCATATTATTTGCATCATTATTATCTTTAGTCTGTTTATAGGCTTCCTGTGACACCTGCTGTGCAGCGTTTGCCTGATAATGTGATTTATGTTTTTTGTATTGTGATCTACCTCGATTATTATTGCCTCTGTAATCATTATTGTTTCCTCTATTGTAACCCCTATTTGGGTTTGAGTCATAGTTCTCACGGTTACCATTATCATATTCATTATAATGAGTATCTCTATAACTATGGTCTTGTTGTCTCCATGATGGATGACTTGGATAGTTTCTATAATGACGTCCTCTGCGGAAATTTCTATAATTATGACCACCCCTGAATCGAGGGCTGTCGGCTCGTCTCCAGTACTTCGCAGAAGAACCCTGAAATGATTGGTTACCTTGGTTTTGATAACTATTATGGTTACCTTTTTTATCAAACCTGTTTTGAGGTCCCTGAAATTTGTGTGAGTAATTAGGGTTGTATGGGGTTGCTGATGCAACTGGCATACTTTCTTTAACCTTAGCATTGCTAAAAGCTACGTCCGGATGTGCCGTGACGTATTGGGTACAATATTCTTCCATTTCTTTTAGTGTCTTGGGTTTACGCTCATGTAGGAATTCAAGGAATGGTTTATTAACACTTGACATAATCTTGTCTCTGAGCAACAAGTCCATAAGGGCTTCATATGTCTTTTCTGTTTTGGACAACTCAATCCAACGATTAAATGTAAGACGTGTCCTAGCAATGAATTCTGAGAATTCTACCCCTGATTCAGGTACCATTTTCTTAAACAAAATACGGTAACCTTCCTCTGTTAATTGATATTTTTTCAATAAGGCTGCTCTAATAACATCATAATTATCCTTGTCAGCCTCTTCAACTAAACTTAAACTAGTCAGAGTGTCACCTTTCAAATTTTCTGATAACTGGTTAGCATATTGTGATTTATCCACATTATGAGCTCGACAAGAACGTTCAAAACGATCCAGCCAGAATGTAATATCGCCACTGGAAGGATTGAACGCTGGTACCTTAACCTTATAAGTAAAGGGTTTACCACTATTACCATTTGACTGATTAACATTACTCATATTTGTCAATTTCAATTTTTCTAACTCAAATGCTTAAAGTTCTTTTTGATGTTCATGTTCTCTCATTGCTTTTCTCTCCTCAGCTTCTCTGTCTAATCTTTTCTGCTCAGCCTCAGCTTCTAATCTTTTATTTTCAGCTTCAACTTCTCTGTCTAATCTTTTTTGTTCAGCCTCAGCTTCTCTTTGT
Source organism: Oreohelix idahoensis (assembly GCA_024509875.1). NCBI lineage: Eukaryota > Metazoa > Mollusca > Gastropoda > Stylommatophora > Oreohelicidae > Oreohelix > Oreohelix idahoensis. The sequence goes on along the minus strand of JAMPIV010012804.1, from coordinate 425,315 downwards.
AATCTTTTTTCTTCAGCTTCTAATTTTTTTTTCTTCTATTTGAAGCTTTCTCTCCTCAGCAGCAGCTTTTTTCTCCTCAGCAGCAGCTTTTCTCTCCTCAGCTTGCATCTGCAATCTTAAATTCTCAGCATCTATCTTCTTTTGTTCAACTTCTGCTTTCCATTTATTTTCCTCTTTTTGCTTCTTTTCTTCTGACTTTAATACCATGGCAAATTGAGCAGTTGCAAACTCCTCTAATTCCTTACCAGACTTATCAAGGGATTTCCCTTGTGCAATAAAGTATTCCAATGTAGACATGATGTCTAATAATGATAGCAATCACTTGAAACAATAATGTAATCTATTTCCAAGTAAACAGGAACAAGTTCTAAATGAACTTGATTAATTAGCTCACAATCCCAATCTCTGTTGGAAACAAGCCTTTAAATAAGGTCTTGTATAATCAACTGTGTACCTCTAGTAACAACAATTAGTCATCAGTTGATTATTTCTCATAAGTTCACTACACAGCTAGTAGTGTATGATCAAATATGTTTCATATAGTGTATGTCGATCAAGAACACAACAAAACAATTATAAAAGACAACATGAAAACATTTGCAGAAATCAAATAAATCAAATAGGAAAATCAATGAAAATAATCACAGAATCTGTGATGACAACTGCAAAGGGATAACAACACAAATAACGCCACAGTGTATAAATATAAATGTGTATAGAACTAAATTTTAGAAAAGGGTGGATCTACAAGTACAAACAAATCAAAACAAAACTGAAGAACAGAAAAAATATTACGAAAACAACGATGAGCACAGTCTTCACAGCTAACACTAATAGCAACAGATGTCGCAGCAAATTTTCAACCAAGAAAATTGCACCTATAGAACGCTATTATATGACCTCTCTACGTGGTATACCATATAATAGTCACCTCACCAACCGCCCACAGAAATATACACAAATATCACATATAAACATGTAAACATAAATATACATATAGCATAAATACATATAATATAATGAAATGTGTTGCAGATAGAATGTGTTGCAAATAGGAGGCTCAGTTATAATGGTACTGTATTATGGTACTTTATTAAACAATTAATTCTGACCTAAATTATTAAAGTTCAACACAAACTATGGCAGTGCAGGAAAATCCACCGTTTACAGTTCCTAAGAATCACAAGTAGGACTTCTCGCTTCAGTTGCACTGTACATTTCGCAAAAACAGTCAAATATATGCTCCAACTTTGATGTGTAATGCTGTTTGTTTTATGTAAACACCATCTGTTCAACGAGCGCTGACCTATTTACTGCATACGATCGATAGGGCAGGTCATGCTGACATCGACTGTAGAGTGTACTGCTGGTGTGTCGTATCAGGCCACAGGAAACGGTCTGGTCTCAGTAGCTGACTTCCCAAAATGTCCACTGTGCAGATTGACCCAGAAAGCTGGCCTACCACATTGATAAAGCTTGTTTCTTGCACCAAATTGACATGGACTGTTTTTTTGTGATATAGCTCGTCCAGTCACAATGTTCTGTAAATGGGTCAGGTTACCGACTGTTGGGGCCCTGACAAGGTGTACTGTTAAGTGCGTATATTCTGATGCAATGGGTGAGTGTGAACATCAATAATGACAAACGCGAATGGATGACAGTTCGACAGGTTTACAGGACACTCACTCCAATCACAGGTGGAAGTCAAGGATGGCTGGACTACTGTGGTCGTTTCATACTGTTTAATAGGACGCACACACTTAGACAGTACGTGTATAGTTACAGCAACATAGGTCGACATAAATAGCATATTGTTGATCAATGGTCTACCATCTTAAGTTAGCATTCATGTTGAATAACATCACAATGGAACATCTGTAGACAAGCACTTAGATTTCCACTGTTTATCAATATAATCATCAGGCCTTACTGACCAAGCGTGTCAGTTGGAAAATACTGTTCAAGCATGACTCCTAAACAGAACCTCTTTTCTAGCGAAGATTCCTTTAGGTAAAGTACAGCAAATCTATCTGAAGATAATGTTAACCCACCAGTATTGGGTTTTCTTTATAACTGTGATCTCTTAATCATCACCTGATAATAAGGGGCATCCCCGTTCTCTGATTGATGATCGACAAAAAGTTAGAATACAAAATGGCTTCTGGTTCCCTTTTGAGCATCGCTCACTATACAGATGTATAGCAAATCTTCAATAGAAGCTTTGTTCATAAACACAAATGTTTCTACAAGAATCAGCATATTCTTTCGTCTTAAATGCTGCATACAATCATCTACAGTGCTGCTTGGTAACATATCATCCCGACATCTGGATATGGATAATCCTAATGTAGACATCTGCCCAATTAAGCCTAGGACGAAAAAGTTCAGTAAAATGTTCTTTTACCTGGGCATAGGAAATACACTAGCAAACACAAACGCTCTCCTGGCGTCACTGAATCAACACTGGTGAACTCATAGACCTAACAATCCTAGAAGAAACTATCTTCGTTCCCATAATAAATCATAGAGATCACAGACTTTGGACAGGTCTAAAGCCATGACATCCCGCCAGGCTCCTTCATCACCGAAGCACTCTCTAACGTATCTTCATGCGCCGAAAGTGGTTGACCCCAAAGTACAGTACAAGGAAAATAGTCCGACATAGACATACAAAGATAACACGATATAAGACCGAATCGTCTCAAACAGACAAGGAGTAAACATAGATTCGGATCATAAACATCCCTGCATAAACCTCAGCAAGAATAATCTGTTTCTGGCTATACCAGACACAAAATATGACATAAGTCTAGATTCATACGCCAAGTTCGATATTCAGGAAAGATACAAGAACAGATAACTCATAGAATGAATACACATCGACTAATCTGAGTTCTGTCCCTTAGACTGAGAATCGTGAATTCAAAGATAAATATATTTTTATCAGACAAATAAATACATTTTACATTTGTATGCGTGTCAACAGTAATCTGTGCGTCACACAAAAGAATATGTGCGCAACAGGGGTCTTCTCAAACAACAAATAGCAGAGGTAGCTCCAGGCTCCAATTATAGCATGGAGAGATTAATGATGACATCATGGTATATATACATATATTTTTTTTCTACTTCCGATGTGTTATCTAATCCAGTGCCCCGCAACCTTTTTTACTTCACGGCACACTTAAGAGCCCTTCAAAATTCCATGGCACTCTTACACATTTAAGAAAGTGGGTATGGCAAATAATTTAAAAATTCGCTGAAGTCATTAGATAGGGCTCCCTAATTTCGAAAAGTTACAGTCAGTCTATGGAGACGTGCTAAAGTTCGACTTTACGGTTAACCTCTACAGTAAGCCTCTGAACTTGTTCTCCATGAGATACCTGAAATATACTAGCCGCCATTAAAAACGCATCGAAATCGTGACATGTTTTCACTGTTGAAATGTTTATGCAAGTGAGCGATTTTCAAACCCCGAAAGTGTGCAAGTGATGAAGTTCATGTATTCCCACTTTACTGTCGATGTGATGTTTACTTCAAATTTTGCGGATAAATTCTGGCTTTATTAAAAGTCGAATCACATTGAAATTTGGCACACGCATTAGTCAAGTTTCAGCGAGTAAAAAGCCATTATCTGTTTTCATCGAAAGAAAGTCTGTTAATGTTTTTGTCATGAATCGACTGTCGTCACAAGAGCGATGGCAAGCTGTTGGTATGCTCAGCAGTGGAATGGCGACCAGAGAAGTTGCCAGACATTTCAATTGTGACCAGTCCACTATAGTGAGGCTGAACCAGCGATTTCGGGCGACAGGTACCACCAATAACCGTCCCAGGCTTGGTCAACCTCGTGTAACAACACTAGCTCAAGATCGCCAAATTCTATTGTTACATCTGTGCAATCGCTTCCAAACAGCAACTCAGACAGCAGCTCATACACCTGGCACTCGGAGACTTGTCAGCGCAAACACTGTGCGACGGAGACTTCGCGCCGTAGCTTGCAAAACAGACGTCCCAGCATCGGTCCTATCCTTACTAGACGTCACCGGACCAACAGACTGGCTTGGGCCCTACAAAATATTCGTCGTCCAAGGGCGGGATGGAGATCAACAATGTTCTCCGATGAAAGCCGGTTTAATGTCTCCTTTGCTGATAGGAGAAATCGCGTCTGGCGTCGGCCTGGAGAAAGATATGCCGATGCGTGTGTAGTCCAGCATGACAGATATGGAGGAGGAAGCGTACATGTGCGGGGTGGATTCTCTCATGACCACCGTACTCCCCTTCATGTTTTCAGAGTTAACGTTACCGCTGACGTCTACGTTAATTAAGTACTGCGACCTATCGTAGTACTTTCTTCCAGAATCACCCAGATTTGGGAATCTTTCAGCATGATAATGCTAGGCCTCACACAGCTAACGTTACCAAGAATTTCTTAGCCCAGCAACCTTTTCTTGTACTGGATTGGCCTGCAAACTCTCCTGACATGAATCCGATTGAACACGCATGGAATGAACTGAACAGAAGGGTAAGCCAGTATGACATCAACAATGTAAATGATCTCGAGCGAGCACTCATTGCAGAATGGAACGCCATACCCCAAACATTTTTCGAGACACTCTGCAATAGCATGAGACGCCGATCCCAAGCCTGTATTGATGCTGTAGGGGGTCATACACGGTATTAATGATGGCTGTGACTGAATGACAGTGAGTGCGACTTTTGTTTTTACACCTAGGGTTGACAACTGCTTAGGAGCCGGTTCTGAATTGTCTCATGTTTAATAATACAGCAAATTTCGGTTAGTAAATGGATCAGAAATGTAAAATCAGTGGTTTCATGTATTTTAAATTTAGCACAACGAGTTGTGGTTCATAAACTAATGCGATGCATTTTTAATGGCGGCTAGTATATAAACTGAAAAAATGCGAAGCAAAATAAGTTGCAAAATTTAGGAAGACATCCTATCCGACACCGTAGGAAACCAGTAGGTGAAATATTTGAAATAAATAGGATGATAGAAGAAAAATGTGTACAAGAACGCCCTCAAATCTGTGTGGTACTGAATCATGTATTAATTGTACATCAAGACAATGGTCTCGAAAGTAAGCACCGTTGTCAAGATCGACGACCATGCGTGCATCCATATTGGAGTAAAAATAGATAATTGCCTCCCTATCATTAAAACTGTTGATAGGCAAAAGAAGTACAAATTTCACGTTAGCAGTGAACTGGAAAAAGTCACACAGTTCGTGCTATGTAGTGCCGGGTGGCAGATTTCGCACTAGTACGGTACGTGAGTATGCACTATTGCCTCCATAAGGCATCCTACAAGGTATCTTCACGAAACTGTGAGCAGTGGTGGCAAGCCCCCTCATTCAAATGAGAAACATGGTCATTTATCTTTCTCTCGGATGTCGTATCTTTATTATATGATGTATCATACTGATTGAACTGAGTATGATACCTATCTCAATTCGAGCCTATAGGTTTGGAGCATGTCGTAGAAGACTGTTTTATAGGCATAGTTAAACATTTTTTTCCTGATGTAATGGTAGTAGTTTGACCATGTAAGTTTTTACTATCTTTATCATCAACCTTACGTGTACACATTTACAAACAATAATGGAGAATGAACAAAATAAAATACAATTAACCTGCCCACGACTACAAATTTACAAATAAACAGGGCAAAACAACTAACACTGACGGTTTTGGTAATCTCAATAGCAGCAGTTAAACTCACAGCTTTGTAGTGCCGGCCCCACTATTTGAGAAAACCATAAACCAAACCTAAAGACCAGCCAATAATTCACCACCGTGGTATTGGTATTGTGAATTAATGGCTCCCTCACCAACCAACCCGCCTATCTCACAAGCACATAAATACGAATATACATGTAACATATTAAAAAGAGAACCATGTCAAATGAAATTCTTCAAGTCACACACTGTATGTAACAATAAATATACTTATCTGTTATAGGGGAAGAAAAATTCTTCCTGGCTTCAGCCTCTAGCTCAGGAATGACGATACACATACAGTGCGGCAGGGTAGACTTGGAACACTGCCATGTAGCCTATAGACACGCCATCTTGAAAACTTCTCTCACTGGCAAACACTGGCTTGAAAAATTACTGACACATCACATATGTTCATAATCCCGGCTTGAAGGCTCCAGAATTACGTGGGCTGTTACGTGTCGTTTTATGGCAATGTTAATAATATATATATATATATATATATATATATATATATATATATATATATATATATATATATATATATATATATATATATATATATATATATATATATATATATATATATATATATATATATATATATATATATATTATATATATATATATATATATATATATATATATATATATATATATATATATATATATATATATATATATATATATATATATATATATATATATATATATATATATATATATATATATATATATATATATATATATATCAGGATGGTTCCTGATGCCAAGATGATGTCTAGGGTAGTAAATTCTCAGACACTGTAACCAGCCGACACCATTCAGAAATATTAGAATCACAACTGGTGACGTGGACAAATATAGTTTATTTAGGACAGCACGCAGCTCCACAAATATTACAATTCAGGCCAACACGATAATGGCATATAATCGACATTAAGTACATGTCAAAACAGGCTGTCAGGATCCTTCTCAATATTATTTTGTATATTCTTATTAATAATCATATAACTTCATTTATTAAACACTTCAACACCAGGGGCTTAAAATATACGTCCACTCGCCATTAAACACAATGCCCTTCTCCCTTTCTCTCCCAACAGTCACCTGTCTGACGAGAGCCAGCCAACCATATCGGCTTAACGTAGCTAACCCGTCTTTTCCAGTGACCCGTGTAAAATAAACAAACAACGAGCCTCGCTGAGCTAAAGCTATATAATTCACACCTGTTATGAATTTTAACCATAACAATGTTCATAAGTACAGATATAATCTTAATATTAATAATAATAATAAACATTGCTCTAACATCTAAAAAAACTAGTGAGTCACCTGCGCCTGTTTTAAAGAGCATAGCCTCTTAATATTTGGCTCTATGCTGGAGATAGCTACTCTTAATTTTTGATCTAGACCTAGTAAGCACAATCTTTTGTTATTGTTAATTAATGTTAATGTAGAAAAACTGAGCTCACAAAACAGAAACAGCTTTATTGGCAACTGCGGAATACTTTTCCGTCAGCTGAAGCCAAAAATACGCCCAAGGGAACTTCAGCGAGTTTCAGTTCTAAGGTTCTATCGTTTTTGAGCTCAGATAATTATTCCTTCTCTTTCAAAGGGATTGTTGCGACCGAAAGATCAGCACTTTATGCAAATAGTTTAGATTATAATCTATACTTTATAACCTCTGCATCTTTAGAGAAGTTATTGATTCATTGGACACAACAAGTGTTTTTGGTAATGGAAGTTAGATATTGTTTGTAATGTTTCCCTTATATCAGTGGATTTTCCATTTAAAACAATATTTAAAAATATATTATTATTAAGGAATGTTGAAATATATTAATAATAAAAATAGATTATTATTAAAGAATGTCATAATCACGTCTTAATTCGTTTTAGAATAGTCCCATCCCCGAATATGTTTGTTATTGACAAATGGCAGATGGCACAAGAACAGCAAGACAACAACAGCTGAGGTTCAAAGATGTGTGAAAAATACATGAAGGCACTAGACATAAATTCAGCACCGTGTGCGGATCGATATTTTGGGCGACTTCGGGCGATATTTGCAGCGACTGTGGGTTACTTGGATTTTTCTTAAAAATAATATGTTCTACAAGATTTAAGTTCGGCGATATTTGTACTACTTCGGGCGATATTTTGGGCGACAATGAGCTACTTTGGGCGACTTTTGGGATCCTTCAGGCTATATTTTGGACGACTTTGGGCTTCTTGGGGCGATATTTTGTGCGACTTTGGGCCATATTTTGGGCTAAGTTGGGATACTTTAGTAGATTTTTGGGCTACTTCAGGCGATATGTTAGGCGACTTTGGGATATTGTGAAAGATATTTAGGTATACTTCGGTCGATTTGGGTTACTTAGGGCGATATTCTGGGCTCCTTCGGGCGATATTTTAGGCTACCTCGGATGATATTAAGTGCTACTTCAGGCGATTTTAGGACAACTTCGGGCGATATTTTCGGTTACTTCGCGCGATATTTTGGCGAATTCAGCCTCTTCGGGTGATATTTTGGGCTACTTTGAGCGATTCTTTGGGCGACTTGTAACTAATTTGGGCGGTTTCTTGCCCCACTTCGGACGTTTCTTGGGCTACTTCGGGTGATTTTATGGTTATTTCAGGCGATATTTTGGGCTACTGCATGCGATAATTTAAGCAACTTTGGTCTACTCCTGGCGATTTTTGGGCCAGATATTTTGGACAAATTTCGGCAAAGGCGACTTTTTGGAGCTATTTTGGACGATTTTTGGGTTACTTCGGGCGATATTTTGGACCCAACTAAATAATCCAGTTTGATATCTGTTTTAGCAGACGTAAAACGCTTTAAAAAGTTTCAGTTACTATTTTTATTACTCGGGCAAGACCAGTATATCTGACGGTATATATATATATATATATATATATATATATATATATATATATATGTATATATATATATATATATATATATATCTATATATATATATATATATATATATATATATATATAAATATATATATATATATATATATATGATAGGGTGGGCGAGAGATGGTGATGATGATGTTGTGATATTTGATCACTCTCTTTTCACACTTGCAACCGACCTAATCAACAATAAAACTCTTGATTCTAAAGGCAGGGGCTGTATTTATTTTTACAACCCATTCAGTGACTAAGAGCACACTGAAGCAAACATTAAACAAACCAAACACTAAACAAACAAAACACCAAGCTGGTGCTCAGTTGCTAATCTGAAGAAGCAAACAGAGCAACGACTGGTTAAAATCATAGTTAAATAATGATACTCTCACCTGCCAAACAGTCCTTCCATGCCACCTGACACCCTCAGCTATCACACACGCACACACTCATGCGTGTCGTCCAATGCGACTGGTAAGGTGTTGTGCATGAGACTGGCAATCTCACCGTGTAACATCGGTTGCTACCAAAACCACTACTGCAAGAGCACACACTCAGCTATCACACACACACACATGCACTCATGCATGTCGTCCAATGAGATTAGTATGGTGTTGTGCATGAGGCTGGCAATCTCACCATGTAACAGATTGCTACCGAAACCACTACTGCAAGAGCACACACTCAGCTATCACACACACACACTCATGCATGTCGTCCAATGAGACTAGTACGGTGTTGTGCATGAGGCTGGCAATCTCACCATGTAACACAGATTGCTACCGAAACCACTACTGCAAGGGCACACTCAACTATCACACACGCATACTCATGCATGTCGTCAATGAGACTATTCTGGTGTTGTGCATGAGGCTGGCAATCTCACCATGTAACACAGATTGCTACCGAAACCACTACTGCACGAGCATATGAATACTTCATGCGGAGGCAAACCACACTGGTGGCCCCATGCTCCCTCAGGAGCGGAGAAGAGAAATATATATCTCCAAGTGAGCCCACGTGCTCTCACAAACCATTCTACACATAACCATAATTAAATAATAATAAAATGGACATAAAATAATATTCTTCAACTACATGTACATCGAATACTGTCAATAATAAGAGTAAACCACCACCTCGAACTGATCCATCTCAATATTCGTCACTGCCCTCTGAACATGTCGTAAGTGACGACTGGTGCGCCTGGTAACAAGCGTGTCGTATATGACCCCTGATGAGATTGGGAACTCATCACACGAAACACATCGTTACCGTCACCGAAACAACCACAGCAATAGCCTCAAAATGCTTGTTGTGGGCCTGTAATAGACACCAGCTGCATTGGTGTTTCCATGCTCCGCCGGGAGCAACCAGAGAAACACATGTCTCAACGTGCCTACGCACCAAGGAGTGGCTCTAATCTCCCCAGAAATCTAAATGGCTATTCTCACTTCAAAGTAACCCATAAATATATACAGTAGAATAATCAACAATCGTGACATACACTGTAATTACTCTTACAATAAAGAATAAAATATAATTACTCTTGACTTAACACTAAAACTAAATTCATCACCACGTGGCCTCCCGGCTGCCATCTTGATATTTTTGCTACCAGGTTGATATTATCTTAATTCACGTGAAATATCTTCATACCATATTTGCCTTTCTGATAAATAAAATAATCGCTCTTAAACTTTCACATCTATCTATCTATTTAGACCTAATTCACTAAACATTAAAACAGACTCGTGCTGAATATAATTTCAGACTTATAGAACACGAATGCTAAATTCTACAAAATGCGCTAAGAATTACAGCTCACGTGCTCTGGTCCATCTGCTACCTACACCGGTCACCTCGTCGTTTGCTCTCTCGTCTGGGCTGATACAAGGAAAGGTCGCTGCTGGCTCGCTATTTCTTTATATATACCGCTAAGCCTAAACACTCAACTTAGTCCGCGCTGCGCGGATTAATTTAGCCACTTAAATGACACTCGCGATATTTGCTTTATCAGGCACGAAAACACAGATATGGCACACAATTATCAAATATATCACACGACTACCAAATATAGCACACGACTTTGCACGAAAATTAATTATTAGGCTTTATTATGACCTTTTCATCAATCTTGAAGACTTTTTACATCCCAGAGTGCTGCGCGCACATCGAAAATATATGGGCGATAAATCTGCCATGAACAATGAAAGGGGGGGGGGCCTCCGGTGAGTCTTTACGGCCCCATCACATATCTCCCTGCTGATTTTGTTGTCGTCCCGACAACATCACTACCTCTGGCGCTTCAATTGTTACCTCTCAGATCGTTGATGCTGCGCAGGACTCTTTCTGAGCGGCGATGCTTTGGGCTGAGCTTCTGTAATAGGTACAGCCCGGCTGGGGACCCTCTTGGTCATCATGTTCCTACGTTGTCGGACTGGCAGTTGCTGTGGTCTAGAAGACTCGCTCACCTGTGCCGCGTCGCTGTCTGCCCGTGACATCTGCCTGTCAGTGCTTGCAGCTGTCGACTTTGAAGGGAGATCATTCTTGACGTGTTTTCCACTCATTTTGTGTGGACGGTGGCTTACGTTCCCTACAATCTGCCTTTGATGAGTCTCCTCTGCTGAACCTTGATTTGCACTCCCTCCTATCTGCTTAGGACGGGTTTCCTCCCCTAGACAGCGGCCAATTCTCTCGGCGCCCTTAGTGTGACAGTTGTCGTGGCCATCTCTTGGCTTGCGCCCTAAAGGCAACCTGGTTGTGACAGTCCGTCTAGGGAAAGAGCTCCTTGAGGGACAGGCGGCTATCAAATGTTCAGTTGACTTGCATCTAAAACATCGTTTGGGAAGAGGGCCTTGAGGGCACTTGGCTGCCATGTGGTCTGACAGGTCTCCACAATTGTAGCATCTTATCTTTCTGGGCTTCCTCTGTGCCATGGGTTGCCCCCTGCTGCCCTTACACTCTTGACCGCCAATGCCGCATACAAAAATTGCTTCCATGCCCTGGACCGATGGTTTGCTGTCAAACTCTACTCGTTCATTTCTCGCCAGACTCCGGAATCCCTTTCTGAAGATCTTGGTTTGATGTACGAATACATCAATACCTCCATCATCTGGCGTGATGAACCCCCATCCCCTGTGGACACTATACCACTTGCAAACCCCTTTTCGCCTTGTCGGTGCAGCTGCGTTTGTTGGTGCTGTCAGCTCACAGCTTTCCTTGACAACAGCCTGACTCTCACATACAAGAAGGTCTAGTTGAGGTTCCTGCGGACACACCTCCTCGTCTTGCGTTGGCTATTCCCGCGGACACACCTCCTCGTCTTGCGTTGGCTGTTCCCGCGGATACACCTCCTCGTCTTGCGTTGGCTGTTCCCGCGGCTGGCATGGTGCTCTCTTTCTCTGCACCTCCTCTTGTGCTGGCGAACTGGCCTGTGACATCTGTGATAACTGGAACTTTAGAAGAGATAATTCTGCTTTGAGTGCCTCCTTTTCATTCTGATCTTCTGCACTTGCTATCTGCACCAGTGTCTCTGGCTTCTTGACTTCACAGAAAACAGCACATTCCCTAGGCCCCTGACTCACGGCCTGGAAATTCCTGGTCATCTCACTGACTAGTGGTCGGTCACCGTAGGCTTCCTCCACTATTTCCAGTAACTTCTCAGGGCTGGCCTTGGCTCCACCACGTATCCGTAATTCTCTAGATACCCATGGTGTAACGTTAACCCACATCATGTCTAACTTGTCTTCTGCCCAAAAAGGCGCCACCTTCCACGCGGCTTCTACATCTTCCACAAACTCTTGCTAAGTGGGACTCCCCTCTCCACTAAATAACCTTATCTCTGGCCCCTTCACGTACACTACCTTCACAGGCGCATTGGTCGAAGCCATCTTGATGCAAGACTGCACTGCTGGGTGTTTACAATATTTGTTCGTTTGCTGTTTGCTCAGTGTTACTGTCTGCCTTATCCTGCCGACGACGCCAATTGTGATAGGGTGGGCGAGAGATGGTGATGATGATGTTGTGATATTTGATCACTCTCTTTTCACACTCGCAACCGACCCTAATCAACAATAAAACTATTGATTCTAAAGGCAGGGACTGTATTTATTTTTACAACCCATTCAGTGACTAAGAGCACATTGAAGCAAACATTAAACAAACCAAACACTAAACAAACAAAACACCAAGCTGGTGCTCAGTTGCTAATCTGAAGAAGCAAACAAAGCAACGACTGGTTAAAATCATAGTTAAATAATGATACTCTCACCTGCCAAACAGTCCTTCCATGCCACCCTCAGCTATCACACACGCACACACTCATGCGTGTCGTCCAATGCGACTGGTAAGGTGTTGTGCATGAGACTGGCAATCTCACCGTGTAACATCGGTTGCTACCAAAACCACTACTGCAAGAGCACACACTCAGCTATCATACACACACACACTCATGCATGTCGTCCAATGAGACTAGTACGGTGTTGTGCATGAGGCGGGCAATCTCACCATGTAACACAGATTGCTACCGAAACCACTACTGCAAGGGCACACTCAACTATCACACACGCATACTCATGCATGTCGTCAATGAGACTAGTCTGGTGTTGTGCATGAGGCTGGCAATCTCACCATGTAACACAGATTGCTACCGAAACCACTACTGCACGAGCATATGAATACTTCATGCGGAGGCAAACCACACTGGTGGCCCCATGCTCCCTCAGGAGCGGAGAAGAGAAATATATATCTCCAAGTGAGCCCACGTGCTCTCACAAACCATTCTACACATAACCATAATTAAATAATAATAAAATGGACATAAAATAATATTCTTCAACTACATGTACATCAAATACTGTCAATAATAAGAGTAAACCACCACCTCGAACTGATCCATCTCAATATTCGTCACTGCCCTCTGAACATGTCGTAAGTGACGACTGGTGCGCCTGGTAACAAGCGTGTCGTATATGACCCCTGATGAGATTGGGAACTCATCACACGAAACACATCGTTACCGTCACCGAAACAACCACAGCAATAGCCTCAAAATGCTTATTGTGGGCCTGTAATAGACACCAGCTGCATTGGTGTTTCCATGCTCCGCCGGGAGCAACCAGAGAAACACATATCTCAACGTGCCTACGCACCAAGGAGTGGCTCTAATCTCCCCAGAAATCTAAATGGCTATTCTCACTTCAAAGTAACCCATAAATATATACAGTAGAATAATCAACAATCGTGACATACACTGTAATTACTCTTACAATAAAGAATAAAATATAATTACTCTTGACTTAACACTAAAACTAAATTCATCACCACGTGGCCTCCCGGCTGCCATCTTGATATTTTTGCTACCAGGTTGATATTATCTTAATTCACGTGAAATAGCTTCATACCATATTTGCCTTTCTGATAAATAAAATAATCGCTCTTAAACTTTCACATCTATCTATCTATTTAGACCTAATTCACTAAACATTAAAACAGACTCGTGCTGAATATAATTTCAGACTTATAGAACACGAATGTTAAATTCTACAAAATGCGCTAAGAATTACAGCTCACGTGCTCTGGTCCATCTGCTACCTACACCGGTCACCTCGTCGTTTGCTCTCTCGTCTGGGCTGATACAAGGAAAGGTCGCTGCTGGCTCGCTATTTCTTTATATATACCGCTAAGCCTAAACACTCAACTTAGTCCGCGCTGCGCGGATTAATTTAGCCACTTAAATGACACTCGCGATATTTGCTTTATCAGGCACGAAAACACAGATATGGCACACAATTATCAAATATATCACACGACTACCAAATATAGCACACGACTTTGCACGAAAATTAATTATTAGGCTTTATTATGACCTTTTCATCAATCTTGAAGACTTTTTACATCCCAGAGAGCTGCGCGCACATCGAAAATATATGGGTGATAAATCTGCCATGAACAATGAAGGGGGGGGGGCCTCCGGGGTGTCTTTACGGCCCCATCACACACACACATATATATATATATATATATATATATATATATATATATATATATATATATATATATATATATATATATATATATATATATATATATATATATATATATATATATATACTAGCTGTAAGGACCCGGCGTTGCCCGGATTTTTCCTAGTAACTGCATAGGAAACTTATGAAATGTTAAAATCAAATTATAATATTTTGATATTCGAGTGAAAATGAATTTTCATTTACGTTAATGACAACCGCTTTAAGTGACTGTCCTCGTGCCTTGTTTACAGTAATTGCAAATGCAAGCCGCACAAAATACTGTTATTCCTTATGGTTCCACCAGAAGAGTGATTTCACTTTTGCTTGTCAATTTGCTTCTGAGTTTTTCCAAAATCATCTTAAGCAATTTTATTCTGCTTCCGAGTTTTAGCAAGAAACAAATTAAAAAGACACATTTTCCTTTTCCGACATGGCGCACCAAGAAGAATTGTCCAACTCATCCTTTCTTAACGTTCTTAATACTCTTTTTCGTAGCACGTTCTTTTCAAACATATTGTCGTGGAACGACTCTCCCCGACTTCTTTTCTTCTGTCTATTATTTTTTTTCCCTCTACAAATTTCTCCTATCATTTGACAAGAAACCTAAAGTCTTTCTCTCTCTCGCTAGTCTTAGATTTAACAGTATTTTACTAGCTCAGGATTCTCGGTCCAAGGTAATAAATTATTCCCTTGGCCAGCCTAAGTCTTTCCACTTGAAAAGGTGAAAATCAGTCCTATGAACAGACCGGATGTCACGAGCAGGACACCCGTAAATCAAGAAAGGGGCAGAAACTCTGCCTGGCCGCTGCAAACATGTACACAGTGGATACTATGGCGAGTTAACGAAGGTAACTTAATACCCCTGGGACCAGAATAGTATTTGCAACAATGCCACACAAGGCCACCCAAGACACAGCCCATCCCTGCCCGGGAGTCTCATCCTGGAATTGGAGGGAATTTTAAGCCTTCTTCTTGTAACCATCATTCGGAGCAGACCGACTCTGGGCCCAAGTGGGCATTTCATGTTGCGAAATAGTTGTAGTGAATTCGTTGAGCGAAGTAAGTAGATCTAATACTGCTGATTTTATAACATGAATAATCATATGTTTATCAACAGTTTGCTATTGCAGTAACTTTTTGTGTTAAAGTTTTAAATGCATTTCTAATTTCAGTGACCATAATTGTTATTTGCATATTTGCAGAGCACTCAAACTAATGTATGAGTTTGCTGGTCAATAGACCTAATTAACTCCTGATCTTTATCTCACAGCCTGGCAGAAATAAGACAGGGTTAAAATAATTGATGTATATTATTGTTGTTTCTTTGAGATTTGCATATTGACCCAAGCAAAATAGAAGTGTATTAGTGGTCCTTCTATTTTCTATTTCTTATAAGGCTTCTGTGTTCTCTGTCAAGACTACAAACTTGATAACAGTGTTCTCAATCACTTCTTCTCACTTTGTCACATAAGGGACATTAATGTGTTTTTCATTATGGAAGGTTCTTTATATGCATTTAATGCAATCTTATGCACATTCCATGTTTGATGATTGAAGAACTATTTTATTATCAGTTTATGAATGTTATTTGCTACAGGAACCAGGACTTTAAGAATGCTTGCAATTATTTAGCTATTTAATGAATTTACCACTTGACTGACAAAATGTAAGTCAGTAGTTCTCAAGCCTTGAGACCATGACTACCCTCAAAATGATTTACTGCTCGAGTAAGCAAGAATGTAAATCATTGGTTCTCAGACCTTGGCAGCAATGACACCCCAACAAGTTAAAGCAGCATATGAAACTATTACCCGGTGGTTCTCAAACCATTGTTGACAGTGACCCCAGAATTAAAATACTGCTCTATGGGCACTAGGTGAACCAGTGGTTCTCAACCATTTGATGACCCCAGCCCCTACCTCACAGTTTGTGAAACTCATTGCCCATGGGGGAAAACCACTGCTGTACTTAAGCAGACAGCCAGATCGAGACTGAGAACTCAAGATATGCTATAATGTCAGTTAAGAAGTGGTAGTTCATAGATAATAGATCTTACATTGTTACGGAATGATAGTTAACCTTGTGTTAATTTAATTTCTGATGGACGCTTACCGGCCATCAGACTTAGGAGATGACTGCTCTTGAAACCACTAATGGGATTTAAATTGTTTCCAGTCCACCCAGGTTGCGGTTACAACGTAAAAATCCAGGTTGCGGTTACACAGTACTTAACTAGGTTGCGGTTACAAAGTACAAACCAGGTTGCGGTCACAAAGTACAAACCAGGTTGCGGTTACACAGTACTTAACTAGGTTGCGGTTACAAAGTACAAAACCAGGTTGCGGTTACCAGATACCTAAACCAGGTCCAGGGTACAAGTCCATCGTACCAAAGATTACCCTTACCCAACCATATCCTATCACCCAGTAACCATACCACACTTCCCATAAACAGAAGAGGCATTCAGCAGAGGTGACTTACCACATCCTTATCTGTGATGTGCACTGAGTCCAGGGAAGCAAACTCTGACACCCTCTGAACCCATTAACTGTTATGAGACCAACCTGCTGGGGCAGACCAAACTAAGAGAGTCCGAACCAAAATCATCTCCGCAGCTACTACAGTCCTTGAGGAGATGAGTATAAACCCCTACCAGCAACGCTACCATAGAAAAGATCTCTGGTCCAAGTGATGACCACACTAGTTGATTTTTTTTTAATAAACAGTAGAGCTAAACTATTTTTCATATTTATATGTATATAAAGAAATGAAAGATTCTATACCCTTTTATCCAATTTAACATAACAGAGTCTGTTGTTATTTTTCTTGTTAACTTTATTTGGGTTGTATTTTGTTTTAAATATAATCTACACCCTGGGGGCTCAGCCATAATTCAATTAACTTCTATTGGGTCGGGATATTTTAATTGTGGCTGGACACCAAATCTCTTTCTCAACCTTGTGTGCTTTACACAGTCCTTTTGTAGGATCCCTGAGGAAGAATTTATCGTCCAGAAAATATCCTGTTTAGGTACCAGAATTCTCTTTTTTAGTAAACTTCTAGTACACTATTTCCCGAGGAGAGGCAGTTTTCTTCAAACTCTGAAGCTATCAATAAGACATTATTATTTTTATTCTTCCATTCCATTCAAGCTGTCTTATCTCCTCAAAACTCCTCGCGACAACTGGAACGCTCGTGTCCGGGATAAACTCTTATTTCATATTTAGACACTTGTCTAAGATATGAAAACTCTTTATCTTTCCTAGACCACTACTGCTGTAGGTACTTGTCACTTATTGGTGTCCAAGTCTAGGATTAGATTAAAGAGGGGACATATAAATTACCCTAGATTATAATACATATAAATTTTTGCAAGAAAAACAGATTTTAAGTTTTGTTATGAGAACTCTTCTTGGTGGTACTGCTGGAAATTAGTTACCTATTGTTAACTAATTTTTAATTTGATGGTTATAAACGCTGGTTTGATTTAATATATGGTTTTGTAATACTTTAGTATAGTTAAGACTATAGAAAGTATTTTTGCCTTAATTATTGTTTGTGAGTTAGAGATCTCATACTCGCTCAACGAACCACTACAGATATAATGGAAGAATCTGTAGAGTTGAATGAGTGGAGAACATTCTGGATAGAGTTAACCATTGAGTGTGAACTCTCCGGAGAAGAACTGGATACTTTTTGTTTCACAAAAGATGGAAAAATGCAGGATGAGAGAAGCGGAAAGGAAGAAATGGAGAGCAAAATACCAGGAAGAGAATGTGGAACATGAGAGACAAAGACAAGAAAAATCCCTCCAGTGTAAGGAAGAACTGGAAACTCAGTTTCAACCTACAAATATGGAATCCAGGGATAAACTTGAATCTAGGGATACTCATCAGGCCACTCCTTTGCCAGTTGCATCACCATCTTCAGTAGTAAATATAACTACACCACATGAAGCCAAGTCTATGTCTCAGAATTCAGGCTCAGACAGAGCAGAGGTATGGATATCCAAACGGAGACAGCTAGACCATCCTGAGAACAAGATTAAGCACAAGAGTGCTGATAATCTGAAGAGACCTTCCTCATCCTCAGCAAAAACTCACAACAGGCATATCGAAAACAACCGCAACAAAAACCTGGTAAATAGGATCGCTCAACCAAATAGGATCACTCAACAGAAAAGGATTACGCAACCCTATGGGAGGGGAAGGGATGTTCTTGAACATCACCTGTCGGCCAACTTACATCAGTTAGACTGTATGCGCCGAGACCCAATCCCACAGACTTCTTACAAAGCTAAGGTCCCTACCATGGATGGGAACTTGACGAAGGCCCGGAGTGGATACAGGGATTCTCAAAATGTGGAGACTGCCACAGTAAATGGAGAAGAAATCACCTGTTTGTATTATCAAGGTCTTGGGTGTGATGCCCTTGTCTCAGCCTCTGTTATCGACCTTGATCAAGTCACCGAAGAGGATGTTGAGGTAACAGCACCCATGATAATCAACAGAAGGATGATTTTGCCGTTAGCTTATGTAGAAGTTAGGTCGAACTTTGTAAACGGCAAAGTAAAGGCCGCAATATTAGATGAACGAATTTACCCGATACCTCAAGGAGGGAAATACATCATCTTAGGAGACTCAGCACGATCCAGAGATGGCGTGACTGAACAGGCTATGGAGACTCCAATGCCTATCTCATCTTCCAACATTTTCACTGAAAAGTTGGAAGAGTGCAAAGGGATTGACCACCCCAGTGCACTTAATTCTGAACAAGTTTTGATAGTCTCACCCACTATCTGCATGCAGAAAGTGAAGCCGGGCCAGAATTTCTTGGTACCTGGTGGGATGAAACATGTTTCAGAAATATCTTCCTTTAACATGGGAGAAGCGGCTGTAGAGGAACAGGACTCTCAGGCACTAAGACTTCACTCAATTCCGATAACCTCACCCACTCTCTGGGATCAGAAAGTGAAGCGGGTCCAAATTTCTTTGGTACCTGGTGGGATGGAACATGTTTCAGGAATATCTTCCTTTAACACGGGAGAAATGGCTAAAGAGGAACATGAGCCTCAAGCACTTAGTCTTCAGTCAATTCCGATAACCTCACCCACTCTCTGGGATCAGAAAGTGAAGAAGGTCCAAATTTCCTTGGTACCTGGTGGGCAGGAACAACTGGCAGACTTATATTTCTCTGTCACTGGAGAAACAGCGATAGAGGAACATACATGCTCTCATACCTGGGGAGATAGGTATGTGTCCTTAGACAGGTCAAGCAATATGACTAAAATAAGGTTGTGTATGAGGCTGGCAACCTCATCACGCAAAACTATGTGCTATAGATCCAATTGTAAGCAGAGTGTAGGCTTTAGGGCAAGTTCTTTGCCAGGAGGCAAGCTTCAATGGAGGATCTATAAGGAGGAAAAGAAGAGAGGGATATTTTTGCGAGCAGGCTTGCTCAACCCACCTCAACTACTTATTGAAGAGGAAACGGATAGCCAGGTGTGGATTACAGGCATACCGTTTGACAGAGGAAAAATAGGAAATATTTGGATTGAAGGAATGGAGGACACGATACATGAATGTAGTGTCCAACATAAGAGAAGAGTCGGCTCGAACTTAGTTGGCCGTTGGCCGAACTTTCAAAAGAAGGCTTATGTCGTGGAACGACTCTCCCCGACTTCTTTTCTTCTGTCTATTATTTTTTTTCCCTCTACAAATTTCTCCTATCATTTGACAAGAAACCTAAAGTCTCTCTCTCTCTCGCTAGTCTTAGATTTAACAGTATTTTACTAGCTCAGGATTCTCGGTCCAAGGTAATAAATTATTCCCTTGGCCAGCCTAAGTCTTTCCACTTGAAAAGGTGAAAATCAGTCCTATGAACAGACCGGATGTCACGAGCAGGACACCCGTAAATCAAGAAAGGGGCAGAAACTCTGCCTGGCCGCTGCAAACATGTACACAGTGGATACTATGGCGAGTTAACGAAGGTAACTTAATACCCCTGGGACCAGAATAGTATTTGCAACAATGCCACACAAGGCCACCCAAGACACAGCCCATCCCTGCCCGGGAGTCTCATCCTGGAATTGGAGGGAATTTTAAGCCTTCTTCTTGTAACCATCATTCGGAGCAGACCGACTCTGGGCCCAAGTGGGCATTTCATGTTGCGAAATAGTTGTAGTGAATTCGTTGAGCGAAGTAAGTAGATCTAATACTGCTGATTTTATAACATGAATAATCATATGTTTATCAACAGCTTGCTATTGCAGTAACTTTTTGTGTTAAAGTTTTAAATGCATTTCTAATTTCAGTGACCATAATTGTTATTTGCATATTTGCAGAGCACTCAAACTAATGTATGAGTTTGCTGGTCAATAGACCTAATTAACTCCTGATCTTTATCTCACAGCCTGGCAGAAATAAGACAGGGTTAAAATAATTGATGTATATTATTGTTGTTTCTTTGAGATTTGCATATTGACCCAAGCAAAATAGAAGTGTATTAGTGGTCCTTCTATTTTCTATTTCTTATAAGGCTTCTGTGTTCTCTGTCAAGACTACAAACTTGATAACAGTGTTCTCAATCACTTCTTCTCACTTTGTCACATAAGGGACATTAATGTGTTTTTCATTATGGAAGGTTTTTTATATGTATTTAATGCAATCTTATGCACATTCCATGTTTGATGATTGAAGAACTATTTTATTATCAGTTTATGAATGTTATTTGCTACAGGAACCAGGACTTTAAGAATGCTTGCAATTATTTAGCTATTTAATGAATTTACCACTTGACTGACAAAATGTAAGTCAGTAGTTCTCAAGCCTTGAGACCATGACTACCCTCAAAATGATTTACTGCTCGAGTAAGCAAGAATGTAAATCATTGGTTCTCAGACCTTGGCAGCAATGACACCCCAACAAGTTAAAGCAGCATATGAAACTATTACCCGGTGGTTCTCAAACCATTGTTGACAGTGACCCCAGAATTAAAATACTGCTCTATGGGCACTAGGTGAACCAGTGGTTCTCAACCATTTGATGACCCCAGCCCCTACCTCACAGTTTGTGAAACTCATTGCCCATGGGGGAAAACCACTGCTGTACTTAAGCAGACAGCCAGATCGAGACTGAGAACTCAAGATATGCTATAATGTCAGTTAAGAAGTGGTAGTTCATAGATAATAGATCTTACATTGTTACGGAATGATAGTTAACCTTGTGTTAATTTAATTTCTGATGGACGCTTACCGGCCATCAGACTTAGGAGATGACTGCTCTTGAAACCACTAATGGGATTTAAATTGTTTCCAGTCCACCCAGGTTGCGGTTACAACGTAAAAATCCAGGTTGCGGTTATACAGTACTTAACTAGGTTGCGGTTACAAAGTACAAACCAGGTTGCGGTTACAAAGTACAAACCAGGTTGCGGTTACACAGTACTTAACTAGGTTGCGGTTACAAAGTACAAAACCAGGTTGCGGTTACCAGATACCTAAACCAGGTGTTACGTGCAGTCTTTGATATCTTACAATATTATACATTGGTATACTTGTTATGTTCGCAAATATTTTGTAAACAAAATAGTGCTTAAGGAAAAGTCATTATTGAGTTACTTCCCTTGAAAGTTGTGTCGGCTCTTTCGATCGAACTCCGCGGATAAATCCAGTTTTCTGCGATTTATTCTTTGTTTGGGTAGTAATAGATTGTTCTTGCTTCAGAATATCTATGGCCTGAATTTATGTGTATTGTTTGTCTGAGTAGGACGAGTCTGTCTTATATCTGTATATCTTTACATATCTAAGTCGAACTATATGTTCTGTTGTCTCTAGAGAGGTCAAAGGCTATTCGGCGGATGTGTCGCTAGAGTGTGGTGTGATTTGGCTTCGTCCTGATAGGGACTGTGTTTTCTATGTCGGCCTGTCGCCGGGGAAAAAGTGATCTCAGTATTTGTGGGGAAAGTGATAGTCGTCTAGACCTATCGTGTATGCTTTACCCCAGTGTTTATTCGTATTGCCAAGGAATGGCATTTTCATATTTCTGATACCAAGGTAATAATAGACACTCTTATGAACTCTCGTACGAAGCCACCATTTTCGATAGGTACGATTTGAATGTCTAAGAGAATATATTTGACTCGATGAAAACGACTTCGATTCCTAGCAGCACTAAACCCTGTAGAATGCAGTCAATTGTTCATGACCAAATCTACAGAGCAATGAAATGTTTTATGAATGACTAACTTTAGGACAGATTCATTATCTGTATCCAAACGTGAGTGACAGCTCACGAGTGAAGCCATCTTGGAACCAAACATGTAGTGACTTTCAAGAAGAGAAAAGGGATGCATGTATTATCGCTTGTTTAGTCCAGAGATCACTGCTACACATGAGAACCCGTTATTAGCGGTTCAATATTATTATATGGAAAAATATGTGCTGAACATTATGTTGGAGAATCGTCGCTAAACGAGATTAGGTTTAGAAGCCATCTGAAATATTATTTATAAGCTGACGTGCTCAGTCAGTGAAGTCAGTTGATATATATGTATGGGCGATACTGAGTGCTTGGCTACTGACAGTACATTATACAATTATTCTACATGAGTGCCCATGTAACATTGCAAGACCATTTATCCACTGTACTATGATGTATTATGCCAACCTGTGATTTGTCACTATCTGTGCTGTCGAGTGTATACGTCCAATTAAACTGTAGAAAGGTACACAGTCGTTGGTGTCGATGACTTCCAGCCATACATGAGTGTGAGAAAAGAACATTTGTCAACACCACGAACCCTTATTATCATTCGCACATTATACACTCAATCCATGTCTACACACCACTGCGTAGGTCAAGTTGACATTCCATACACTCCAGTGGAGCAAACAACACCATAGAGATCTTATCAACTGATGATGATGATGATGATGTCTGCTTCCATCCACTTATATTTATCTTTTGGTGGATATCACTAACTGGAATAAATAACAACTTTATCACCAGGTCCAGGGTACAAGTCCATCGTACCAAAGATTACCCTTACCCAACCATATCCTATCACCCAGTAACCATACCACACTTCCCATAAACAGAAGAGGCATTCAGCAGAGGTGACTTACCACATCCTTATCTGTGATGTGCACTGAGTCCAGGGAAGCAAACTCTGACACCCTCTGAACCCATTAACTGTTATGAGACCAACCTGCTGGGGCAGACCAAACTAAGAGAGTCCGAACCAAAATCATCTCCGCAGCTACTACAGTCCTTGAGGAGATGAGTATAAACCCCTACCAGCAACGCTACCATAGAAAAGATCTCTGGTCCAAGTGATGACCACACTAGTTGATTTTTTTTTAATAAACAGTAGAGCTAAACTATTTTTCATATTTATATGTATATAAAGAAATGAAAGATTCTATACCCTTTTATCCAATTTAACATAACAGAGTCTGTTGTTATTTTTCTTGTTAACTTTATTTGGGTTGTATTTTGTTTTAAATATAATCTACACCCTGGGGGCTCAGCCATAATTCAATTAAATTCTATTGGGTCGGGATATTTTAATTGTGGCTGGACACCAAATCTCTTTCTCAACCTTGTGTGCTTTACACAGTCCTTTTGTAGGATCCCTGAGGAAGAATTTATCGTCCAGAAAATATCCTGTTTAGGTACCAGAATTCTCTTTTTTAGTAAATTTCTAGTACACTATTTCCCGAGGAGAGGCAGTTTTCTTCAAACTCTGAAGCTATCAATAAGACATTATTATTTTTATTCTTCCATTCCATTCAAGCTGTCTTATCTCCTCAAAACTCCTCGCGACACATATATACATTATTGCTTGTTAAAAAAACATGATTATTATTTTCTGTCATGCATACTTCAAATATAAAAGGCATAGTGATTGTGTTGAGCTGTATTTTTAAAATAAAAGTTTCTCTTTTCGGAGAGACACGACCTATTCAACCAAGACATACGGATAACGCCTGTTATATTAGGACACATGGCTAAATAAAGAAGATCTTTCGTTGCAGTGTATTGTTTAGCTTTGAGCTAGTTTCTTTTTTATGACCCAAGAAAATATAAAACTTAAATGTTGCCTTATTTTGGCGAGGCGCACCTCGTTTAAGATTGGCACATGTCCAATTATAGAATACCCTTCGGTCTAGCAATGTGATAAAGACCTGTTTCTTAAAAAAGCGGTGTTGCTGTCTGATTCAGTTATGAAGATTTAAAAAAAAAAATTGTTGCCTCGTTTTGGCGAGGCGCGTCCCGTTCAACCTAGCTGGTTGGTTATTTTAGGGAGCATGTCCAAATATAAAAGACTTTATCTCTGGAGAATTAGTTATGTGTTAGTTATGAAGATTTTAACCTCTGAAAAACTATGTAATATTTGCTAAGAAAACAGAAACTGCTTGATAAAATGGAACTAAATTTGATATAAACAGTAATTATAACTTAAATACTACAAAAATAATACTTTATTTTATTTTCGCATAAAGCATTAATGTTTGTTTGAATAAATTAAACAGCAATGTAAAATAAAGAAAAGTGACATTGTAAATAATGACGTTTAATAATAATTTTATCGTTTGGATTGTTTCCCTTGATTCATAATTTTGATTGTTTCCCTTGAATACCCCTTTATTGCACATAGAAAAATAAAGCACACCACGTGGTGAGTCTTACTTTTATTCGGATACGGATTCACATTGTATAGTCATTGCTTTTCTTTTTAAATTTTCCTTTAAATTTAAAGTGTATGGTTAATAGTTTTGAAATATGTTGTAAAATATGGAAAAGTATGGCAGTTGTCACAAAAACTCAACACTAGTTTTTACATTTGTATTACTTCCCTTGATTACTCATGAATTCTTATTTAATGATTATAGCCCCTGATCTGTTTACATTTGTTACGAAAAACTGTAATTACTCATAATGTAACAATTACAATACTAAATTATAAAATAACTGCATGGCGTACCCCGGCGGTACCTAAAGAGAGTCTCTGCCAAAATTCATCAACAAATAATAAGGCATGCGGATTTGTATTAAGAACATAGAAGCATACTTTGCCTTTCATTTATATAGATATATATATATATATATATATATATATATATATATATATACACACACACATACATATATATACATATATACATATATACATATATATATATATATATAAATATATATATATATATATATATATATATATATATATATATACACACACACACACACACACACACACATACATATATACACACATACATACATACATACATACATACATACATACATACATATATTATATATATATATATATATATATATATATATATATATATATATATATATATATATATATATATATATATATATATATATATATATATAATATATATATATATATATATATATATATATATATATATATATATATATATATAT
The DNA here is from genome assembly GCA_024509875.1 of Oreohelix idahoensis. Lineage (NCBI taxonomy): Eukaryota > Metazoa > Mollusca > Gastropoda > Stylommatophora > Oreohelicidae > Oreohelix > Oreohelix idahoensis. The sequence continues at coordinate 399,165 of JAMPIV010012804.1, read as the reverse complement.
ATATATATATATATATATATATATATATATATATATATATATATATATATATATATATATACTGAAGCACATTAAAAACGCACCACCTGTATAATCCAGGAACAGAGTGTGAAATGTAAATATAAGTGTTTATAAGTTTACATATTTGGAATCTTTATTCATTTTCCTATGAATCCATGCTGGTCATTAATTTTTACATTTGATTGTTATGAAATTCATTGCATTCTGTGCAGGCAAGGAAGAAAACAAAAAATGCAACCAATAAAAAAATTCATTCACACTATCCTCAGCATCTGGTATGTCCACCGTGTGCTTGCAAACAAGCTTGGCAGCGGCTCCGCATGGAACGCAGAAGTCTCTGAAGGAAATTCCGGGGAATAAAGTCCCATTCACGTGTAAGAGCAGCTTCGAGCTGTTGCAGATTAGCTAGAGAACCTTGCCTGTAGACTCTGCGTCCAAGCTCGTCCCACAGATGTTCTATAGGGGACATGTCTGGTGATAGGGCAGGCCAATCAATCGTCACAATGTTCTGCTGCTGTAGATATTGCTGCGTAATGCATGCGGTGTGCGCACTGCGTTATCCTGCTGGAGAAGCTGCAAGTCTGGATAATTTGTGAACGCAGGAGCAACCAAAGCATCCAGAACCTCAGCTCGATATGTCACAGCATTAACATTTCCACGGAAGACGTGAAGAGGCAAGCGATGGTGAAAACTGAATCCTCCACAAATGGGAATACTGCCACCTCCAAATCGGTTGTGCTGACGAACACTGCAATCTGCAAAGCGCTCTCCATACCGTCGCCAAATCCGCACACGTCCACCAGCAAAGGATATGTTGAATCTGCTTTCGTCTGTGAATACGACAGCATTCCACTGCAGTCTAGTCCATCTGACATGTTGCTCTGCCCATTGCAGGCGCTGCTGACGATGTCTGTGAGTCAAGTTTGGCCCAACATAAGGTCGTCTTGCAGTAAGGCCTGTATCTCCGAATCGTCGTATGACTGTCATTCGAGAGACTTGCCCACGTCTACCCACTATTGCTCTTGCTGTTTGACCTGCCGGGAGAGAACGATTCCTTAGGTGACTCCGCACAATATGACGATCTTGCGCAGGGGTAGTAACTCGTGGTTGGCCACTCCGAAGTCTATCCCGGGCACTGCCAGTGGTTCCGTAACGTTCATTGAGACGTACAATAGTGCTGTGGTGGCAATTCATCCTTCTGGCAATGGCCCGCGAGCTCATTCCGGTCTCCAACATACCAATGGCTCGTTGGCGGTCGTTTTCAGATAGTCGTGACATTTCAAGCACATGTACTGGGTGTTTTGTCTCAACGGCCTTTTTATACCGAGTATACAGCCACAACGCGTACACATTTTCAGGGTCATAGCTGTTGGGAATCGTATTGCACGTGTAACTTTCATTGTTTTCATGTAGTCTGTACACAAACCCGTGGGTTGAATCATGCACTTTCCATTCCAGCAGCCATTCGCTCTCTACCTCATGACAAACACGGGGAAAATCCATTCCCACACTTTTTTTTCCAGCTTCTCGGCATCAGTATATATACTACTGGACAAAAGTTAAGGGCCGCCATTCAGTTTAGACAAGGTTTATATAATTCTTCGTGAGCAGGGTCGATTTTCAAAATGTCCGGTAGCTTGAAATCTCTCAAGAAGTCTCTGAATGGTAAAGTGGGACACTGCTAAACGTCTTGCGACATGACGAACAGACTGACCATCCTGAATTCATGCCATGGCTTGACCACGGTCTACAGTGCTGAGACTTCTCCTTGGTGGCATGGCTAATGCAGTGATCACTTCGACCACTTGTCATACTGATTTATTGCATACTGTGGTAAAGTGGGATGATATAAATATTTATAGGGGACTTAGTGTACTGACTGAGATCAGCTGTGAAGGTATCTGTATCTAATAGGTGTAGTGTTTTACAGATAACCTTACTTGCTACCACATTTATACCTCAGTCAGAATTATTCCGGAATATTGTGATGACTACGTTGAATGTCTAGGGTATGTATATGATGAAGTGTAAGTCACAACAACAACAGACAGATAAACAATTTAATTTATTCCACAACACTTGACAACGCTGTGACACTCACACACATTTAACACTCTATAAGACTATCTTAAATGAGTCACTGGTAAAGTTTCAAATATATATATGTATTAATTACTTTCACTATTATATATCCTGATTCAACTACAAAGTGAACCAGGAATCACAATCAAATGTAATCACAATTTATATGTACAGAATTTATAAATATGAATCTTGTAGTGACATATTTTATTAATATTATCCTATGTGTGTCAGTGTGTAGTAGTACTATGAGGTAATACTGGTTTTGTTTTTCAAGCTATGTTGTTATTAGTCATCATGACTTCAAGTGTTTGTTTATCTGGGAAATAGTATGGGGAAAAAGTTCACAGTTCCTGTCAATTTAAACAAGGTATTGTCCCTCTTTTTTTTACTAAAATGTCAATTTTTGAGGGGACACATAATGTTGAGCTCCACTGGCCACAGAGGCTTAACTTTCGTGATGGCGGCAGGAAAAGACTCCTCTGCTCGATTGCTCCCCTGTGTTCTGGAGACACCTCACTAGTCGCTATCTGGACCCAGGAGTATGCTGTCAGCCTCCAGATTCAGCAAAGCTCAGACCAGGTGCTGCTCAATAACTTTAGGACCACAGTCCCTGAAACAAGAAGGTTGTACCTCCTACTTCATAACTAATTTATAATCTATTTCCAGACTGAACACAATACATGACAAACACTGAGTTCAGAGCGGTAGGCCAACTGTCAGCTTCATCTGAAATAATTTACACCAGTATACTCCTCCCTAATGGTCACTACGCCTCTGCAATTCCAGCATTAGTTCTTCTAGTCAATAAGATAGGTGTCAGTGTACTGTTTGGCCATTCCATGCAGTTTTACTTTTTTTTCCTTTTTCCCAGATGTCATAGCAGCACAATGAGGAGGTTTCCTTCTACAATGGTCAGTGTCATGATTGTTCATCTTACAATTTTTACACCACCTTTTTCCTTGGTTGAAAGATTTTCTTTCATCATATTTCCTTTCATCGAATTGTGGGAATTTATTTTTATTTTCATACCGTGGCCTGTCAAATTGGTGCTTACCTTTATTTTGATCCCTAGGATCAAATTTATTAAAGTTCTGTGGTGCCCTAAAATTATCCACCTCATCTCATCTCAACCCATAACCCGTCATGGGTCGTAGGGGTGCCATGGTGGAAGCATCAGCAGACAGGGTCCTCCACTGCTCTCTATTCTCAGCAATGCGTACAAGTGTGGAGAAACCGTGTCCTGCCCATTCTTTGATGTTATCAGCCCAGGATTTTCTTTGCCTTCCTCTTCTCCGTTTTCCTTCGACTGTTCCCTGGAGGATCGTTTTCGAAAGGGAGTCATGACGAGTTACATGCCCAAACCAGGCAAGCTTTCGACGTTTCACTATTGACAAAAGTGGTTCTTGATGGCCTGCATAGGTGTTTATCTTCTCTCTAACATAGACATTTGTTTTGTGCTCTTTATAGCAAATGCGCAAAATTCTTCTATAACATTTATGCTCGAAAGCCTGAATCCTTCGCTCCGTATCTGCAGTGAGTGTCCAGCCCTCACACCCATACAAGAGAATAGATAATACAAGTGATTTGTATAATTTGATCTTCACAGGAAAACTGATGTTACTTTTCCAGATCACATTCAACCTTGTCATGGCAGCTGAGGCCATCTCAAGTCTTGTCTTGATTTCTTTATTTGATCTTCCATCACTACATATAGTGGACCCGAGATATTTAAAGGTGTTAACTTCTTCTAACGTTCGCCCATTTAACGTAATGTTGGTCGGAACATGTTTCTTATGGCTATTCAACAATATCTTGCTTTTTTCTATATTAATTTCCATCCCATATGTTCTTGTTACTTTCTCCAGTCTAGAGGTAAGGTCTTGAAGTTCTGATTCTGTTCCAGCTATCAGATCAATATCATCAGCAAAACGTAGATTACACAGAGGTCGGCCTCCAATCGATATGGTTGATTTATAATCGTAGAGAGCCTCCTGCATAATATGTTCTAGATAAATGTTAAAGAGCACTGGTGACAGGATACATCCCTGGCGAACTCCTACAGTTGTTTTGAAAAATTCTCCAATGTCATTGCTTGGAAAAACAGCACTGCTTGCGTCCTTGTATAGTGCTTCAATGATATCTATGATGTTGGTATCAAAATTGAATTTTCTCATTATTTGCCATAAACCTTCATGCCAGACTCGATCGAAGGCTTTTGTGAAATCGATGAAGTTATGGTATAAATCATGTTGATGCTGGAGATGTTTTTCGATCAGTAATCTAATATTGAAGATTTGTTCTGAGGTACTTCTTTTTGGTCTAAAGCCAGCCTGTTCCTCTGACAAGATTTCTTATGATTTCTGTTTTATTCTGTTCAAAAGTATCCTTAACATCACCTTACTTGGATGACTAATAAGGCTAATGGTTCTGTAGTTCTTGCACATTTTTAGATTTCCTTTCTTTGGAAGCGGTATTACTAATGACTGCGTCCATTCTTTTGGCCATTTTTTTTTGTACTCCATATCTTCTGGCAAATTGTTGTCATGATTTTTACTATATCTGGTCCTCCATATTTCAAGAGCTCTGCTGGTATATTATTCACACCCGGTGACTTCCCTCCTTTCATCGAACATATAGCCTCTTCCACTTCTTCCCGTAGTATTGCTGCATTTCCGAGTTCTCTGTTTTCGCACTTCATCATCATCTCAGCCCGTAACCCGTCATGGGTCGTAGGGGTGCCATGGTGGAAGCATCAGCAGACAGGGTCCTCCACTGCTCTCTATCCTCAGCAATGCGTACAAGTGTGGAAAAACCGTGTCCTGCCCATTCTTTGATGTTATCAGCCCAGGATTTTCTCTGCCTTCCTCTTCTCCGTTTACCTTCGACTGTCCCCTGAAGGATCGTTTTCGAAAGGGAGTCATGACGAGTTACATGCCCAAACCAGGCAAGCTTTCGATGTTTCACTATTGACAAAAGTGGTTCTTGGTGGCCTGCATAGGTGTTTATCTTCTCTCTAACATAGACATTTGTTTTGTGCTCTTTATAGCAAATGCGCAAAATTCTTCTATAACATTTATGCTCGAAAGCCTGAATCCTTCGCTCCGTATCTGCAGTGAGTGTCCAGCTCTCACACCCATACAAGAGAATAGATAATACAAGTGATTTGTATAATTTGATCTTCACAGGAAAACTGATGTTACTTTTCCAGATCACATTCAACTTTGTCATGGCAGCTGAGGCCATCTCAAGTCTTGTCTTGATTTCTTTACTTGATCTTCCATCACTACATATAGTGGACCCGAGATATTTAAAGGTGTTAACTTCTTCTAACGTTTGCCCATTTAACGTAATGTTGGTCGGAACATGTTTCTTATGGCTATTCACCAATATCTTGCTTTTTTCTATATTAATTTCCATCCCATACGTTCTTGTTACTTTCTCCAGTCTAGAGGTAAGGTCTTGAAGTTCTGATTCTGATCCAGCTATCAGATCAATATCATCAGCAAAACGTAGGTTGCACAGAGGTCGGCCTCCAATCGATATGGTTGATTTATAATCGTAGAGAGCCTCCTGCATAATATGTTCTAGATAAATATTAAAGAGCACTGGGGACAGGATACATCCCTGCCGAACTCCTACAGTTGTTTTGAAAAATTCTCCAATGTCGTTGCTTGCAAAAACAGCACTGCTTGCGTCCTTGTATAGTGCTTCAATGATATCTATGATGTTGGTATCAAAATTGAATTTTCTCATTACTTGCCATAAGCCTTCATGCCAGACTCGATCGAAGGCTTTTGTGAAATCGATGAAGTTATGGTATAAATCGTGTTGATGTTGGAGATGTTTTTCGATAAGTACTCTAATATTGAAGATTTGTTCTGAGGTACTTCTTTTTGGTCTAAAGCCAGCCTGTTCCTCTGACAAGATTTCTTCTGATTTCTGTTTTATTCTGTTCAAAAGTATCCTTAACATCACCTTACTTGGATGACTAATAAGGCTAATGGTTCTGTAGTTCTTGCACATTTTTTAGATTTCCTTTCTTTGGAAGCGGTATTACTAATGACTGCGTCCATTCTTTTGGCCATTTTTTTTTTTGTACTCCATATCTTCTGGCAAATTGTTGTCATGATTTTTACTATATCTGGTCCTCCATATTTCAAGAGCTCTGCTGGGATATTATCCACACCCGGTGACTTCCCTCCTTTCATCGAACATATAGCCTCTTCCACTTCTTCCCGTAATATTGCTGCATTTCCGAGTTCCCTGTTTTCGCACTTAATGTTGTTTAATATGCCTAAGTCAGTGTCAAGTTTACAGTTATATAATTCTTTACAATATTCTGTCCACCTTCTCATTACAGCTGTTTTTTTTCATTGAGCAGAGCCCCATTGCTATCTTCTATGACAGTTACCCTGGGCTGTTGGGGTTTTGATAGTCTTCTTAATGTGTCAAAAACTGCCTTGCTGTTACCTTTTATTAGCCCCGTATTAATGGACTCACATTGATCAGCTACCCATTTTTCTTTGGCCTGTTTCATTTTCTTTCTAATATTTTTATTCACCATACTGTATTGCCATGCTGCTTCAGGAACCTCTTTCTTAACCTTTTTCATTTCTCGCCGTGTATCACATAACTTCAGAATTTCATCTGTAACCCATGGTTTGTTTATTTTCTTTCTTTTACCAAGTATTTCTGTTGCTGATTCAATGAGCACGTCTTTCATGTTCTCTGTGATTGAGTTGATATCATCCTCCAAAAAGTTGAGAGCTGCGAATTTTCCTCCAACAGTTGCCTCAAAGATTCCCGCGATTTCTGGATCTTTCAATTTGTCTAAATTGAATCTTAACTGAGAACATCTGTTTTGATTATAGTTCTTTTTGAGTTTAAGCTTGAGCGTCATCAATACCATGTCGTGATCACTACCAATGTCGGCGCCAGGAAAAGTCCTAGTCTTGGCTTTATTAATGCTGGACTTGAATCTTTTGGATACAAGAATAAAATCAATTTGGTTATGTATCTCAGTTTTTGGGGCATGCCACGTTGTTCTTCTTGATAACTTATGAGGAAATAGTGTATTTGCAAGGGTTAGTTTATAGTTGCTGGCTAATTCTAGTAGCCTTAGTCCTCGATCGTTGGTTTCTCCAGTCCCAAATTTCCCCACTGTGCCAGCCCAGTGACCGTATGCATCTGGCCCTATTTTAGCATTCCAATCACCTAGAACGATGAGAAGATCTTTCTTTGGAATTTTCTTAATTGCTTCATCCAGATTGTCATAAAATGTATCAATTGCCTCATCCTCATAGTCAGTAGTGGGGGCATATACCTGTATGATGGAGATGTTCTTTGGATGTGCTGCAATACGAATGGTGATAAGCCTGCTATTTATTGGGGTGCAGCTGATGACAGAGTTCAATCTATCTTTATGTACGATAAAACCTACTCCATGCTGATGTTAAGACTCATCTCCACTAAACCAAATTTTGTGACCATCATCCGTTATTGATTCACCTAATCCTGTCCATCTGACTTCTGCTAGGCCCAGGATGTCACACGAGTATCTAACAAGTTCATGTGTTAGTTCTTTGACTTTTCCACACGCATATAGCGTGCGTACATTCCAAGTTCCAACAACCAAATTTTCTCTTGGAAGTTTCAAAACAGGTGTTTGTACCTCATTCGTTGACTTATCACTCTCAAGGGGCAATGAGAGCGCGGTCGTTGTTAATCCGGGCATCGGCCGATCCGGCAAATTATTACTGAGTTGACTTTCCATCATAACATTTCAGTGGGCAAGAGGTTTGCTTGGCGGTGCCCATCTCCTCTCCAAGTATCCTTGCAGGTACATACAAAAATGTACCTGGAGCAGTAACAATTATCCACCTGTTTCTTTTTATTACCTGATACCTCTGCCTGAGCCGCTTGATACCTTTCTGCAACATTTAGCAACTCACCCAGCCTCTTTGCACCTTGTTCCATGAGAAACTTTCTCAGGTCTGGAGCCATGGACTCTCTTAATTGTTCTATAAGGACCATTTCCTTAAGATCTTGGGTTTTCCCCCAGAGAAGTCCATTTCTCCAAGTATGTCTCTAACCGTGCAGAGAACTGGTGATAGGTTTCACCTGACAGTAGTTTAGCATTCCTAAATTTTTTCCTATAAAATTCTGCGTTCTTTTCATATCTTAACAAAAGAGCCTGCTTTAGCATGTCATAATTTTCCTGATCACCTCTGCTCATTTTGGCAAAAACTTCATAAGCTGCCCCACGAAGCCCTTGAGATAACTTTAAGCTCCACCTTTCTCTTTCTAACCTAAGTCCATCTGTCCGTTCGTTTATGGTAACGTAGTGTATAAAATGACATGAATGGAATATTAAATATAGGTCAGCTTGCGTATCTCAAGGTTTTTCTTAGAAAGGCAGTACACGTTTTATTGAGTTGTGGAAACGCTTGTATGCTGCAGTAGGCTTTTACTATCAACATGGAACGTTATAATTTGCAGACGAATTAGAAAACAAGGGGGATTTCGAGTACAGTCATTGTGACAGCACTGTTCTTTACCATTCTTCTTTTCTTTTATTGAAGTTATTTGTTAGGCTTTACATTTACTTTTTAATTTATATATGTGGATTAGAATCTCACACGACAAATTCTCCCCACTTGAAACAGACGTTATATGTCAGTCTATAATTCTATATACACATAGAGAAATTTATTATCTTTCCTGGAGCTTAGGGTGATTCTCATCACACGGATGGCGGCTTAAAAAATCCGCTCCCAGATTTGTTTTTCCACTTATATACTCTATGCTAAACTCATATAGTTGCATCAGTAATGACCAACGGAGTAATCTAGAATTTTCATGTCTAGCTTGCGCTAGAAACGACAAGGGTTTGTGATCCGTTTGCAACTTAAATGCCCTACACGGCTGTTTGCGAGCGATCTTTTAGTTATTTCCCCTTTTTCCCCGACCGCGCTATTTATAGCCCACTTGACAGAGGTCATGTGGTCAGCTTCCTAATGGGAAAAACATGTGGCGATGTTTACTTTTGATAGGGCTTAATTAATGCTTTTAGGCTACTTTTTTATTATAAATACCGGCTTTAATTTTGCGTAAAGCTAGACTAGAAATGTTAGAGTAAATTTTAGAACAAGAACAAACATTTTATCACAATTAGAACAGAAGATAGAATAGTCTGAAATAGTGTAAAATTTACGTTTTTTTTATATTTTGTTATGGTTTGTTTATAATGCAATTTTCACTAAATCGGTCACAATCAACATGCATAACAAATTACAGAAATCAAAAGTAGAAAACCTGCAGAAAATGGATATCAAAGATTTGTTTTGGTTTCATGCGTCAAACATTAATTATTGAAAGTTTAAATTGCAAGTCCACATTTATTACCTTAAAATAACACACCCAATTGTCCCGAAAACATGTTTGAATTGCTTTTATACTACTTTATTATTATAAATACCGGCTTTAATTTTGCGTAAAGCTAGACTAGAAATGTTAGAGTAAATTTCAGAACAAGAACAAACATTTTATCACAATTAGAACAGAAGATATAATAGTCTGAAATAGTGTAAAATTTACGTTTTTTTTTACATTTTGTTATGGTTTGTTTCTAATTCAATTTACACTAAAACGGTCACAATCAACATGCATAACAAATTACAGAAATCAAAAGTAGAAAACCTGCAGAAAATGGATATCAAAGTTTTGTTTTGGTTTCATGCGTCAAACATTAATTATTGAAAGTTTAAATTGCATGTCCACATTTATAACCTTAAAATAACACACCCAATTGTCCCCAGAACATGAGAGCTAACAATTATCTCAATCATACATCATGAGTTCTGATCCAGTCTGCGCAATGTTTTTCTAATATGTGCTGTTTATGAATTGTCTTACTAGGGAATAGCTTTCTGAACAAAGACATATAAGTCTCTATCGATGCTGTTATTGATTCTTTACTAATTGGTTTACTGTGTGATATTTTGTTGTGTACTTTCTCAAATGCTTCTTTCAGTGAGTTGAATTGTTCTTGGGCAATAAAAGCTATGTTAGTTATATCTTGTTTGTCTGTAATTTTCAGTGTTTGTGTAATGATTGCTCTTGTAAGATCTTTATAAACTTTTTGTGTGAGATATCTGTGGCAGTGATTCCCTATAAATGCTCTGCTATTATAAGCCTGTTGTATGATTTTGTTTTGGCTAGTACCTTGTCCATGTGTGAGCAAACTGGACCAGACCTAGTACACAGATCTTGAAACTGAAGTTTGGCCAGCGCATCTTGTGCATTTTCAAGTCTAACTTTAAAATTATCTGTCTCCTCCTTATCCTCACAAAGTTCAATACCTACCTGAAAAATTCAATTTTAGCTCCTAATTCTTCTGCCTATTTCCAGTTCCTACTAAATCTCTTCAAGTTCTTAAAAGTACTAATGTTTGCATGTATCTCTTGCGAATTCTCAAATATCTTTGCGTCTATTGTATCAGCTACCTGTTCTAGAAGTCTGTGGTGTTTCAAAACAATGCCTAATAAAATATGAAGGTAAGGAGGAGCTACATTTTCAATTTCAATCTCTAACATTGGTTTGTGTAAACAATTATGGTAATGTGCCACTTGCCTTTTATTCCCTTTCCCATATTTCATATATCTATTGTAATCTCTTATCAACATGGCCAAACTTCTTGGTTTGCAAGTTGTATGCTCTCTGGATGTCTTTGATGAAAATGTTTGGTTTGTCTGGAATATACCCATGTCTGTGGTGTCTCCAGCAAAACAAGGAAATAATCCCCGAATAAGAAAACAACAACTTGTTTACCATCCCACTCTAAATATTTTAGTGACTCTATCTGAGCTTTCATGCCATTCATAAATATTTCTAAATTATCATATGTATCTCTGACTCTAGCCATTGATAAAAGGATGGTATTAGATTTAGAATTTGGTTTCTCTAAATTTACTACCTGCATTGTAACTTTGAATGAAAGAAGATATACAAACAGTTACTTAGAATTCGCTGGCAGCCGTCGTGTGCACAGGATTGTCTACCAAAGAACACCAATGGAACAGTCCTTATCTCACACACAATTAAAAAAAAATTCATATTATAAATAGAAGATTAACAAGACTTGAAAGATAGATCAAATTATGTGGAAGTAATCTATCTATAGCTTTACATGTTTTCTGACGCTTATATACGTAGCTAAATATCATTATAAATGAATGAAAATGCAAAAACAGATGGTGCTTTACAAAAAGTTATTTTTTTACTACCTTATTTAAGATTTGTGGGTATCAGGAATGCGTTTAAAGGGATTTAAATGCTATAAAATCTGGTGACAATATGCTTGTTCTTGTAATGCCACACTCACAAAACTGACTACCACACATTCTCAAGATATGAAACCAAAAAAAAAAAAGTATGTGGAAATAATCTTTAGCTTCCCTTCGAGAAGTCTTTATAATTATAAACTCAAACGAATGGGCCGATTTTTTAGATATTAAATTAATAAAAAGATTACTTATTTTATGAATTTCCTTAAATGATGACGCTGTTTTCAAAAGTCTGTAACTCCGTCAAAACTAATTTCAAACAAATAAAAATGCAATCAAAAATAGAACACAGAACAAAGTTATAGTACACAAAAGAATTTTAGCGCTGTCTTTATCCAGAACGAGTGTGTAATGATTTATATTTTACTGATTTTACTCACACATCAGCTGATTTTCCCCGCCAAAAACTTAAATAGTCTTTTACGGTGCACACAAAATTTTATACCTGGTGTCAGAATTCCGGTCACCGAAACTAAAAGAGCGCTCTGGTATAGGGCACAAACAGCCGTGCCTACCATACAGATAAATATTGAATTTCTTTATCGCCCATATTACTGCAAGACATTCCTTTTCGCTAGTTGAGTAATTGGTTTCAGCTTTATTCAACTTTCTGCTAGCATATGCCACTGGGCTTAATTCCCCATCCAATGCATCTGATTTCTGTAGCAGAGTCGCACCTAACCCAATATTACTGGCATCCGTCCTTACTATGAATTCTTGACTTAAGTCAGGTAATTTCAAAATAGGTTTACTTGTGAGCTTTTCCTTCAATTCTTGGTAAGCCATTTCACATTGTGGTGTCCATGTAATTCGATCTGGATTTCCCTTACGTGTCAAATCAGTTAACGGTGCACATATGGAATTAAAATTTTTGATATACTTTTGGTAGAAACCACATAATGAGACAAAGGATCTCACGTCTTTCTTGGTTTGTGGTCTTGGGGCTTTCCTTAGTTTCTCTAAATTCTTTGGGTCAGGGGTCATGTTTCCCTGATAAACTGTGTGTCCCAGGAACTCTAATTCTTTACATCCAACACAACATTTAGTTGGTCGGGCTGTCAAATTCGCTTCTCTAAGTCGATTAAACAGCATGTTCAGAGAGTCAATGTGTTCCTCAAATGTTTCTGTTGCTATAAGGATATCATCCATGAAATTTGTGATACATGGATTATTCAGGGATCCAATAATTTTCTCATCATTCTAGAGAAGACACTAGGCGCATTCTTCAATCCAAATGGCAATCTGTTAAACTCATAGTGTCCTTCTGAGGTACTAAAAGCTAGGTATGGTCTAACCTCAGGCTTTACTGGAATCTGATAGTATCCTTTACTCAGGTCCACTTTTGAGAAATATTTAGCTTTATTTAGCCTGGCAAACAACTGATTTGTATCCGGCAATGGATCCACCTGTCCTTCTGTAATAGCATTCAGTCTCCTGTAATCTATACAGAGTCTATGTTCTCCAGAGGGTTTCCTTAAGAGTACAACACTGGAACTATACGAAGATTCACTGTGTGAAATAATTCCTTCCTTCAACAAATAGTCTATCTCTTCCTTCAAAGCTTTCTCCTTAGCAAAAGGAATCGAATAGGGTTTCATACAGACAGGTGTGGGGTCTATCAGTTTCATATCATATTCCAATAGGTTTGTATGCCCTGGTCGGTCTGTTAACACCTCTGTATGAGTATCTAGAACCTGTTGTACTCTCTTCTTTTGCTCTTTCGTTAAATGTGTACTGATTTTCACCTGTGCCGCTGTCTCACAGGGGTGTAATGGATATGCAAATGATGAAAGTGGTTCCTTTTTCATCTCCATGGCAATGGACAAGGTCAACAAGTGTGTCTCTTCCTGATGTTCTCTTTCCAAATATTTCTTCAGGAGATTCACATGATAGATTTTTTCTTTCCCCTTCTTATCTATCTTATAATTTGTTCTAGACACCTTCTCTAGAACTGTATATGGACCTTGCCATCCAATTTGTAACTTATTCTGACTACCGGGCAGAAGAAGCAGTACCTTCTCTCCCACAGCCAAATCTCTGTCTTTAGCTTTCCTGTTATAGTAAGCAGCATGTTTCTTCCTGGCTTGTTTCAAATTTTCATTGGCAAGTTTCCAGCCAGTTTTTAAACGAGTGGTCAGCTCATTCACATATTGGTATGAAGATGTAATGTTTTCCTCTTCCTTTTCATCAGTCCACGTTCTTAACAGCGCTTCCAGTGGACCTTTTATTGGCCTTCCAAATAATAATGTTGCCGGAGCCATTCTGGTTGAACTATGGGGTACCTCCCGATAAGCAAAGAGGGCGGCGTGAAGGTACTGATCCCATGTATCTGGTTTTTTGTGTGCCAACTTTCTCAGGATCGACATCAACGTGCCATTAAATCTTTCCACTTGGCCGTTCCCTTGTGGGTGGTACACACTACAATGGAAGTGTTTGGCCTGGAAGATCCTGAAAACTTCTTCTGTTAGTTTCCCCTTGAACTGAGAGCCATTATCAGTCAAGATTTGATTGGGAAAGCCTAACCTTGTGAAAATTGTGAGCAATGCCTCTGCCACATGTTTAGAATCAATCGATGACAGGGCTACCGCCTCTCCCCACATAGAACAAGTGTCCACCAGAGTCAGAATGTAGCTGTTCCTTCTCTTGGTTCGGGTGAGAGGTCCCACAAGATCCACGGCAACTCTCTCAAAGGGTGTTCCCACTATGGGCATTTCCCCCAGAGTTGCTGGTGCAGTCCAATGTTTAGGTGCTACTCGTTGGCACTCTGGACAGGATTTTACATATCGTTTGATATCTTCAGTTATCCCTGGCCAGAAATAGTGACAAGCTATACGCTGTCCTGTTGCGCTGATCCCCATATGACCACTGAAGGGAATCGCATGCCCTAGTTCCAACACTTTAGTCCTATATGAAGTGGGAAGGACCAGCTGTCCGTGACCATTGGATTCAGATCAAGCCTTCCTATAAATCAGTTTGTTCTTCATATAAAATTCTCCCTTGCCTGGAGGTGTATGAGATTTGGGCAACTTCTTGAAACACGGCTTGAGTGTTTTGTCCTCCGCCTGTGCCTTCCTCATCTCATCTGGATGAGTATTTATTGGATTATCCTCCTCCTTTTTAGACTGTGATCTGGTCTGCACTGTTGCCAATATCACAGGTCTCTTGGGATTCCCCAAGAAGACATATCTACACCCCAATATCAGAGGGTAGATTGGCTCATTTATCACTGCTGCTTTTATGATTCCTTCCACATATCGCGTTTTCACCTTTATCCAGGCGACGGGAAGTGTCATGGTAGCTACATCCTTGGTTGCAGTTTGAATCTCCACTGTTTCTGTGGTGTATTGATCGGCATGCACCAGGTGAGAACTCACAACGGAATCGTAATCTAAACCGGTATCATATAAACACCTTATAGTGACACCATTACAGATGACATCTTCACACACTGGGGGGTGGTATGGTTCCTGTAGTTCTGCAGGTTTGACCTTTTCTGCAGCCTGTCTTCTTTCCTCAGCTTCCCTTTCTGCCTTTTTTTCTTCTCTTTCTGCCTCCAATTTCTTAGCCTCAGCCTCAATCTGCAGCCTCTTAGTCTCAGCCTCAGCCTGTAACCTCTTAGTCTCAGCCTCAGCCTAAAATTGTTTCTTCTTAATTTCCTTTTCAGCCTCTAACTTTCTTTCGGCCTCTTTTTCTAATCTTCTTTCTTCTCGTTCAATATATTTGTCACATTCAGCAGTGACATAAGCAATCATAATTTGCCCGTCCATTCCTAACTCTTTCGCAGTCTGTACAGCAGCAGATCGAAATTTGGCCAGGTCCGCCATTTTCTAGCAGGTAAATGTATGTAATGTCTAACTAAACAATACAATCTATAATTACTTATCCAAAGACACCACAGGCACTGAGAGCTCAACGTTATTTAATTCCACCCAAGGATACCTTTTAATTTTTATTATTCCCTGAAGTGAATTACCCCCAATATTTATAATAGGGAAAGATTCAAAATCTCGGGAGCGAGACCCCAATATATGTGGTAAAGTGGGATGATATAAATATTTATAGGGGACTTAGTGTACTGACTGAGATCAGCTGTGAAGGTATCTGTATCTAATAGGTGTAGTGTTTTACAGATAACCTTACTTGCTACCACATTTATACCTCAGTCAGAATTATTCTGGAATATTGTGATGACTACGTTGAATGTCTAGGGTATGTATATGATGAAGTGTAAGTCACAACAACAACAGACAGATAAACAATTTAATTTATTCCACAACACTTGACAACACCGTGACACTCACACACATTTAACACTCTATAAGACTATCTTAAATGAGTCACTGGTAAAGTTTCAAATATATATACAGTATGTATTAATTACTTTCACTATTATATATCCTGATTCAACTACAAAGTGAACCAGGAATCACAATCAAATGTAATCACAATTTATATGTACAGAATTTATAAATATGAATCTTGTAGTGACATATTTTATTAATATTATCCTATGTGTGTCAGTGTGTAGTAGTACTATGAGGTAATACTGGTTTTGTTTTTCAAGCTATGTTGTTATTTGTCATCATGACTTCAAGTGTTTGTTTATCTGGGAAATAGTATGGGGAAAAAGTTCACAGTTCCTGTCAATTTAAACAAGGTATTGTCCCTCTTTTTTTTTAACTAAAATGTCAATTTTTGAGGGGACACATAATGTTGAGCTCCACTGGCCACAGAGGCTTAACTTTCGTGATGGCGGCAGGAAAAGACTCCTCTGCTCGATTGCTCCCATGTGTTCTGGAGACACCTCACTAGTCGCTATCTGGACCCAGGAGTATGCTGTCAGCCTCCAGATTCAGCAAAGCTCAGACCAGGTGCTGCTCAATAACTTTAGGACCACAGTCCCTGAAACAAGAAGGTTGTACCTCCTACTTCATAACTAATTTATAATCTATTTCCAGACTGAACACAATACATGACAAACACTGAGTTCAGAGCGGTAGGCCAACTGTCAGCTTCATCTGAAATAATTTACACCAGTATACTCCTCCCTAATGGTCACTACGCCTCTGCAATTCCAGCATTAGTTCTTCTAGTCAATAAGATAGGTGTCAGTGTATTGTTTGGCCATTCCATGCAGTTTTACTTTTTTTTCCTTTTTCCCAGATGTCATAGCAGTACAATGAGGAGGTTTCCTTCTACAATGGTCAGTGTCATG